>VZRJ01001781.1:8929-85943 GCA_013397565.1 Ptilonorhynchus violaceus
TCGGGGCCGCTGGGTGCCGGAGCTTCCCGCCGCCTCCTGCCAGAAAGCGCCTCCTCCTCCTCCTGTTCCCCTTTTGTTCGTGTCCCTGAGCCTCGCAGCAGCCTGAGAGCTCCCGCTCTGCTGCAAGGACAGCGACTGGTTATTTCTCCCCCCTCCCCAGGGTGCGGAGGATTTCCCCGACTGCTGCATCCTGATCCTACAGGCTTCTGCCTGCAGCCTTCCACGCGTCCGGGAACGCCTCTAGTTTCTCTGATTGTTGGAAGCACACACACAAAACCCTCCTAACGAAAATTTGGTCACCATCGGCCTGACCAAACCGGCGTGTTTTTCCACTCGTAAAAATGAAAAGGGGGCATCGATGTGCTGCTGGACTAAATTACTCTTGTCAGCCCCTGGCCGTGGGGCTTCTGCTCTGCTCTGTAGTGCTGCCATTCCAGGAAAGCAGTGTCGGCAGCCTCTCTCTTGAGCTCTGTTACTGTAGCATCCTTTCACACAAAGGAGATACATACGAATTTAATGCATTACAGTTTCAGAGTTTTAATCAGGCGTGAAATTCCTGTGCAGCTCTTATTTTCTTTTAAAAAAGCAAACGGAACCTTCCAGAAGGTGCTGAAGTTGGAGGCACTGTTGGAAATTTCGTAGTTAGGTATTTCTTTTTATTTCAGGTTAGAGTTCAGAAAAGACAGTAAGTATTTTATAATGCTAAGTGTTTGTTTTAAAAAACATAATGAAGAGTGAGCATGTTGCAATTTTACAGTTAGAATGCTTTGCTAGAGATCAGATGTGCTGTAGTACTTTAATAATTGTCCCCTCTGTGAGTTGATGTTGGTTACACAGGATTGTGGAAAAAATTGGTGTTAATTATGGGAATAATAATCTTTCTTCCAGGAGAATTCTAATATTCCACTTACCCATATATAGCCCATAATAGTTTTCTTGCCCTTCAGAATTTTGTATTTCCCTGTCAAGGTAACTAAACTCCTTGTGGTTTTCTTTCATCATTCCATGTGAATTACACCTTTTTGTGAGAGTTTTACTAGCATTTCTAAACCAGCATCGTTTTCAAGGTGTCATGAGATGGATCATTCAAGAAAAGCTTGTGGTTTAAAAAATTGCAGCTTACTCTTAAAATCATTAACTTTATTCATGGAAATGGCTTAATTAAATGAATTTATTTTGCTTATGTGTATTTTCTCTAACATTTTTCTCTTCCCTGAATTATTTCCAATACTGTGTTGGCAGCAGCCTGAATTACCCTTAGAGTACAGCTTTAAAACAGGTGGTTTGTGAAACATGAGAGAGGTGCAACTGTGTGAGTTTAAAGCAGGTTTTGTTCCCTGGACCAGGGGCTGCATGAACTCGGGCACAGAGCTCGCAGTGTCAATTTTCAGACCGTTTTTCTCGTTATTTTCCATCCCATCACCAACTGAAACTGAGGTGAAGGCAAGAATGGAGAAGCAGAAGAGTAAAACAGTGACCACTTCTATGTGGTGGATCATGAAACCACTTTGGGTGAAATTGGTCAGATACTGGCTGGAAAGTAGGGGTAAAAGGAATGAATATGGACAGGTTTGTAGTAATGCTTTCCTGTACAGTTTTGGTGTGGTGGTTTTTTTTTTCTGTGTTACTTCACCACATCAAGATAGAGACATTTAGGGCATATGCTTTTTTGCAAATGAATGTTTTCTATTCCAGTGTGTAACTACTTCATTCATTTTTTTCTTGCAGAGTCAACTGCTCATTTTATTTCAAAATTGGAGCTTGTCGCCATGGAGACAGATGTTCTCGGTTGCACAACAAACCGACATTTAGCCAGGTTTGTTTCCGTTTTTTCTCTTTCTTGTGGAAGTATATTCTGGCTTCTTTAAAACGTAGATTCTCAGATACAAGTGAATAATTACCAAGCTCCAGATTAATTAGTTCAGTTTTGGCCCCAGTTTATCTGGGTCTTTGCTTTTTTGGGGTATTCGATTTACTTCTCCCAGCATTTCTAATTATCTCCTGTCACCCTTAATGGCTGCAGGAAGCGATGCTGTTGTAAGCTTGCCTGTAGTAGAGACCAACCAGTGCTAACTTTCAGGTGAGTGTGCCTTCTCAGTGGTGTTCAGGCACTTAAACCATCCCAGATTTTTTAAATCACACTCAATGACAGCACATTCCACCTGTCCCAAAGGTGGGAACTTTAATCTTTTACGTATATAATAGAAGAAAACGAATTAATGAATAAATGTGACTCATCTGTCATTACATTTGCTCTCTGACCCAGGCTCTTAAGTTTCAAGAGTGACTTGCATACTTCCTTTGAATGTGGAAGAAATAGTTTATTGAAAACAACTTGCCTGGTTGCTGAGGGTGAATTGTCAATTGACATGACAGATTATTTAATATTTGGCTAAATGGATATTGTTAGAGACATGATGTGTGACCGCATGTCTGCCAGAAATGAAAATAAATTTAAAAAGGGGCAGTGAGTGACAGGGTTTTTATTATTATGAGCTGTACAGTTGTCACAAATTACATTCTTGGAGAAGTGTATGTTTTCGCTTTTTTTATCACTGCTGACTGTCAAGGTACGCAGATAAATTTCTTTGAGAATTTTGTACATGAGCAATAGTGCCCTTAAAAGCTACTGCAGTTTTAACTACAGAGATAAAGTTCGTGTAACAGCAGAGTCTTCTGCAAGTTCATTTAATCTACTTTGGAGCAGAAATGATGAGAAATGTGGGGTAATGTTGGCTTGGGGAGAAATTAGGGAGGTGAGTACTATCCATGTGACAAGTTCAGAGCTGTGGTCATCAAGTTAAACTGAGTGGGCAAGGGGAATTCTAGGGGGGAATGTCAAGGTTACTGGTGGATAGGGATTTCTGCTGGTACTTCAGCTACAAAAACAGCTCTTTGCTTGTGGGAATTTAACAGTTTTTAATGCAAATATTTTATTTCAAAAAGAATATTGTCCACTTTCAATACTATCCCATGTTGCTGACCTACATGGAGCCCATACTGAGCTGCAATTGGTTATTTAGAGACCTAAATTTAGGTCATTGACTACTAAAAAATATTTCTAAAGCAGACAGTCATCTTTTAAGTTAAAAAACCCCCAAAAACCTAACAAAAAAACCCCACTACCCTTACATCTTTTTTTTTAACAACAAAACTTTGTGTGCAGCTACAGCTTTCTAGCTTTGCTTTAGACTCTGGCCAGCAGTGCCAGCTGAAGTGGGTCAGCAGAGCACATCCCATTCATCCAGGGATGTCTGGGACTGCACAGCCTCATACCTGGCAGCTGTGCTGTGGTGTAACATCCCCGAGATACCTGGCAGTGTGTAGGGTCTGGAGAAATCCTTATCTGTGTGCTGGTTGACAATCAGCTGTGATAGAAAATTGAGCAACAGAGATCTGGCTAATGGGAAGTTACCAGCACAGTATTTTAACCTTGTGCGGCTCTTGCTGGTGCAGCTACTTTACAGAAGAGCTGTGTTAGGAAAGGTCACACAATCCAGGGTGATCAAATTACCCCCAGTCAGCAGAAACACCCTTACGAGATGCATGTTTCTGGCACTCTCCAATTGTAGGCTAAAACAGTGGTAGTTTAAACCTGGGCCACGGAAGCACAAAGCTTTGGTTGGTATGGCTGTACCTGTAAAAAAGCAAGTGTGTGATTTTAAGTGTGGTGTAACAGATGTATTTCTTTTACATGTTAAATGGGTAGCATATGTAGGTGTGATGTTGCTGGTCCTGTGACTTCTTTAAGATCTGAATTCTTACTGTGACTAATAATAATAATGTCTAAGCTAAAGTTACTTGGGGATTGCAGTTCATACTGACTAACATTGAGCTTGTATTTTAAGTAATCAGATTTCAATTTTTGAGCTGCTTACAGTGATATGGACGTTTGGAATTTTTTTGTAATATTAGTTTACTAACTTAAACATGGTTTGTTTTTTCAGACAACTTGATTTTAAGAAGAACGGTACAAATGTAAGGTTTCAAGTCTGCCTGGGCTAATTCTTCAAGTAAAAAGCAGAAGGGCTAAAAGGATATTGTCCTTATTTGAAGGATCGGAAACATGTGAACCTATGATGCTATTATATTATTTAAACAGAAATTCCACCAAGAAATTCCTGATGCACAAAGCGAGACGTAGCTGTTGCCTAAAGGCCTTGTTGTCTGGTGTAGCCTTTTGGACACTGTGGCATTATGTATTCCATGCTGTGCACATAACACTATTTTTTTTCCCCCCTAGACTTGCAATAGCGAATCTGGTCTCGAAAGTTTAGGCATCTCCACAATACCTCGTGTGACATTTTAGGTTACTGTGCCTCACACCTCCTGTTTTGAGGACAGCTGTTGAGACAAACGCAGCTCTTTCTTGGTGGTTAATTAAAACTGTTTTCATAATATGATGGTCTGGATGCAATTTTGGAAGATACTCTGCAAATACAAAAGGAAGTCTTAAGGATAAAAATATGACTTTTAGCTGTTTGCAAACAAGTTGTCTCTTTGCAATTGTCTATTATATGCACAGCAGCCAGTAGAATTCCCCTTTTTATTTTTTTTCCCCGCAGACCATCTTGATTCAAAACATCTATCGTAACCCCCAAAACAGTGCACAGACGGCTGACGGCTCACACTGTAAGTCCCACAGTTGGAGAAATTTTTTTAAAGAATGGTGTTAAAGAGCCCACTCCTAATTATGAGAAAATAATGTTGGCTTCTGAGCTGCTGACATAAAGCTGTTGCAAACAGGACAAGTGACGGAACTCTTCTTGCGCACAGATCAAGAATTTGTGGAACGTGTGCGATTCTGAGTGCAGAAGTGACTGCATAAATTGGACTTGGTGCAGATTCCCTTTTGTGTTGCAAAGTGAAACTTGATTGCTTAGTAACACTGCATTCTTGTTAAAGGGTTAAACTGCAGACATTTCTCAAATTCTTGATATAACCAAAAAAAAAAAAAATAGGTATATATGTGATGTACGGTAAGTTTCCCAAAACTGGGTTTTCTTTCATCTTAACTTTTTTAGGAAAATGGAGATTTCATGTTATGCTCTAATTATTGTATTACATCCTTTCCTGGAATTTTGCTGCTAAGAAACAATTCAGTAAAACCAAATTCAAATTATTACGCTTGTAATGTGAGTGGTCGGTCTGCTTGGATTCCACCTTTCCACCATTTCAAAGCTGTCTGAAATTATGCAAAACCCCTCTGTAGTAATATTGGTGAATGGAATAAAAAATACAATAATGGAGTATCATGAGATCTCTATTGTTTTACAGTGTTAGGTTGATGTAGAAAGGTCACCAATTAAGTGAAAGTTCTCCTGCTTGGGAGAGAATAACCACCTCTCTTTCAGCACAGACTCGGCTAAAGCGACCCTAAAGGAAACCAGTTTCTTGTTAAAATTATTTTCCATAATATAAAGTTGTTGCGTTTTGTATTTCAGACCATTGCCCTCTTGAACATTTACCGTAACCCTCAAAACTCTTCCCAGTCTGCTGACGGTTTGCGCTGTAAGTTCATACAAGTTCCTTCACTGGTTCCCTGGGCTTGATTGTCAGAGCTCAGTGTCGACTTAAACTGGTCTGCCATTTTAGTTTAACAGATCAAACTGACCACGTTTTGTTAATGTGTTCAAAACAAACACAAACAAAAAAAACCAACTTTTTTTGTCCCACTACCTTCCTCCCTACTCCCAAAATTGTGAGGGGAATCTGAATCCCAACTATTAAATCAAAAAGGGTTGAAATTGTACTTCCCCTGTGAAGCAGTCTTGGTTGCACTGCTTTCTTCCTGTCACCTTTCTCCCTGCCAGTTGCCTGCATCCTAGGAATGGTTTTCTGTATGTTTTGTGCTATCCATTAGGTTCCACTGTCGAAAAGAGCAGGACAATGACACATTGACTTCATCCAGAACAAATTTCCTGCTCTGTAAATGTTAAGAGAACTTGAATTTGAAACTTCTCAGACTGCATGCATAAATTTGTCCTATGTTAATGCAGCTTCCATTTAGGGAGTGCACTTTGGAAGAATCTACCATGACTGACTAACGCTTCCCTTCTGGCAGCTGTCCTTTTTGGATGGGTGCATGCTTAAAATTCTTTCCATGCTTTGAAAATTCAAATTCCAAAGCCAAGTGGCATATTTACCTAAGAAAAAGTATTTTTTTTTAAGTACTTTTGAGGAGGGGAAGGCATTTGGGTATGGTCATGAAGTAATTTAATGACTCCTCCTGAGATACAAATGGGCATGAGCAAACACCTCCGGTGAGACTGGCAGCAGTTAATGCCCAGGATTGTTGATCGGCGATTACTGATTTATCACTGTAATTGAATCATTACTATTAGAATAAGATTTAAAAAAAAAAAAGTTCTAGAACCAAAAAAAGGATCGATGTTCTTTTCTAACTAATATTTCTTGTTGAAGTGAGTATTGACTGTGTGGTAATAAAGCTTTGTTTGGCTATTCTTTTTTTTTGACTGTTGGATTATAGACTAGTTCAGATTAGTTACCAGCATTTGATTAGAAGTGCTTTGTGAAATCAGCCACTAACTTAAAACTCATCACTGTCTCTCCTGCTTCTCAAAGTAATAATGGCTCAATGAAGTAATTTGTGGTTTTGTCACACAATCAAGCTAGACATGTAATGAGCTGTGTCATTTTGTCTAGATGCTTAAAAAGTTACATTGGTTTGGAGGCTCTCTCGTTACAGATGCTTAGTAGTTCACGCTGTTTCAGTAGAGCAAAAAATTTCCAGTTGGGTGTTTCCACTCTCTCCCTAAACTCAATGCGCTGGTAACTAATTTGCACAGAGTTACAGCAGTTTGGTCTGTGGAGCTGTTTAGATTTACAGCTGCAAGAGTCCTGCACAGATTCTCTAGTGTTGTAAATGCTGGTATCCAACTCTAGTTTGTCGTGACGAGCGAGTAGCTGTGTGCCAGAGCCTGACTGTACCTCCTGGGGTAGAGCTGGAGCTCTGCAAGCAGTAGGTTTGCTGAAACTCCTGGCTCCTTGGGTTTCGATATTTGTCCCTACTTAAATATTGCATGTATTTGAAATGGATAACTTGGGTAGCAATTTAATGCCTTGTCGTTGTTGCTTAACTGTCTTCCTTTCTATTGCCGTCGTAGAGGATTAACCTTAGTTTGGAACAGCAGTAGTTTTCCTGAGTATTTTATTTAGTAATTGGGCTTCTCACGGTTCAGACACCAGTAGCCCTGGAATATGGATGTTTGTAAAGCCTGTGCACATGTATGCTTCCCACTTTAGAAGGACATTGAAGTAGTCATTAACTAACTGTTGCTTGTGATCTCCTAATCTGACAAAAAGAAAGGCTTTTAGCTCTTGTCCATCTGGTGAAAAATAGTAATTCCCAGTGTGGCTCACAAAGCCCCTGTCTGATATCTTTGACTTTAAAAACAACAAAAAAAAATCCTTAGGTATTAGTAAGCTGTTATCAGTGGTGTTGGCAGAGCCTTGGGAATATAGTTAAGTATTAAACTGCCTAGAATTACTGGTTTAATGTTTGATATTCCTTAATTTGCTATAACCATGGGGGAGAAGAAATTTTTTAAAAGCCAACATGTCTCAAATGCAGAAACACTGTTAACCTAAACTATAAACCAGATGCCCCTTAGCCTCTTGTGGAGGTGAGCTGGGTGGAAGAACAGGAACTGCAGTTCCAGAGTGTGGCTGGTTAATGTTAGAGCCTTTGAAAAAAACATAAAGTTTGTCCAAGTGGTAATAGTAGCCAAAACTTTTTTCATAGCAGCCTGAAAGTGAATAAACTCAGCTGTATTGGCTCCGTTTCTTGTCTTTCACATTCTGTGAACTAAACCAGTCTGGTTTGTAATTTTAAACACCAGCATATTTTTCCAGCATAAAATGCAGGGTTTGTTATAAAACTGCTCCGCTTGATCTTAATAAACCACTTACCTGCTGAAGAGCTAATCTAATGGCTTTAATGTATACAGCTTGTTCAAAGTGCTCTAGAGTGGAAGAAATAAATGAAATTCATTTTTATGCTTTTAATGCTTTGAAAAATAAGCCACACTTCTGTTGGTTTTTGTAGCAGCAGGCAAGCAGCACTCACTTTTGAAGTCCAGCTTGTAGCATGAAAATAATCTTAACCTGAATACAAGGCTGGCTTGTCTTGCACTTAAAGGTGTTCTGCAGGACTACAGAAACATTAAGTGACACTCAAATTTAAAGTAGAAAATTGCTCTCTGTAGCGAAGCATTATGGTACCCTGCTTTGAGGGCACTGACAAAAGTGTGTCATTTCAATGACTATTTTGAGCAAATTTAAAAAAAAAAATAATTCTGGGCTATTTTACATTGGGAACTCTCAAATTGTAGTGGATATGCTGGAGAGGCGGACATAAAATTCTGTCTTTAGGAAGAGGAATACTAAATTATAATATTTTAAAATACAGAAATGTAACAAAGCACTTGCCTTCTGTTTAGGTAAAATTGTTGGTAGTTAGAGAGTGGGGACTGTACATTAAATTTAAAGTGATATTTCAAAGTAATTCCCCTTTAAATTTGTGGCATACAAGTTTGGCTCTGATTAAAACTTGCTTTGATTTGATCATATCAATGTAATATTTTGACAGATACTTTAAGGACTCAAAGCTCTTCACACATCCTTAATTTGTAACATTCCTATTAGTTTAGCTCCATGCTATATGGTGTCTCTTACGCTCCAGATGGCCTCTCTAGATTGTTTTGTAGTATGATCAAAATCTCCTTTTCCTTATTGGCAGGCTCTAATCGATCTGACTCTTTGGTTTTTGCAGGTGCTGTGAGCGATGTTGAGATGCAGGAACATTATGATGAGTTCTTTGAGGTATGTAAAGATGCATTGAAGTGTTATTGGATCTGTCACCACCAGTAAGTTGAATAGATCTAGTGGACAGCTCGATTAGATGGATACAGGGATAAGCACGTATTTCCTCAGGTGTTCATATAAAACTTCGTGTGAAATATTTCCTGGTATAACCTTTGGTTGGGTTGGCCTTAACTTGACTGAAATAGATTTTGTTTAAAATCAGCACCTTAAGCAATGTAGCATTTTGATTGTTTAATCTCTTTTTTAGCGAATTTGAAGTATGTTTAATTATTTATATATAGAAAGAACGTGACTGAAACTATAGCATCAAGGTTTCTATGTTGTGTTTTTAGGGCATCCTGTGTATTCTGTAAATACTGTGCATGTTTTCCATAGGTTTTTATTGTATCTTGTTAGTGCTGTACTTACAGATGGACACAGTACAGGCCAAGCAAGTATTAATTTTAAACCCAGAAATGTTAAAAAAAAAAAAAGTTATTTTGCTTTTTTCTAAGGAAGGTCTTCTTTTATACACACTTAGAGCTAAATGCAATATTTCTGTGCTTACAAGTAATGTGCTGCAAACTTCTGCTGGGTTGCTTTTTGCTTAGGAGGTCTTCACAGAAATGGAAGAGAAATACGGTGAAGTTGAGGAGATGAACGTTTGTGATAACCTTGGAGATCATCTAGTTGGAAATGTATACGTAAAGGTAGGATAAAGAGATGTTTCTGGAATCAGTAGGAGTGGTATTAAGGGATTTATAACTTTAAAAGCTACTGTATGCTTGTAGATTTTGCAAGGGAAGCTCTTCAGTGTATATTAGCTCCTCTGCAACTTCACAATTTAAAGTAGAAAGAGTGAAAATGTGAAAGAAATTGAAAAGAAATTTTACTAGATTTTGAGAAATTTTCTTGATAGTCAAAATCTATGTAGTTTTCAGAAAGATTAACACTTTTTACATATTTATAAACGCAGTCACCAGTTAAACAGTTCCCAGTTAAACACAATATCTGTAACCAAGTTATGTTTGGCAGTAGCTGGGTGGTTTAAGGTGCAAACTGGAGCACTTTGATTTGGCTTTTAAAAGTCATTGGTATCTCCTGAATAACGAGTACAAAGTTGTCACCTGCAGAAGTTTTACTGTGTGTGCACAGTGTTGGGGAGGTGTGAGAGAGTTTGTTTGAATATTTTAACTGTACATTTCCTCAGCTGGAAAGTATTTTCACACCTGAAATTCTTGACTGTGTAGATCATAATCAGAAAAAAAGTTGTCTTAAAAAAATCAGCTGTGAAAAGGCATTTCAAATTTAAATTTTACGTTCATCATAAAACGGGATCAGATTTTTGTAAATTCAAATTTTAATGAATGAGAGCTCCAGTTTTCATATAAATTTCTTTTAAGTGTTTGAAAAAATACATTACATCAGGACTGTTGGTGCTACAGAAAGCATTCATAAGCATTCTCTTGTTTTCAAGCTGTACTAAGAAAACACGGAATCTTCTATTTACTTTCTCACTTGAAAGACCAAATAGAACATAATGAAGAGGAAAATCAATGTTTTGATTAGCTCTTGAGTCCCAGTTAATGAAAAGCTGGCGTATTTACCCTTGTTTTGATGGACTGTCCAAGGAAATCTGAAGTAGCTCCTGCTTTCATTACTAGCCCTGAGCCTCCGATATCACACAAGGATAGGAATCTTTTATCTATTCTGTTGCTTCTTTGTGAGAAAATGTTAATTTTGCTTTTAGTTTCGCCGTGAAGAGGATGCAGAAAAGGCTGTGATCGACCTGAACAATCGCTGGTTTAATGGGCAGCCCATCCATGCCGAGCTCTCGCCTGTGACTGACTTCAGAGAGGCCTGTTGCCGTCAATATGAAATGGGGTAAAACACTGACTTCTCTTGCCTTGACAGGCTGTGAGATGTTTGCACAGCAGGGAGGTTGCTTGGGTGTGGATTTTTTGTAGCTGAGTGTAGGAAGAAGAGCACTTCAGGTAGTGGTAATGTGGAGGACCTGCAGTGAACCTCTTGACTTTTGCCATCTTCTTGAGTCACTGTCAGTAAATGATGCTTGTAATTTAGTGGGTTTAATATTAGAGGTGATAGAGGTCTAAGCAGAGAGTGCAGAGCTGGGAATTCTAACTGTGCCTCTTGAATTCTGTTTCAGAGAGTGTACACGAGGAGGTTTCTGCAACTTTATGCATTTGAAGCCCATTTCTCGAGAGTTAAGGCGCGAGTTGTATGGGCGGCGTCGTAAAAAGTAAGTTTGTTTTTAAACACTGTTAAAACAAGTAATTTGGGGATCAGTTGCTGCAAAATCCAAAGGCAAAGCTTTAAATTTGTGCCAAGTCCTCTTGTTTTTCTAATGTGCTTCTGGCACATGCCAGTGGAAAGGCATCAAGTCAAGCTGGCAAGTGGCCAGTTTGGAACAAAGGAGCAGGGCTCTAAAAATACTACGGTGCTTCTTGCTCTGCAGTGCTGTGGATGCTGAAGGTTGTGTGGAAGGCAGGGTTCAAGGAGAAGAAGATTCACTCAGTTCCTAAGTACATAGGCCCTCCCTGTGGTTCAGATCTCCAAACTGCAAACTGTACAGACATTACAGGGGGGAGAAGTTGCTTTGTGCCTCTCCTGTTTTATTCTCTTCTAAATGTGTTCGCTTGTGGTTTCAGTTAGATGCAGGCTATTTGGCCTATGGGGTATTTTGGCAGCATCAAATTGGCTGCTTTCAGCATTATGTGCAGTCAAGCATATCTACAGATTATACTCAGGACCCGACCTTATATGCTTTTAACAGTTAATGGCAAATTTCTGTAGCCTTTATTCATTTCTTACTGTTAGTAAGAGGCTGTCACTGTATTGAGCTCACTTTCTGTTAATACTAGCTTCACAATGTGACCCTTCTTGATAGGAATTCTCAGTAGGAGAAAGGAGTAGTGATTGTGCCTAATGGTAAAAAAGTGTGATGAATACATTTTTTTATATATATATTAAATTATTCATTTAGTGAGGTACCTTGTAGAAAGGCTTTTACCACTGCTGTTACTATGATGGTTCACTTGGATTCAATCTGCTTGCATTTAGGACCTTGCTATTTGGGGTAGGCATATAAAATTGTTGATCTCGCTTTTATAGAGAGCACAATTTTGTAGGTTTCTTTCAATTGCAGAAGGAGCCTGGGATTGTGAATGTGTTTCTCCTATAAATGTCTCTAATTAGCAGTGTTTTAGAATTTGTGGGGATGAATTTAACTTCAAAAAACGTAGGTTGCGTTGCTTAGCCGTACATGTATTTGTGGCTAAGTAAGTTTTTAAGATGTTTGAATGCTTTATGAAAAAGACAAAGTATGCTCTTATTATAATATCACTTTTGGTCACTCTTACAAATCTGGAACTCTCAGACTTAGTAATGCTGATTCGTAGTAGCTGTGATAGCAGTATGTTCTGGGTGGTTTTAGGTTCCTTCCTGAACTTATCAACCTCAGAGGCAGGGAAGATGATTTGCCAGTGCTGATGTCCTGGTGGGGGAGAAATGATGTAAGGGAAAAAAAGTGGTGGGAATGACAACAGAGAACTGGGTTGTAATTGCTAATTAACGCAATTGATTTAATGTAAGTGGATTTAGAAGCAGCAGTAGGCTTTTGGGGTGTGTTGCAAAGAGCTATTCTTGTCTGCCAGAGCAGGTGTCCCCTTCTCCTGCTTTAAATGACAGCAGTGTAACAGTGCCTGTGGTTCCTCTGCTGCCTTTCCTTAAGGTTTGCACGTCCGTTGTAGCAGGTGACTGCAGGGAACAGTTGATTTTTGTACTGTATGTGTTGACTCCCCAGTACTGAGTTTGTGCAGTTTGTAAATACACTGGGTTTTGCAGCCCAAGTGCCAGTTAACCAATCCTTCGAATGACACACTGCCTTTCTTCCCCCTCATTACTCCCATTCTTAATTACACGTTCCACTGGGTACTGCGAGTGAATTGCTGACTGGGATGAAACACTAAAATGTCCAAACTTCCCTTGAAGGCATCGATCCAGGTCGAGGTCCCGTGAACGTCGGTCGAGATCCAGAGATCGCGGCCGTGGAGGTGGCGGAGGAGGAGGAGGCGGCCGTGAGCGCGACAGGAGGCGGTCAAGGGATCGTGAACGATCCGGTCGATTCTGAGCCATGCCATTTTTACTGTATGTCTGCTAGAAAGTGTTGTAGTTTGACCAAACAAGTTCATAATGACATTTTTTTTAAAGATGGGCTTCTGAATAAAAAATTTGTAGTGATACAGTATTCTTTGTGTAACTTGTTTCTTGTGGGGGGAGTCTTTTTAACTGTCATTCCTCTATCTTGACAAATACCTGGATTAAGTCTGCCTGAGGGAAAGGTGGTAAATGTATTGGAGGAGCGCCAGTTTTGGTTTGGGTTTTTTTTTATTCGGGTATAATTTGAACTGTTGATGAAAATGTGTGTGTATATAATATAAAATATTATATACATAGTAAAAATAATATACTGCTTAAGAAACAGTTACTCACATAAGTTTCCCTTTTCTGCTATGCTGTCTGCTTATTTAGGTTAGTTTAGGCACATTTAAGAAGAAGGCTGTGCGAAATGCATTTATTTACCGAGTAGAAACGCTTAGTTACAAAAATGTATGTTTGTTTGTTACCAGAAGTCTGTGCTCTGTCTATCAATGTGACTGTGGCATTTACAATAAATCCAGTTTCTTGGTGTAAAATCTAAAGCCTATTTTCTAAGCGCTCCGGAGTAGTTGAGTTGCTACTCCTGGCTGCCTATTTTCTAAGCACTCTGGCATAGTTGAGTGGCTGCTCCTGGCTGTGCCAGAGTTCATAGTTCAGGTTTTTATAATTCTTGACTAAATTACTTTCTTTAGCTGGAAAAAAAGTTGCCTAGTGCAGTGTGGAAAAAAAAAAAGAAATATTTTTATTGCAATGATTCATAATAGGCAGGTGAGGATTTTGTGGAAAAAACCACCAAAATTACGCTCCATGCAATGTGACACAGAAGTGCTATTGAAGGAAATGCAGGGTCCTGAATACAAGGACCAAATTTCTTAACAGATTGATTTTTTTTTTTTTTTTTCCTCTAATCTATGCTCTCTCACCTGTCATTTAATGAAAAGCATTTTGTTAGCATTCAAGGTCATAGAAAACTAATTGGATGCTAGTGGAAAATCCATCTTTTTTCCACCTTTACTCTTTCTGATAGTCTGGAGTGTGATAAAAGCTAATGGACAGATGGCAGTTCCTTCACAGATCTGTATTTCTTTTTCTGAGCTTGAATTGCACAATCGCTGGAACATCGTAGGTTGTGTCCCAAAAGCGTTAAAGCTCCAGTGGAAGTGTTGGAACATCCTGAGGGACAGTTTGTACAAGGGTTGACTTGCAGTTTCACCTCATTAACGTCTGCTTTTATTCAAAGTGTAACAGAGCAAGAGGTTTTGGTCATTGATCATATTTCTGCAAGATACAACTTCATGTACATGAAGCTACGCAATAAAACACAGCTTTCCCGTGGGGGAGAGAATTTACTAGAGCTTCCATAGTTCTGAGCCAGATCACTTGCTAAATGATAAATCTGCTCCTTCATGGTTATTAAAAAAAAAAGGAAATGGAAAGCATATGGATGCATCACATAAATTAACAAACCACCTTCTTTCTGCCTCTAAAATAAGTATAAAACCGTTTTTCTCACTGGAACTTAAAATTGGGAAACATTGTCTTTTCTAAAATGATCTTTCTAAATGATCTAAATATCATTCTGAAATGATCTTTTCTAAATCTGCTTTGCTTCTTACAACTAAATTCTTGCACCACTTCAATTTGAATTTATTTTGTTCCCACTGGATGGTATGGCCAACCAGACTTTGAAACAGTTTTGAAGAAGTATCACTCAAGCAGTGAAGCCCATCTCCACATGATGTTTGTTGTAAGTACATAAACCAAATTATGCTTTCTCTTTACTGGAAGAAATTGAGCAGTGCCTGGCATTAAATGACTGAGCTGAAATGTATTTCTGCTGGGCATTAGGAATTTCATTAAATTGATAATTTAGTTCTTGCAGTTTACAGGATATTAATCCAGTTTGATTTTTCTCTTCAATGAGATTCAGGATTATTTGTGAGCTAATTTAAATTGTAAGCTACAAAAGGTGAGGATAGTCTCTTTGCTTTGTTTTTTTAACGGTATCTAATACAATGTGGATACTATTTAAAAGGTTTAAGACTGCTCTATCAAGTTAGTTTAAAAGTTAATTGTTCTCTAAAGTTAGTTCAAAACAAGTACGAATACATCCCTGTAACAGCTTTAATCTGCTTATCTAAACCCTGTTTCACTGCAGGTGTATTTTTGCATGAACAGGTAGTGGGAGGTTGATTTCTCTCTCTCTTGAATAGAATTTTATTTAAGAAAGCATTCTAGAATTCCACCAAATGTGTAATTCTATGGTCTGATGGCACAGCTGCCCAAAAATTACCCACATAACTGGAATATGTCGAAATGGGCACTGAAAGCAGTGGATTTTACTGGATACTCTGATGGGTGCCTAGTGACAGCATTCATCATATAAACTAAGATCGTGACATATCTTGTTAGGTTCACCTTTGGAGACTCTGCTGCCAGTAAAATTCATCAAATTTGAAATTTAAACTGCACCAATTTGGCCAAACACACTTGATAGACCCAAGTGTTGGTTCACCAGTACAAACCAAGTGGAAATCCTACCTCCCCCTTCTCTTGTTGCTCACAATGTCTTTGAGATTTGTTTTTCCCCCCTCCTCCCCAAGGTACCTACTTCTCAAGTATTTCATTGTTGACTCTTTTGTTGAACAGTGGGCCTTCATTTATGGAATTCCTTTACCTCAAATAAGTGACAGCATACAAAGTCTGAGTCAATTAGGTTGAAACTGTTAATCCCAAGTGGCTTCCTCTTCTTTGTATTTGGCTCTTATTCTGTGAAAATGCTGCTTGTCCATGAATATGATGTATGTTGAGACTGTAAAACCAAATGGAGAAAACTTGTTCAAAATAAAGCCTTTTTTTTATAAGAATCTGACAAAAATTATCCCTTTCCTTTAGATTGGATGCTGCTCTAAATATCTAACAAGGACATAGACTGAAGTTTCAAATTCTGAGATCTTGAGCTATTTTTAAGTGATTCTTTGCCTTCTGTTTTTTAGAGCTGGTGAAACATGTCTGCAGCTAAAATAACCCCAACCTCTCCATATTTACTTGATAAAGTTGAATTTCAAAACGGTGCAACTTGGGGTTAGGAGTTGGGGTGTTTGGTATGGGTTCTTTTAATTAATAAGGGGTTTTGGCTGAAAGATCCTTCAAGTTTCTGTTGTGGTGGTCTATAGAGGACAAGAAAGCTCATTTTTGGCAGAAGGAGCGCATTTAATTGAAGAAATGGGTCATCAAAGGGTGTCATGGCTTTTTAAAGATGATTCCTCCTGGTGGTGCATTGTTCAAGCTGCAAGATTTTGGGTGTTAAATGACTGTGTCTGGTGCCAGTGTTGTACAACAGCACCTTAAACTGCATCTGCTGTCCTTAACACATTCGAAGTTTCGAAGTGATTTCATAGCACGTGGGGAGGGTGTGGGCAAATCCTTCTATTCTCCAGACTCTTCTAACTACTGCTGCACTGAAGACTCCCTACAAACAGTCCTGGTCAGGAAAAGTTCCAGCTGAAAACCAGAGCTGAGTTGGTGTTCCAGTTCAGCTGGTAAGGAAGTCATGGCTGACTGTTGAGGCTGTCACAGGAGAGAATATTTGTAGTTGCATTTGTCACTTGAGCTGAGCTGTGTTGCTGGAGAGTACAGTTTTACCCTGGAGCAAATGGATTTCAATTTAAAAAAAAATCAAAATTACATCCAGATGACTGTAGAATAAATTAATGTATCTTCACATTGGATTGATACATGGTGCTTTCTAAAGCTATACACAAGTATTTCTGAATTCATACAATTACCAATGTTGCTTTTTATGAATCATAGAATAATTTGGGTTGGAAGGGACCTTAAAGATCACCTTCCTACCTCCCTGCCATGGACAGGGACACCTTTCACTAGACCAGGGTGCTCAGAGCCCCATCCAGCCTGGTCTTGAACACTCCCAGGGATGAGGAGTCCACAACCTCTCTGGATAACCTGTTTGCACTGTCGCGGTGGTGAGGGTGTCTCCAAATTATTTTTATTTTCGTTTGTGATGTTCCTTTTGTTAAATACACTTGTATGGAAAATGGAACATATATCCTCAACTGTATGGACAGTCGTTCCTTGTCAGCGATGTACTCATCGGTCATAAACCTCTAATCCCCTGTTAACCCATTCCATGTTTTATTCCTTACAAAATTACAGCCTTCAGCAAGAAGAGCCACTGCTGAGAGGACAGCGCCGTCCCACTCCGCAGTCCCGGGGTACTTCAGCAGCAGAACTGCTTTAGCATGTCCCTGTTTCCTGCTGGTGGGTACTGCCAGGGGTGGCATTAATTCAACTGATCTCGAGTTTCAACTGTAAATGGGACGTGTGGGGTCGGGTGGAACGGTGGCAGCCAACAGCCCGGGTCTGGTGCCAGCAGCCTGGCTCGGTAGCCAGCGGCTCGTTTGAGCCTGTCAAAGGCGGGAGGGGGAAGGGTGTGCTTATCTCCGCCTGTTCAGATGCGAGCGCCGCCTTCTTGGTGCTCCGATAAGCATCGGGTCCGGTACTTTTGCATAATTTATGTTGTTTAGGTGTTTGCTTTCAAAGTAGATTGTTTTTACAGGACAACTGATGAAGTGGTGGGATGTAGGTGAGGGGGGGCTGCAGCTTCCCGGGTGAGCTGGAGCCTTGCAGCAGCTTGTGTGTGTGGCTGCCCCTTTGATCCAAATGCCTTAACAGCATTTAAGGGCTGCTCGAGCTGTTCCCACTAGGAAGAGACAACTACTATGACCCAGGTGCTCCTTTGGGACAAACCCATATGTTTTTGACAAAAGTCTGGAGTGCTATTTTCCTGAGCACTGTGAGGTCAGGGCACTTCCAGCTCTCCACTTCCCAGACTGCACGTGTAGTTGGGTCTGGAGGAAAAAAAAAAAAATTTCTGCTCTGGTTGAGCAGCGAGACAAAGTGGGGAGAAACGCAGCAGGGAGCAATGGAATCTCCCGTCCTTTTTTCATGGAAAAGCCTTTAGTCTGCCAGGCTCAGGCCTGCTGTGCTTTTGCCAGCACCTGGCTTCATTTCAAGTCTTGCTACCTATGCAGCTGAGTACTGGATTTGTTTCAGATCCTTCTCACTTCCTGGAGCCGTCTGGGATTCTGGCCAGGCAAAGGGAGGGAGGGAGCTCTCCCACTGCAGGCTATGCACCAGCCTGCCTCCTAGGCTGGGAGCTGTGGGAAAAGCCAAGGGAGCAACTGCTCCTCCCTTCTCTACCCACCCATATTCCTTGAGAGCTAATACTGCTCCTGTCCGAGAGAAAAATGAGAGAGAACCTCACAGACCAAAACAGTCCCGCATCTTCCATCATCCTTTTTCCTTCCTCTTTAGCGAATATGGAAGATGCTTCCTATTGTGTTGGAGGAAAAAAGTCCTGGAGAGAGGACTTGACAAAGGGACTCTGAGGCAGGACATGAAGGACTGATTTCTGGACAAAGCACCAGTGGAGAGTGAGCAGCCAGCCTCACTGCCTTGGGGACTGCATGCAGCGTTTATTGCTGCATTGCTGGGCTGGAGATGGGTGAGGGAAATTCCAAAGTCTAAGACAGACCAAAATCTGATCAAGTAACAGTCTTATTAATGTCTGGGGCATTCTTTTCATTCTGCAGGAGTTTTTACCCTTTCATGTTGACCACAGCAGAGACATTTAATTGCCCTCCTTACTCAGCTTCCAAGGAGACTAGCCTTCAGCCTTTTGGATAACTCTGGGATTCTCAAGCACACGTAGCAGCTGTTACACCTTACAGAAAAAAACATCTTCAGCAAAGGGAATACACTTATAGTGCAGAGTGAGCAGCAAATTCTGTCCTCCTTCTAGTGCTTGTAGGTGATTTGAGCAAGATTTCTGACAGAATTTCTCTCTTTTCTGAACAACTTCCCTTCTTGCAGTCTACTCGTGGGCCATATTTCTCTCTACACCTTTTGTTTCCCAGGCCACGTCGCACTTGGGCCACGTCATTCCATGTGGGACAAGGTACCTGAGCAGA
Organism: Ptilonorhynchus violaceus; assembly: GCA_013397565.1. Taxonomy (NCBI): domain Eukaryota; kingdom Metazoa; phylum Chordata; class Aves; order Passeriformes; family Ptilonorhynchidae; genus Ptilonorhynchus; species Ptilonorhynchus violaceus. The sequence goes on from VZRJ01001781.1 coordinate 27,928, forward strand.
GCGCGCGGGTGCTGAGGGCGCCGCGTGTCCCGCGGGCGTGAGCCCTGTTTGCGCAATCCGGGGTGGTGTTTGCTTGTTACACAACAGCAGGGCCTCGTTGGCTCACACTGAGCCTGCCTGGCACTGTGGTTACACCTTCCACTCCACGCAGTTACTGTCCACGTAATGGCCACTCAAGCAGTTTATTCCTCCTGGCTGGCTGCAAAATTTTGCCTTCGTCCTTATCAGGCAACTTCCTATTTTTACTTTTTTATCTGATTTCTCCAGTCTGCCAAAGATCATGTTGAAATATGATTCTGTCTTCCAAATCATGGTTTATCCCATGCTGTTAAAATAAGGAGTGGCTCCTTTTGGGCTGTGTTTTCCTCCCTTTGCATAAAAACATGTGCAATAGGCTTGTGCTCTCCCTTCCCAAAAGGGCTCTGGATACCACCAAAGCTCCATTAGTTCTTTAAGTGACTTCATTAGCTGCTCACAAAAAGCCTCCTCCACTTGATCTCCTCCTTCAGTGATCCTACCACAACAGCATTTGCCTTTTTTCCCCCTCTCTTTGATCAGTGACTGTGCTTCTCCAAGGAGTCTTTCTCCTCGACCTTTCAGTCTTCAGCATGTTTACTCATCACTGAGAGAAGAAACATCATTCTCTGCCCGTCATGCCTAAACAAGCTGTGTATTTCCATGTTAATATTCCAGTTGGTGTCACATGACTGCTAGGCTGCTCAGATCATAATTTTGCTTTTATACACCAACCCTCTTGCTCCTTGCCAGAGAAACAAACCCAAGCATTCCCAGATCTCAGGAAATGGGATGAAGTGGCTCTGCTTATGAAATTGGTGCAGATTTGTGGCATTTATTCTCAAGACTGGGATGAGGAGTAATCTACATGTTCCACTGACTGGGCTTAGCCTTAATGGGTTTAATTTAGCAGTGTGTATTTGTTCCCAGCCACCATGACTGATTTTTATGCCTTTAATGCCAATGGTACAGTGTGGGTCAGTGTTGCTCTGGAGATCTTTTAAGCCGGTTCATTTTGTATGTTAAACTCTGATGAAGTGGAGAAGGACTTTTCACAAGAGCATTTAGTGACAGGATAAGGGGAATGGCCTTAAACTGAAGGAGGGCAGGGTTAGATTATGTATTAGGAAGAAATTATTTATTGTCAGGGTGGTGAGGCCCTGGCATAGGTTGCCCAGAGAAGCTGTGAATGGCCCATCCCTGGAAGTGTCCAAGGCCAGGCTGGGTGGGGCTCTGAGCAACCTGGGATAGTGGAAGGTTTCCCTGTATTTGGAAGGAGGGTCTTTAAGGTCCCTTCCAACCCCACCCATTTTTCACCTGGCTGCTGCTGTGGTGAAGAAGATTGAATCTTGAGTGCAGAGCTGTGCTGCAATTACAAATCCCCCTAATTAGCCTCACACATTATGTTCAGATAGTTTCCAACACGCCTGGCGCTGTCACTTGGTCTTACAAGTCTCCTCTGAGGTATCTGTTTTACATTTGTGAGGATCTGGCAGATCCATCTGTGCTGACGGATTCGTACCTCGACACCCATCTGCCTGAATGAAGTTGCAGTGGTTGCTGCAAGGCTGGCACTTCTTCAGACAGAGCAGCTGACTCAGAGCCTCTTTCCCAGTGCCTCCTGCCAGGCAGGAAAAGTATGGATGTCCCTCCTTGGCTGCCCTCTGTGGGCATGACTGCAGTTTGCAAATGCTTGCACTGATTCTGTTCCAAATGTTCATGGACTTTTGCATAGCTGGGCCTTACCTGTGCCCTGGAGTCTCTTGGTTTTCTGAGGCACAAATCAAGGGCCAGGCCTTCTTTACATCACCATTTTCACACTCTGCATCGCTCTTGTGCCGTTCCAGAATTTGGCTGCACCAGATGCAAGCTACAACCTTATTCCACATGCTTTCCCAATTGATGTTTTACCAGTGGGGTAATGGCTACTTGTGCAAACATCACTTTAGAGCAAATTTCAGATGTAATTAACTAAGCAAACTGTGGTTTAGAGTAAATACTCGATCTGTTTAAGGAACAGTATTTTCTAGTAAATTCTTCTTTAGTAAAATTAGAATAAGAATATGGAATTCACAGTAGGTTTGCATCTACTTTGACCCAGAAAGGGGTAGGGAAAAAGCAGTGTAATTTCAATCAGAAGTTGTATTTTGATGATCCTTGTGGGTCCCTTCCAACTCAGAATATTCTGAGATTCTGTAATTTGTCATTGATGTGGATTTTTAACAATCTAATGAGACAGCTGCTTCAGTGCCACTATTGAAGGCAAATGTAAAATATCTGGCTCTTGGTTTATTTTTAATCGCTCAGTGTTTTTCCTGTGGTTTTTTTAATAAATTTCACCCCACATTCTAGTCATGGTCCATTTTCTTACCAGAGAGACCCTTGACTTTGTAATGCTGAAATTGATCCCTCAGCTTCAGACCAGTCACATCCAGTTTTAAAGTCTTCTCTGTCACTTTTACCACTTGATTAGAACATCCTATTTCTTATCTTCCATATTTATACAGCATGCAATACTCTCCACATAGCTCTACCACATAGTGAATGTACAGATGGAGACATACAGCTGTCTCAACTCCTTTGATGACCTAAAACACATGGAACACTTCAGGGTGAACCATGTCTTAAAATAAACTACCTTGAATTGCTTTTCTCTGTATTAGTACTTTTTATAGATAGAGAAGAAATTGCTGCTTGGGCTTTCCAGAGCCACAGGCTGTGCTCTCGAGGCATTTCTCTCTGGTAAATCCTTTCAGTATCTTATGCTTTCGTGCAAGGATTTCTGTTTGGGTTTTTTTTTTTTAAACTTTCTGCATAATCTAGAGCACCTTGTTCAGAATTACTCTGAGACAATCTGCACAGAGTGTATTAAATTCACCTGCACCCTGTGTTCAAGCTCTGTTCGCAACAGTGTGGATGCAGCTGTTGTGACACTGAGCTGCTCCTCAGGTGAGTAACTCTTTGTCATGTTCTCAGACACCATCAGAATGGCCTTAGGCTGAAGGGGGTTAGGGTTTGAATGGATACCAGGAAGAAATTCTCTAACTGTGAGGGGGTGAGGCCCTGGCCCAGGTCCCCCAGAGAAGCTGTGGCTGCCCTATCTCTGAAAGTGTTCAAGGCCAGGTTGGATGGGGTTCTGAGTAACGTGGGGTAGTGGAAGATGTCCCTGCCCATGGCAGGGGGTTGGAATGAGATGATCTCTAAGGTCCCTTCCAATCCAAACCAAACCATTCCATGATTCACCAGCCTCCCCTGCCCAGGGCTGCCTGCACCTCTCTCTCCTTTTGCTGGCCTGGGCAAGCTGAGATGGGACCCACGCTGCCAGCACAACCCCAAGGCCTTTTTGAGGGGAGCACTTGACTGCTGCCCCAGCCATGAAGCTCCCTCACAGCCCCCTCAGATGCAGTGGGTATTCTCCCCCCAAACCAGACAAGCCCAGGCTGTGCTTGGGAGCCACTGGCAGCCACGTGTGTGTACCCACTATGGCCACTACCCACGGGCACATGAGTAAAACACCCTCGAAGGTGCCCCAGCAGAGCCCCTTCTCTGGGCTCACAGCATCAATTAGGCTGGAAAAGACCTCTGGGATCATCGAGTCCAGCCTTTGACCGAACACCACTCTGTCAACCAGACCCCGGCACTGAGTGACACATCCGCTGCCTCCTCCAAGGACGGTGACTCCACCACATCCCTGAGCAGCCCATGCCAATGTCTAATCACGCTTTCTGTGAAGAAATTCTTCCTGATGTCCGACCTAAACCTCTTCTGGAGCAGGTTTAGACTATGTCCTCTCATCCTGCCGCTGACAGCCTGGGAGAACAGGCCAACCCCCACCTGGCTGCACCCTCCCGTGATGAAGTCACAACTACGCCTCCTTTTCTCCAGGATAAGCACCCCCAGCTCCTCACAGGAATTGTGCTCCAGACCGTTCACCAGCTTCGTTACTCTCGTCTGGACACGCTCCTGCACATGAATGTCCCCCCTGAATTGAGGCGACCAGAACTGGACACAGTCTCTGAAGGCCCTGTGGGTAAAGCCCGGGCTTTTCCCCCCGGGTTTCCCTCAGGGATCCGGCTGGACATCGCCGGACATCGCTGGACATCGCCGGACACCCCCGTGCGCTCCGGCCCCGNCTCCTCATCATCGTCATCCTCCTCCTCATCATCGTCCTCCTCATCATCATCATCATCCCCACCATCCCCACAGCGGCCGTGTCCTGGGCAGCGTCCGGATCGCGCGGGTGAGGGGGCGACCGCAGCGGAGGGGAGGGCGGAGGCGGCTGCATCCCGGTGGCCGCACGTTGCATCATCCGCGGGAGCGGGATGGGGGGGCAGAGCTGGGGCCGGCCGTGCCCCACATCCGAGAGGGGATGGAGGATGGAGGGCTGCGGACGAGAGGATTGCCCACAGAGGGGATGGAGTCTCCGTGGGTGAAGACGTTCCAGAACCGTCTGGATGCGATCCCGTGCCATGTGCTCTGGGATGGCTCTGCTTGCGCAGGGAGTTTGGACCAGATGCCGCGCTCTGGTCCCTTCCAACCTGCCCCATTCTGCGATTCTGTGCCACACACTTTTGTCTTTGTAATGAAGAGTAGAGGTGGGAAGAGGCAGCTGCGGGTAAGGGGAGCCCCGGAGCCACCCGGGCGGTGCCGGCTGCTGGGGATGCCCAGGACAGGCCGGAGGGTGCCTGGGAGCGCCTCCTCCGAGCCCAGAGCAGAGATGGGCTCTCTGCTTCTCGTACAGGTTCACAAGATGACTTTGTCCCTTTGGGGTTTCTCTCGGGATTTGGCAGCAGCTCTCCAGCTGCTCTTGGCTTGTCGCCCATTGTTCTCGTGGGTACCATGAGGTTCTCCTGGAAGGGTTTTTGGCACGTCTGGCTAAGGCAGTGGACCATGAAGCTCCTTTTTTACATTTGATTTCATACACGACCCCTCCTCAGTTGGGGGGGGGCGTCTGAACTTACCTAGGACCGGCGAGAGCTGTTTAGTAGCAGGGTTAATAATGCTCCCGGCGCCTTGAACCGGCTGCTACTTGAAAGACGAGTGATTCTTCTCCTGTTCCTGTCTGAGTATCTCGCCTGCTGTGTGTCTCTCTAATCCTAAAGCCTTTGACCGTGGACGTTTTGGTGTGCTGGGCCCTGTTCCAGCGAAGTTGCTGGCACTGTTTACCCTTGCCAGTGCGTCTGTTTGCTGATGCGAGGCGTGAGAGCTCCGTGTGCTGCAGGGCTTGTGATGCGGAGAGGAGGAAAAACCCGGAGCGTGGAGATGGGAGAGACGTGGGGATCTTGTGTGAAAGAGGAAAGGTGTTTCCTGGGAAGCTGAGAGCCTCTCACAACCCAGTGTAGTGAGATCACCACTGATAAGTGTGGTTTGGGTGCCAGTGTAGGCCCAGCATTGGTGGGGTTTGCACGCAGCATCCTTTTCCTTGCTAGTTGGTGGCTCTTGGTATCCTGCCAGAACCTCTGTGTGAGAGTCACCCGGCTTTCCCGAGGCCAGAGTGTCCTTCTAACAAGGGTGGTGGCACCCAGGGTCATGAGGGACCTGTGTCCTGGGGCGTGCAGCCTCAGGGACGTCGCTGACCTGGCGCTGGCGGCACGGCAGCCTGCCAAGGTGGCTGGCATGGGCTGGCCTCTGGCCACTGGCCCGTGGCTTGCATGTGAACTAGGAACTGCATGTGAGCACAGGAACCAGGCAGAGAGCAGTGCCGTGCTCGTGGCAGCACTGGGGATCCTGCTGGCAGCCCCGTGGGTGGTGGCAGAGTGGTGGCAGCTGGTCTTTCCCACAAAACATGTGTCAGCCCAGGAGCTGGCTTCCTGCCCAGCTCGCTGCCAGCCTTTATCAGGGCTAACAAAAGTTGTGGGGGCTTGCAGGAGGCACTATGATGCTGGGGGAGTTGTGCCTCTGCCTGTTTTACAACCCTGGTCAGATGCTCAGAGCAGAGCTCCAGCTCCCTCTTTTTGTTGTGTTGGGCACTTGCTTGATCCCTGAGCCTCTGTCAGCCCACCCGGCATCCTTCTCTCCCTGTGCTGGGTGAGCTGGGCAGATCAAGAGCACTGCTCAGGCTGCAGTGTTGGCCCATCTTTGTGTGCTGAGGAGGGGGAGTTAGAACCAGGGAAAGAGATACTGAAAGCTTCTGACTGCAACAGGTGAAAATGCAGATAGAGCATTCTCCAGTCTTTTGTGGAGAATGCTGTGCTCCTGATGACATCAGGACTCTAACACTGTTGTGCTCCTGATGACATCAGTCTTCACTCAGAAGATTTATCAGATGAGGGTTGGAGAGAGCTCAGGAAATGGAGCTGTCAGAAGACACCTGTGTTAAGGTGCATGCTCAACTTCCCTTCCGTGGGGGAGGGCACACTGAACACTTCCCTGTTCTCCCTGGCTGGTTTCTAGCATAGCAATTGCCACGGCAGTGGAAGTTGCTTCGCTGCTGAGGTTTGGTCTTGGCAGTGTTACAGAGGTGAGGGAATTGAAGAGCTGCCCGTTTCCTGTCAGGAAGTTGTGAGCGTGCCAGCCTGGCTTTGAAGGAGTGATCATTGAGAAGAAATGTGTGCGCTGCTCATCTGCTCCGCAGGAGAAAATGGAAATAAGACTTGGGATTCTTGAAGGGTCTCTTCCTAGGGCCAGAGTGTTGTTAATTTGTGCCCCTGTTACTTCAGGTCGCTTGATATCTCCTGACACAAGGGAGATGGCTGCTCCTGAGCAGGTAGCAAGGGGACACCCACACACACTCACAGAAAAACCACAACAGCAAACAACCCAAATGTTTGACTGTCTCCTGAATCCCTTACAGCTGTGGTGTTCCCAAACTGGATGGGTACTGCTACATCTGGTTGCCCATAAAGATCCTAAAGCTCTCCAAAACCCTGTGATCCTCAGGGTGAGCAGAACAGCTGTTCTGCAGTGGTTTCCTTGTGCCTGCTTAACGTCAGAAAGTTTCCCACTCTCAGGCTGAAGCATCGTGGAATTCTGTACCTCATCTCTCGCTGAGCAGTCACCCCTGGGGGCATCTCTGCCTGATTCAGCTCTTTCATCTGCATTTTAGACAGCTTCATTTGTGCTCCAGGCAAGACTCCAGTTAATTTGGTTCTTACACACACACCAGGCTTAAATAGCACAGTGCATTAGTGCTGATATCACCCACTGTAAACAGCTGTGGAAACTGCAGCTCCTGACTCATCTGTGGAGCGAGTTCAGCTCGGGCTCTTTGGGGATTCATTTCACTCACTGGCCTTCAGTCCTGTTCTCTAGGAGCTGAGAAATAGTTTAGGGTTCTCTGTGGAGATGGATCCAGGGATGTGAGCCTTGCCCGTGAGACTTTGTGGGTCTCACACCTGAGTCCCACTCCCCTTTGTGACTTGGGTTTAAGTGGCTTTGTAAATTGTCTTTCTGATTATTATTTTTTTTTTGCCTCGTGTAATCTGCAGATATAATGGCAGGAGCTAGTCAGGCTTTTCTAGTTAGACTCTACCCACACCCCCAGCTAGTTTTGGGAGTGTTCCCTTTTACAGGAAAATTAAATTCAGGCTGAGAGAATTTCTTCCCTAGAGATGGGCAGTTCTTCCTGCAGCTTCTCTCCCTTGGGCTCTTCTGAGCAGTTTTCAGTTACACTTACAGAAGCTGAGTTGTCATCCTTCTTGTCCTGTCTCTCCAGTCTTTAATCCCAGGAAAAAAAAGGATATTTTGGGCCTGTAGACAAGGATCATGGTGAGGATTTGGATGTCCTAGACCACCCCTGCCCCCTGTTTTGCTGAAGTTGTGTCATCTAGGGCTGTAAGCAAGTAATTATCTTGCTAAAGTTAGTATTTGGTGACAGGATTTTTGTTGGCAATGCTTGTGTTTAACTTTTTGTCCCTCTCCTCATTTTTGTTCAGAGTTGAAGCCCCATTATTGAAGCTTTGATCAAATATCAAGTATTGCCATTCTAAAAACACGAGAGAATCTCACAGTTTAGTTGTAGGCAATAAAAGCTTTTCCTCAGTTTCTGCTGTTCCTAGTTCAAGAAGTGATGGGAGTTGCTGTTAGTGAATTATGGATTTTTTTTTACCTTCCAACAGAGGAAATGAGATGGTATTGCCTTACCCAATCCAGAAAGAATCCTCCAAAAGATAGCTTTTTGAGAGACATGTTAATTTCTTTCCTGTCATCCATATGAAGGACAAACACTGGAAACCTCTTAAAATTTTTCTCCAATGAATTTCTCTCTCTTTCATCTCAATTTTTGGACCCTCTCCATGGGTTTGATGATTTTTAAAGCTTTTAAAGGTTTTGTGCTCCTGTTCTCTGAGAACCTGGAAGCTGAACAAAATCTGCTGCTTCCTGTCTCTCAGCCCTTGCTGCTTTCCTCCTGCGTGTTGAAATGCTTTGATCCTTTGGCAGCAAGGTCCCCTTGTTAGCTGGACTCTGTAAATATTGTCAGTGTTAGTGGCAGAAGCAGTCACTGCCTGTGCCAGTGTTTGATGCCAGCTGTCTGAGGGGGCATGGGGATGTGCCTCATGGGAAACCTTGGAACTTCTCCAGTATTCTTCCTTTATTAAAAAAAACCTCACTGATACTCTGAACTGTGAGCCAGGAACCTCCTAGGAAGAGAAATGAGGGCTGGGTTTCACTCTGGAGCTGGAAGCAGGCTGGTTTCTGGTAGCAGTGACTGGTTGGTGTTAGATTTTGTGTATTTATGGGATCTTTGCTCTTTTAGACTGGTGTCTCTCAATTTAATCCTGGTCAATAGTCTATGACAGGTTTTAGTCCATTTTGGCTCTTGGGCACGTACTAATCTTATTAAAACAGAATTGTGTCATTTTGGTGGCATGGAAATCTTTGGATCCCAAAGGAAAATTATTTCAGGTCTTAGTCTGGAAAGTTGATCCTTTCAGAGGTTTCTTTCCTTAATGAGAGCAGTTTCAATGCTTTAGGCATTTTCTTCAATCAGTGTGCAGGAAGGGATTGGTGTGCATAAGGCAGCAGTGGTTAGTGATCCGTGTTAACTTGCAGGATCAAATACTAAAGGTCGCTGATCCTGTAATTCAGATTTTTTTTCCAGTTTTCTCACCAGATCATCAGCTCTGTATGATCTAAGCATGATCTAAGGATGTGTTTTGTGTACAGAAGGGGGATCAGGCCAGGACCCTTTCCAGCACAATTCAGTGATGGAAAGAGCTGAATCTTGCTGCAAAACAGTGATGAGACAAACAAATACTAGGAAAAAAAAAACCCCTTTATACTTTCCAAGGCTTCAGCCAGATTTTTATCTTTAATGGAAAGGAGGCAGCCAGGCTGTGTGAACAGCTGGCAGGAGAAAAGAACTTAGTGCTTCAATTTTGTATTTACTGGTTTCTGGAGCAAAAAGCCTGATGGAAGCACGAAGTGTTTGCTGTGTGTGTTATATTCACCTTCACTGTAGCTGTGCATGCAACACTGATTCATTTTGGGTAGGAACCTGGGAGCTTTTGGTCTCCCTGAGGATAGAGAGGCCTTTGTTGCTGGATAAAGCCTTTTCAAAGCCCTTTCACCTTTTGTGTCTCTAGGGCTGCATATCCTGGGAAACTGAAGTATTTCCTATTACTTTTTTTGGCTTCCGAGCTTCTGGAATTGCAGGCGGCCCAAAAAAAGATGTTTTGTGCTTTCTTTCCTGGCTCTGAGCTGTGGAGGACAGGGCAGAGGGAAGATTAAGTAGTGCAGGAAGGATGGGGTCAGTGGACCCTCCATCAATCTTGCTCAATACCTCTGCTGCATCATTTATTTTTAATCCTATTTTAAAAAGTCGTCTTCACTTTGTTTTGCAGCTTTTTTTCCCCTATGAAAAAGATGTGTGTGGTTTGCCCCTGTGAGAGGCTTTCCTGATAATTGGTTTTTTTTTCCTAACTTGCATGATCTGCACCTCTGAAGAGGATTCCAGTCTCGTGATCCACAGTTCTCCTGAAGAAAGTCCAGCCTCCTGTGCCACCACCTCCACCAAAAACCATGGAGAAGTTTGTGTCAGAAAAGCCTGTCCCTGTGTCAAAGGTACCCGTGGGGCTTTGGGGAATACTGTTTGCCCAGCTTTCCATCACCAGGGTCTGGGAGAGCCCTACCTGTTTCCAGAGAGATTTCTAGGTTGTTTTGCTGAGCTGCTGTGGAGGGAAGGGATTAATAAATAGAAATAAATAAAATAAACCAGAGGGATTAATCCTGGGAGGACTGGAGTGAAAGTGCAGGCTGAACAAGGGGAGAAACTTCCAGTTTGATCAGAAGCTCTTTGGCTGGAGAACTTATCAGGGAAGGGGCAAGACCAGGTTCCAAGGGCAGGGTGGATGGGGCTCTGAGCTGCTGTGGAGGAAGGTGCTGCTGGAACCAGTGGCTTTTCTGGGAGAGTTTTCCATGGCCATCAGTAGCAATGCAGGGTCCTTTGGCACATCTAATACAACACCAAGCAGTCTTACTGTATTCCAGTCTGCTTGGAATGGGGAGGTTTTATTTCAGAGAGCTTTTGGTGTGGGAGGGGTGAATCCCATGAGAGTGGTTCTGGTTTTTTTGATATCTGTGGAGGGTTGTTACAGTGAGCACATGTGTGTTTAAATTATCTTTGTCTAGGGCACTGTGTTGAGCTTTGGCACTCAGCCTTGCAGTGCAAGATTCTTGTGTTGGTGATAAGGATTTGGCAAACTCAGATGATGCTGAAACCTTTTCTCATCCTCACAGTACTATGGAAGGATCAACTCTTTTTTTTTTCTCCTTTCCTTTATTTTTTTTCTTTTTCTCTTCCTTCTGCATCCCCCAAGAATGGAATCCCTACTCCTTCTTCCCAGAAGAAGCCAGATACAAACTCATACCCTCATGCACCTGCCAAATATTTTGTCTCTGGCGGGGTGGACAATGAGAACTGCAAGGCTAATGAGAAGGAGAGGCAGTGGATCCGCCCTGATACCCCCAGCAAATGCACCTGGAAGCTTGGGAAACCCCTCTCTGCCTCCCCCCACCATCATATCACCCTGTAAGTGTTATTTTATTTGCTGTTTTTCAGCACAAATCCAGGTTTCCTTGGTCTGATTAATCCTTGTTTTGGATCAAGGGCTTGATGTTTTGTGGGTTTGTACCCAGTGGATATTCTTTTAAACTAAAATACCTGAAATAACCAGCCTGATAAAGGAGGAGGAGAAATCTGATTGAAATAAAAAGCTCCAGAAATGCTGTGTGGTTGTGGTGTGACCCTGCTGTGAACACACTGACTCTGTTTGTGCTTGTCCCAGGCCAGAGCCTCTGAAGATCCTGCCAAGCATCCTGAACAAGGTTGGCAATACCCCTATGGTGCGGATCAACAAGATCGGGAAGCAGTTTGGGCTCAAGTGTGAACTCTGTGAGTTGCTGCAGGCAGGGGACAAAGTAACAAACACTGTTTCAGAAACTTGGGTAGTTCTGGTTAGTGGTGTCACATAACCCAGGCTCAGGAGTGCAAGTAACTGGCAGGAAACAGTGAGGGAAAAATCCTGTTTTTCCTTGGCAAATGTTCAGGATTTTTAGGATTTGGTCATCTAAAACATCTTTCAGTCCGTGCTTAATGAGAATATTTCCTGCAGCTTTTCCAAAAGAAAGCAAAACGTTTTTCATAGAAAATAGTGTTTTAAATTTAAAGGGGTTGTGTGAAGTTTTTGACTGCTTCTCCTATGCAGACTATTCATCAGTGTGTGTAAAATGCAGCTCTGCAGTTTCCACTAAACATCACTGAAAATGAGGGAAGGGGTGGGACTGTCAGTGAATGGTTTTTTTTGTTTGGTTGGGTTTTTAAACCAGAGATATCTGGAGCTGTGCTCAGGGTCCTGAAAGGTGGTGTTCACCACCACTGAAGGGATTCCTGCTGGGAGTACCAGATTGAACAGGGGGAGAAACTTCCACTTTGATCAGGAGCTTTTTGGCAGAACTTGTCAGGGAAGGGGCAGGACCAGGTTTCAAGGCCAGGTTGGACGGGGCTCTGAGCAACCTGGTCTGGTGGAAGGTGTCCCTGCCCTTGGCAGGGGGGGTGGAGCTGGATGAGCTCTAAAGTCCCTCCCAACCCTGCTGGTTTCTGTGTTTGCAGTGGCCAAGTGTGAGTTCTTCAACGCCGGGGGCAGCGTCAAGGACCGCATCAGCCTCAGGATGGTGGAGGATGCTGAGAAGGCTGGGATCCTGAAGCCTGGGGACACCATCATTGAGCCAACCTCTGGAAACACAGGTAGGGGGTGGAGAGACTTAGCAAAGTGTGGGGGGAATGCTGTGGTGGTTTTCCTGGAAAAGGCAGGTCTGAGATCAGAGCCTGTGCAAGGAAGAAAGGGAATCTCTTCCTGCCTGTGAGGTGTAGGGAGCAGTGCCTCTTCCATCTCACACAATAAACAATTCTGCAGTGTCCTGTGCTGGCCTGAACAGCTGGGAAGGAGTTCTGCTAAATTTGCAGAGCCTCTTTGCTTTAAAAGAAAAGAAGTGCTAGGGCACATTCACTGGAGTCTTTAGGAATTTCAAGTCTGACTGAAATTATTGGGGAAAACAGCACCCAAAAGACTGGTCTGAATCTGGACCTTCCCCTTCTTTCTGTTTGGGAAGCCCCATGGTCCCTCTGTCAGGTGAGGTGGGCCTGATTTGAGGAACAGCCCTTCCCAGGTTGGTGCAGTTTTGATGGGAGATGAGCTGCATCCCCACGGCACCGACAGAGCCCCTGCACGCCTGGAGTGTCAACAGAGTCCTCTTGGGTCCACATCTCCTCCTTGCAGGGCTGGAGGAAGGAACAGTCCCCCTAGTCAGGGGCCAGGGCAGAGCATCTGATCATCTGAGCAGTCTGGAGTTGACTCTGGGCTCCTGTGTCAAAGTTGGTGCAGTTTTATTAAGCTGCTCTGCTGGTAGGGAGTCAAACATACCTGGAGTGTTCCCCCTTGAGTTAAATATGAAATATATGATACAGTTAAATAAAAAATGTAGTGCTTCCTCTGAGGAGGTTCCTGAGGAGAGCTACAAGCTGCTCTCCTGCCTGATGTGTTCTGGGGAGGTCTTTGGCCCTGTTCTTTCCTGGGCTTCCACCCATTGTTGCTTTCTGAAAAACACAGCCCAGGCAGATCTCTCTTTTGTTCTTTTGGTCCAGTCCAACCAACCTTTGCTGCTGGAGGGACTGGGGTGCTGAGCTGATCTGTGAGCAGTTCCCCAGCCTCCAACAGAAAACTGGGAAGTCACTTCTGTTGCTGTTTGCTCAGCACCTGCTTGGGGGGGATCAGGGGATTCTGGGGGAGTTCAGGGCAACTGACGCCTTTGTGAGTGTGGCTGTACCTCTTGCCTGAACAATGGCATGGAGTGGAAATATCCATGTGTGTTGCATTCCTCCAGTATCCAAGGTCACACTCTGACATCCCACTTTCTGGGTCAGTACCTGATAAATGATTCTCCTTGCCACAGAATCCAGACAGGCAGAACGGAAGGAGATACAGGACAATTACTTCAGAAAGCTGATTTTTTTTATCATACAAGAGCAAAGACCAGGGCAGACAGTAACCTGAGAGAATTGGCATTTGCTCTCTGCTGCTCAGAGCTACTGAGTATGTTGAATGTGAGAGATAAGGTGTTACATTTTTATCCTCTGTGCATCCCACTTCTCCCTCAGCCAAAGTCCTGTTTTGATGTTTGCTGCATTTCCAGGTCAGTAGCAGAAAGTCCAAAGTATTAGAGTTCAGGTCTCAAAATGCTTTCTTCATCCCAGACCATAAGGAAGAGCTGGATGGTTTCTCTTCAGCCTTTAGCTTTAATGAGGCCTTGGCTGTCTTATTTATTTTGTATTCGTGCATTCGTATTTATCTATAATATACTAAGAAAAGTCAGTTCCTTTCCCAATATATTAAACACTACTTGAATTACTTGAGATGTGAGTTATGCTTCTCTTACAGGAACAGTTAAAGATTATTGGGGTTTTTTTTTCACCCCTGTGCCAGCCAGCACCACAGAGAAACAGAGCCAGCTTTGTCTCTGTGCGGGGTGAACTGCATGTGTTGGTCCTGTGCTGGTGCCCAGAACAGCAGGGGAGCTGCAGCCTGACCTCACACACCTCTCAGCCAACTTGGTCAGCTCAGCTTATCCAGCAGAGAGCTGATCTGGTAGCAGGTGTGAGCTTCTCTTCCATAGGGAAAGCATTTCTGAGCTCAGCTCTTCAGGTGCAGGCAGTGACCAGCTGGAAGGCAGGAATCAGCCTGCAGGTACAGATTTTTAGAGCAGAAATGTGATGTCTGTCCCTGACAGCCACACAGTGCATTAGAACCTCAATCACAAACAGCATCTGAATAATTTCTTTTTAGAAAGGATTTAGTTTCAGCATGTTACAAATAGGGATTTAATGCAGAAGTGAGTCAGTAGAGGTTCTACTGATCTTCTGGTGGTATCAAAGTGATCTCTCGAGTCTTCTCTGGCTTAAAGCACGTTCCTTTCCCAAATTACTTCTGTGAAAATGAAGTGGGTGAAACAGGAGGAAGGTGATGTTCATGTGGCCAAGCTAGCAGTTTGCACACATCAAGTTTCCCCACCCTTGGCCAAACTTTCTCTTGGCTGTGAACCTCAAACAACTACCAGCACCTATAAATCCACTTCTCCGCAGCAGGCAGAAACATTCCCTTTGCCACCCTTCTGGAGACACTGTCTTCAAGCCTCTGGTGGGAATCTGATCAAAGGCAGGGCATGCCAAAGCTGGCGGTGTGGGTTTTGTGCCTTGCTGCTGCTGCTCACCGTGTGCCCTGCGTGCCTTTGCTTGCTCCCAGGGATCGGGCTGGCCTTGGCGGCGGCAGTGAAGGGTTACCGCTGCATCATCGTCATGCCGGAGAAGATGAGCATGGAGAAGGTCAGAGCTGCCTCTGGTTTTCGAGAATTGAAAATTGAACACGTTTGCACTCGCAGAGGGTGCAGATCAGTCCTGGGGATTCGGCAAAGCAAAGGTTTGGCTCGTGGTCTGTGGGTTTGAGGCCGGGCAGAACGCTGCTGAGGGGCGGTTGCCAGCGCCCGGAGAAATCCAGGCTGGCTACTCATGGGCAGAAAATGTCTTTGGGAGCCATGCCCACAGCACTGCCACTTTGGAAACTCCCAGAACTTTTTTAAATACGGATGCCAAGAGACCTTGAGGTTTGCCTGGCACGCTGAAGTGGTGACCTGTCCCCTGTGTTAGCTGTCCCTCGCTGAGCAGAGGGTGAGGGAAGGCGGTGCTGAAGCTTTGAATATCCTGCAAATATTCTGGGCTCGGGGCTGAGTGTGAGGGAGCCTGCTGAGGGTGTTTTGGGGTGTAGTGACCGCCTTTATTTGCTACAGGTGGATGTCCTGAGAGCTCTGGGTGCTGAGATTGTGAGGACCCCAACTACTGCCAGGTTTGATTCTCCTGAGTCTCACGTGGGAGTGGCCTGGAGGCTGAAGAACGAAATTCCCAACGCACACATACTGGACCAGGTGAGAGCCAAGGTGTCAGGGGTGCAGGCATAGCCTGGAGGAGGCTCTGTAGTGTCCTTGGTTGTCTGTTCAGCTCTCTCCACGTGTCTCTGGAGGAGAAGGTGCCCCAAGCCTGGAGGTGGAGCTGAGCAATCACCGTGCTGTAGGAAAGGAGCTTTCTACAGTCACTAGAGAGCAGCAATGAGCTGGTGTTTGCCAAATCTACAACGCTTAGGGTGCCTTTTCCCTCTGAGCTGGCAATCCTGTGAGGAAGAATGGACACAGGGGTCATGTTGCTAAAAGCAGCTGTCCCACAGGCAGGACTGAGCTTGGCACTGGAGGGTGCTGGCACCTTGGAACTGCCCTTAGATCACTTAGCAGGGTTGTATCACCCTCAGGCCTAGGTCCAGGTAATACGTAATGAAACAGTCTGCAAGGAGTATTTGTAGCTGTTGTGGGGCTTGGGGATTGTTTGACATGTTCTTGAACTGCCTCAAAATGGGAGTTTTGTATTTCTGGTTTGCTTCATGGCTGTTCTGTCTTGTCTTTAGTACCGCAATGCCAGCAACCCCCTGACACACTATGACACCACAGCTGAGGAGATCCTGCAGCAGTGTGATGGTAGGTCTGCTCTACTGCTACACCCCTTCAGAGAGCCCCTGCTGGTGTCCTGTTGTTATGTACTTGGAGAAGGAGACCTGGGCTGGATGAGAAATGCAGGGATTTTGGTGCAGCAAACCCCATACGTGTGCTGTGTGCCATTAGAGAATTACCTTTTTCTGTAGTCGTAGTAATGATTTTTTTTTTCTATTAAAGAAGGATTCTTTGGGTTTTAGATTCCTCTGCTTGTGATCAGGCAGAGAAAGCAGTGATGCCTAAGTTACCTTGAAAAAAAAAAGCCATTGATAGACTGGTGTGAAATAGGGTCATTTTTCTCTGATCACAAATGCAGAAATAGGTGTTTTAAAACATTCCCAGAGCAAATACTGCAGTACTCTGGAAGCACCTTCAGTCATGAGTCTTGAGGAGCACGAGCTGCTGTGTGTCACTGCTGTCACCAGCAGGACCCTCTGGCTCTGCAGGGCCCTCTTCAGTGTTGGCTCTGGGCAGCTGAGCACCAGAAGGGGCTGAGCTGTGGCAGCAGAGCTTCAGCTGGGCTCGTTCCTCAGCTCAGGAGTTGGTTTGAGACATTCCATGTGATGCTGCAGCCATGTGGGCGTTTCCATAGAGGATAGAAGCGAGTCATATGGACTCCAGACCTTATCAAACAGTACAGTTTCTGATGGTAAGAAAGGATAAGAAAGTCAGCTATCAAATTCCTTCTCATTAAGGTGAAGACCATGTGAAAGGTCCTCCTCCCTCCTAAAACTCCAGCTGTTCAGAGGATTTGGCTTGTCTTTCTGTGACAAACTTTGAGTTAAAGTGAGTACACTTTAACAAACTGAGGGTCCAGATGGGTTCCAGCTTTAGGCTGCTTGTTTGTATTTGCTTTTCCTCACAGGCCAGGCATTGTTCAGTTACCCCTGCTTGGTGGGGTGTTATTCTTTTGGCTGATAAGCAAATTGGTTTTGTGTGTGAATTGGTGACCTTTTAAAAACTTAATTCTTTTTTTTTTAATTAACAAAGCTGTCGTGTGGATGCACCAGAGAAGCTGTAGGTGGTGACAGAGGGGTGAACAATCATGTCCACACTCACTCTGAGTGCTGGTGACCGAAACAGTCTTTTCCACATGAAAATGAGGGAGTAGTTGTGTTAACAGTTCTCTCCAGGGATGCCTATCCCATGCTCTTGCCGCTCATTCAGTTAATTAACAAACATAATGGGCCGCTCAGTTTAACTTAGGGAATGAATTATCTGTATCAGCAAATACAGTAACAGGAAAACTGCAGCTGTCAGCTCTGTGGGCCACCTCCAGCTGTGTCCAAAGTGCCACAAATTGGTGCCTTGCCAGGCCTCTGGGTGCCTTTTCAAAACCCTTGTTGAAGAAAATGATGATTGAGCAATGTAGGTCTCCTAACAGCTCTTGGGAAGCAAAGAGCCTTGTCTGGCCCTTTTCAGCCACTTTCTGCATTTTTGTTGAAGGAAGTCCATACTTAGGTGTGAGTTTTTAATCTGTCATTCTGAGGTTTCACAACTGCCTTCTCTCCCACACCCTGGAACAGGAAAGGTGGACATGGTGGTGGCTACAGCTGGCACAGGAGGCACCATCACTGGCATCTCCAGGAAGCTGAAGGAGAAGTGTCCAGGCTGCAAAGTAAGTGACAAACCCAATGCTTTTTCCCCTTTAGTGTCTCCTCAAACTGCTCCCCTTGGCACACCCCATTCCTTGTAAGCCTGCCCTGGGTCTTTATAGGAAGCTCTTCTCAGTTAAAAGGTAGTTCTGGCTGCAGAGAAAGGTTTTCAGGCTGTCTGAAACGGTCATGCTCTGATCTCACGGGTGTCCAGAGTTCAGGTTTGACCCAGCAGATGAGAACTGGCCCTCAGATCCCTCCACGGGGTGTCTGAGAAACTCCCTCCTCTGGTGTGTGCTCTGCAGCCTTGTGCTTCCTCCCTGCCTGTGCCTTCCCCAGCTCTGGGGCTGCTCAGGTTCTGCCCAGTGGAATTGTCTCTGCACACACCAACCCCAGTGTTTTCCTGTGTGATGTGTTGGATTTCCTCACAGAGCTTGGTGTCCTGCTTCAATCAGGAATATTTTCCTACATGGGCAGGGAGAGGTAAAGAAAATAAAACTGATCTGCTCGCACTTGACACAAAATGTGCAGTCTGTAATGAGGCCTGACGTGTGAATGAGGACAATATGAATGGAGAAAGGAACAGGAGGCCAGGCTGCTGTCCCTTGGCTGTGTGACCCCAGCAGCTGTGACAAGGCCAGTGCTCACAGGGGCTGTGTTCTCAAAGCTTGAGTGGAAACTGCTTCTCCAGATTATAGGTGTGGATCCTGAGGGCTCCATCCTGGCTACACCAGAAGAACTGAACAAGACTGACAAGACGATGTATGAAGTGGAAGGAATTGGATATGATTTTGTCCCCACAGTGTTGGACAGATCTGTAAGTCAAGCTTGGTTTACTGCCCTTTGCCTTCTGCTGGGATGCAGAAGTGAGGTTACAGGCAGAGGAAAAACTTGGGAAGGTATTTCTCTGAGCTGAAATGGAAGGGCCAGCAGCTTAAACAGCCCTTGAAAGGCTTCTGAACTGGCCACATTTGTTGTACAATGCCAGCTCGAAATGCTGTGAGTAGATAACATTTTCCTAGAACACACACTTTTTTTGTATGTTTAGAAAACCCCCAAAACACACCTGAAAAAACCAATCACGAAACGCACACACAATAAAAACAAGACAAATAAGGAGCACCAACTTGCCAGTCAAAAAAACTCTGCCAAAACCCTCCCAACAAAGCATCCCAAAAAGTGGTATGACTGCATCCTGAGCAGAGCCCTTGGGAAGCCCTCCTGGAGGGGAGGAAGCTGATGCTGTCTGAGGCTGACTCACAGCAGCCTGCTCTCACAGCAGGCTTCCAATAAGGAGCCTGTTGTGCTGATGTGATCCTCTTACCTTGGCAAAAAACCCCACTTGGCGTTTGGAGGATGGAAACCCAGGCTCAGCAGGGCAGCTGTTCCCTCAAAGAGCCCGAGTTGGGTTCGCTGTGGTTGTGGTTTCCCTCCCCATTTGAACAGACCCTTGTTTCTGTCCTCCTGCCCCTCCCCAGGCAGTGGACCAGTGGTACAAGAGCAACGATGAGGAGTCGTTCGCCTTAGCGCGGATGCTGATCCGAGAGGAGGGGCTGCTGTGTGGTAAGAGCTCCTTCCACTTCACAACTCCTCCTCCTCGCTCTGGGCTCGCCTGTCCTCTCTCCTCCTCCCTTCTGGTCGTTGTTGCTTCGCTTAGAGCTCGACAGTTTTGCCCCGCTGTGTGTTCTGGCAGGTGGCAGCTCGGGCAGTGCCATGTCTGTGGCGGTGAAGGCAGCCAAGGAGCTGAAGGAGGGTCAGCGCTGTGTCGTCATCTGCCCGGACTCCATCAGGAACTACATGTAAGGACCTGCTGGTTTTCCCTCTGGGAGAGGGCTGAGGCAGCCCCTCAGACCACTGAATACATATTTCATATAACACCCAGTTATCCCAGCGAGGAGTGTCTTTGGGGCACAAGTTCTGAGCTATCTAGAAAGGGTCTGACACGGAGCAAGGGAGGATCTTTTCCCTTTTAGAGCTGAGCTCTGATTTCAGTAGGTAATCGTCACTGGCTGGCATCTTTCACAGCAAAGGACTTGCACTCGCTGTGTTGTTTATGGGGGATCACTGGTTATCCCATTCCTGGAGGGGTCCCTGTGCCCACAGCAGCACTCAGCCCTCCTGCAGCAGCTGCAACCACCCTCAGGGTGAGCTTACAGGTGGGAGTGTGAGGGCTTTGAGCTGTGCTGAGTTTTTCCCCTACCATATTGAAACATAACCCCAAACCATGGTATTTTCAGCTGTGTCTCCTGACTTCTGCTGCATCCAGCTCAACATTAGACAAACAGAAGCTGCAGACAGACCTTGCCTGGCACATCTCCATTCCAGGCTGTGTCTCTGTTGTATTGCAAGGCACTGATGCACTCGGAGCTTTGTTTCCTGTGGGATTCCTTTTCTTTTCCTCTGAGTATTTATTTGTTCTCCATGCCCCTGGCTGATAGGCTTGGATGGCAGATGATGGGTCTATTTTCAATTACACTTCAGGTGTTGGTGATAGTGAGCTGTGGACAGTTGCCTCTGTTTGCTGTCAGACGTTCAACCCCTGCTAATGAGCTTTTCACTTCCTGGTGTTCTGCAGGTCCAAGTTCTTGAGTGACAAATGGATGATTCAGAAAGGGTTCATGAAAGAAGAGGACCTTGGCAACAAACCTTGGTAAGCCTGTCAGGTCCATTTGGATTTTCATGAGTCTATTCAGTCGAGTTTATGGCAGTTGCTAATTCAAAGCTCATTTCAATTTACACTACTACTTTGATTTAGCTAATCTTCCATGCTATTGTCTTGATGTGTAATTGCAGCTATTAATCAAATGTGCTTTAATTAGTTGACATCCTTCCTTGAATTACATGGCAGCAGAAGAAAATTTGATACTTAATGATTTTTTTTATGAAAAGCGTTATATCTGGAATAAAAAAAAAAAGGTGATGTGCAAAGAATCCTTCCAGAATCAGAGTTCTTGAGTGCAAAGCACTGCAAGTCTGCATAGGTGGAAGGGGATCTTCCTAAATTGTTGCCTATAAAGACTGTAAATGCAGATAGGTCTTTGAGTAGGAGCACAAAATTTTCTGTGTAAGATATGAATAATGACATTGAGGAGATCAGTGCTCTCCACTATCTATCTGTAATCACAGCAAGTAGATGAAATGAAGAAAAGGGTTTTGGTCTTCAAGCCTTCTCACACTTCAGTAACTTTCTGATTTTGGGGATAAAACTTGAGAGCCCTGAAGCTTTATTGGCTCTGGCTGAATCCTGACTCTTCCTTTGAGCCTTTTGTCATTCCTGTGGTGCCGGAGGCCACTGCGAATGCAAAACTGGCTCTGTTCTCTCCATAAGACTTGCATGGGTTTGTTTTTCATTCCATGCCCAGGTGGTGGAACATCAGTGTTCAGGAGCTGAGCCTGTCTGCTCCCCTGACTGTGCTTCCAACTGTTACCTGTGCAAAGACTGTGGAGATCCTCCGGGAGAAGGGATTCGACCAGGTACCAGTTGTTGATGAATCTGGGTATGTCCACATATATCACTCTTCATCCCTATCTATCACTTCCCTCACCAGGTCCTAAGGCATGACTTTTAAATGCTTGCTGGAAGTGTAACTCCTTCTCACTCATCCTTTCTCATTTGTAGTAACCCAGTTCAGAAATGTTGCCTTGAACACACTTGAACAACTTTGTTGTCCTGCCCTTCACGTGATTCTAATGATTATTATGATAAACTCACTCAGTGTGTCTCTGCAGGATAATTTTTTTTTTTTTAAATAATACCAGTTTAACTTAACAAAGCAAAAATTCCTGTTCAAAGCAACCAACCCCAAACTTGCCCACCCCTGTCGGGGCTTTCAGGCAGTTTCTTCAGCACTCTGTGTTATAGTGCAGTGCTGCAGTGACATGCAGCCTATGAACCAGGGTGTCCCCAGCAAGCTGGAATGTGCCTTGTCACCCTGGGGGTCTCCTGCAGACGGGCTGAATAATGAAGAGTTGCTCTCCAGCTGCCAGTGCTGGCTCGAGGGATGGATTGTTGTAGATCCTCGTAGGGAGAAGGGGAATGAGCCAAAGTGGGGTGAGCTTGGCTCTGGCTGTCACACCTTTCCAAAGGACAGAGGAGAGCATAAAGAAATGAAGTAGTTTGTGCTTTTCTAAAGCTCTCTGAGACTGCAGGGAGCTCTCCAGCTGCAAGGAGCAGAGATACAAAGAGCCTGGTGCTCAGAAGGACCCACAGCAGCTGCTGGCTTGTGTGTGAGTCTCCAGAACCTCTTAGAACTCTGCTCTGTCTCCTGCAGACACACAGAATCCAAGTTACACCATCAATAACGCTGCATGGTTACCATGAAGCAGCTGAGCTGACTCCTCCAGGCTGGCTGAGAGTGGATGCTTTTTTCTACAGGAGCACCTGAGGCTCTTGTGTTGTTCAGCCCTGTGTTCTCTCTCCTCCCCCAGGGTGATTCTGGGCATGGTTACCCTGGGTAACATGCTGTCCTCACTGCTTGCTGGGAAAGTTAAGCCTTCTGATGAAGTCAGAAAAGTGATCTACAAGCAATTTCAACAGGTAGGCTGGTATATTCTGCAGCTCCTGGCTCTCTGCTTACAAGTACTGGGGTAGGTGTGCTAACACTGCACAGCTTGGGGAGGGTTTACCTGGGACCACACCAGGGCAGCTGTTATTGAGCACAGAAATTTTTCTTTTTAAAAAACATGGAATGCTTGCCTTAGTTTTCACCAGGATTTAAGTTTCAGCTCTGTCTCAAAGTAGATCAGGTGCTGTGTTCTGGAAGTGTGTGTGGTGCTCCTGTTCAATCTGTGAACCACCCTGAGGCTGAGCAAGGGTGCTGGCTCTTTGTGGACAAATGTAAATTTATTTTTTCCTCCCCAGACAGATAATCCAGCATCATGTGGAAATGTGGTGCGTAACACAACTGCTCAGTTCACGTTCTCCCTCACCTGGACACCTTGAGAGTTTCTGGGGCTGGTGGTGTGTGGTGGGTTCTGTGCCTACTCTGGTGTTGGCTGCATCAGCCAATTCTCTGCACTTCTGAGGTTGTGGCTTTTGCCATGGGCAGCTTGGAGTTTCTGAGGCTTCTTCAGTGAAGAACAGCTTAACCATTTCTTTTCCCTGTAGTTCTGATGTTTTACTTGGTGGAGGCTGGAAGGGGTGTGACACAAGTGGTGGTGTTGCTGGCATGTTAACTAAAAATGGTTACTTTCCATTTGAATCGGTGGGTTAGTGGAGAAACATGGTTAAATGCACATAACCTCAGAAGTATTGTGGATTTTGCTTTTCTTACCACTTTAGTCAAGTTTTTTTTTGGCTTGTTTGTGAGTGGAATTGGGAAAATGAATAATCTGTGTCACTGAAGTGACTTCTGATATCCTACCTCAGCCACCACAGCAGGCATCAGTAAGAGGCTTAGCCTGGACACCAGGGCAAAGCTGTATTTTGGCAAGATGGATCTTTTGGCTCTTTTAGGTTGCCCAGAGAGGTTGTGGACTCCTCATCCCTAGAGGTGTTCAAGGCCAGGCTGGATGGGGCTCTGAGCCACCTGGTCTAGTGGAGGGTGTCCCTGTCCATGGCAGGGACTTGGAACTGGGTCATCTTCGAGGTCCCTCCCAACCCCAACCATCCTGTGATTCTGTAACATGGGAAGCTTTCTTTGTCAGGATCACCACAATTATTTCGTGACAATTTCTTAGAAGGGAAGAAGAACAGTTATAGCTTGTTTTAAAGTCACTGGGTACAGTACTGCTCCAGGGATTTGAAACACCAGCCACAGGATAATTTCCCAATCCAAACAAATGCCAGTGGAGAGAAGAGCCATCCTTGTGGAGTCAAGTGTTAGTTCCAGTGGTTTGGGTTCTCAATCATGTGTAGTGTAGTACCATGTGCTTAGACTCATTGCCTTAAAGACTTTAAAAATTAAAAAAAAACCCACCCTAAATGTGGGAAAACTCATGGGCAGAATGTTTAAGGAGCTTGAATGAGCAGTAGTGAGACAGGTGAAAACTCTGTGGGGGCTCTGTTAAATTTCCACTGAGCATCTCTAGGCATGTTTGTCTTCATGGTTGTCCCAGTGCTTCCAAGGGGATGCTTGTCCTGGTTATCTGTAGCCTGCCCAGTCCCTGGAAACAGATTTGGGACTGATAGGTGACTCCATGTGGCAGTGGATCCAGATTTCCCACCCCTTCCTTGTCTGGCCCATAAGTTTAAGGATTGGTGCCTCAGTGTGCACTACAGCCTGCTGGTCCCTTAAACCCAGGCTGCTGGGAATCCTTTTGGGCTCTTCTAACTCCCAGAATGGAGACAGAGCTCTGTGTTCCAGTGCAGCCCAACTGTTCACCCCATGGCATTTATTCCCCACGGAGTAGAGGCTTTTTGAATCTGCAGTGCAAGACTCTGCTGGGAATTCCTTTAATCCCATTTAATAATAAAGTATGTCAGGTGAGAGGTGCTGGGGAGAGTCGGTTGGGAATGGACCTGTGGCTGCTGCTTAATGAGTTAAATCATGTAAGAAAAGTTTTTATGCATTTTTTAAATGATTGCAGCAGGTGGTTGGTGAAGTGTTTTGGAAGTATCTGTATTTCTGCAGAGTTGACACAGGGTGCTTGCTTGTTCAGTCTTAGCAAAGTTGAACTTGACTCAAAAGGAATTCTTAACTCAGTTCCTTGATTTGCACCTGATTTACACAGTGTTAGCCGAGCAATCTTTCACCCTTGGTTTTGTTTTTGGCTTTTCTGCATTTGTAGATCGTATTCACTTCCACGGTGATTTGCAGCCTGATTCATTCACTTTTTCACAGTCTTTTCAGAATAAAATCACCAAGTACAAAGAGTTTTATGGTCACTTCTGTTGATAAGGCACATGGCACGCTTGACCTTCTTCGATTATTGGCATTTTTCAGATTTTCAGTATATTCATTATGTTTACAGAATGAGAACTAATAACTTCATGCAGTGCTTCGTTTTCTTGGAAATTAGAAACAAAGAAAACTGATCTTTTAAGTTGGCCTTGATTTGTTGTTGTTTTATAATACTTCAGGTGGCAGCAGTACACAAATGCTGATGTGTTGGTTTTAGTTCTGCATGAAGTATGTGGGGATTATTGACCACTAATCATAGAAAGGACTTTTTTATTTAAGTTTTGTAACTCTCTCCTCAGATTAACCTGAAAGACAACTTGGGGAAGCTCTCTCATATCCTGGAAATAGACCACTTTGCCCTGGTGGTTCATGAACAAATTCAATGTAAGTACAATGTACTGCACCTTGTGAGAGCAAATCTTGGAGTGGTAACAAGAAGTGAGTGTGAGTGTGAATGTGTAAACGAGCTCTGAAGAAGCAAAATCCTCTCTCTGTGTCTAATTATGTGCTGCTAACACTGACTTCCATCCCTGGAAGTGTTCAAGGCCAGGCTGGATGAGGCTTGGAGCAACCTGGCCTAGTGGAAGGTGTCCCTGCCCGTGGCAGGGCTGGAACAAGACGATCTTTAAGGTCCCTTCCAACCCAAACCATTCTGTGATTTGTAAGACCAAATAAAGCTTCAAAGCTGGGGTATATCACTCTTATATGTGAGTAATGTTTTGTCCTGTTGCATCTTCCTTATAGCAGACAACTTGCAAAATTATAAACACTGAGAAACTAGAGTCAAAACAATATTAAGGCTTGACAGATAAATTTATCTGGCAGCTTCTCAATTATAACTGGAAGAAGAACAATCATCAAATTTGGGGTTGTTCCTGATAATCTCCATTAGGATGTGCTCTTGGCTCTGTGCTGCCTCTTTATAATTCCTCTAGAATCTCACTGGAAGCTTGCGGTGGAACAGAGATTGAGTAAACATAAAGGCCAGGACAGTCCAGCTGACTGAAAAAAATGAGTATAGAACTAGACTAAACATCTCAGTACAGTCAGACTTTAGGAACAGGGAATTTAGACAATAGATAAAAGGCCAGAGGTCATGTGGCCACTTGGTTCTCAGGTCAAAGGCTTAGGGTCACAATGAAAAAAATCACTTGAGCCTGTGCTGTCAATGCAGTAAGGATTAAATGGTTAGTAAGGTTTTTGGATATAAATGGGGAAACGTTGTATTGTGGTTTTTATACTGATTCCGTATTTGGCAGGGGTGCAGAAAGGTGGTTGTGTCCTTGAAATGTGGTTCCAGCGGGCCATCCAAGTGGCCTCTGGTTCCAGTGGGATAATGCCACTTGTAGCTGTTTCAAGTAGAGCCACAGAAATTAATATTTGAGGAAAATACTCTTTATAACAGAGGGCGTGGTTTGAATTTTCACATCAAGAAAAATAAATCTGGTGGACCCTTATCCTTCCTGCCCTAATGTTTCAGTATCCCTTTAGCTGAGGAGCCTTTCTGAGCTTGAAAATCCTTGCCACTTCCTCTGTGACTCTTGGCCAGGATGCCCTTTGTGTTCCCCCTCCATCCCAGGATCACCGGGATCAAACAGCTCCAGGCACGTGGAGCTGGGATGGGTTGGCCCCCGCTTTTACAAACAGCGCCGCTAAAACCAAGCAGGAGGGGGGTTGTTTGTGCCTCCTGGAGCCAGAATTCCCTCTTTCCCCGTGCAGATCTCACGGATGGCTCCTCCAGCAAGCGGCAGATGGTGTTTGGCATCGTCACAGCCATCGACCTCCTGAACTTCGTCACCGCGCGCGAGCGGGAGAGGAAATCCAACTGAACCCGAGCAGCAGCGTGGAGCCTCCTCAGCACTTGGCAATCTCCAAGAATCAGGTTTATGTCTTAAGTAGAATAGTCTGAAAGTGGTAGGTTTTTTTGTTGTTGGTTTTATTGGGTTTTTTTTTTAATTCTGGAAATAAGAAGTTAGCTATCCTGGTGTCAGCTCTACAGCCCATGTGTCTTGCTGGATTGCACAGCTTCTGGGACTTGTTTCTTAATCAGCTTAGACCACATTTCTTACCAAGACAATTTATTTTTTTACCTATATATATATATATGTACGTGTAAAAAATATTTCCTAAATTAACTGAGACGTTCCTTACTTGTTACGCCCAAAGTCTGGCTTTCCAAAACATTGTTTCAGATTCATAAAATGGGTTGAAATAAAGAGCTGCTGAAGCAGAGGCCCAAGAGAGCTCTGGAAAGTTCTGGATTTTTTTTTTTTCCCCTCCCTTTCAAGGGTGTTAAGTTACGTATTACCTGTGTGGAGACAAAAGTGGGACTGGGACATGGGGAGAAGAAAGGAGGGTTTCCCCTTTGGTGGCATCAGTGTAAAGCAAGGGGAAATCCTGAGGGCTGAGATTGATTTGCTTCAACCATCTGCTCTGAGGAAAAGCTGGTTTGGGCAGAAGCATGGCAGGGAAGTGACAAACATACACCAGTGACACTGTTTTGCACAGCTTTCCCTGCAATGACAGACCTATTTTTTTTTTTCCAATGGTACCCTGATAGGTAAGCACAAGTGGAAAGATTTAAAAGGTACAATCAAGCTCCTTGCCTGAAGGTTTTTGAAAATTCATGCTCTTTCATCTATTACTTTCCCCTTGCCTCCCCAGCCTCTCATTTATCTTAGAGTGCCTTTTTTTGGTGCCTGTTTCAGAAGAGCCAGAGATCATCTGTCATGAGCTGTAAACTCTTCCAAGTCTTGTTCTGGTTCTCCTACACTGTAGTGCTTTATTCCAGGAGAAAAACCCTGCACTGGCCACCCCTTCAGATGAGGGTATTCCTGAAGGAACGTGACCCATACTTACCTTAAGCTGTGGTTTACCATTAAATTCATACACTTTAAGACAACTTTCCCAAAGGCTCTGGAATAAACTACTATAGAGTCTAAAAATGTATAACTTCAATAATAATTGAAAGGTTCTAAAGGGTGATTGATTTTTTTTAAATATTTTTTCCCCCTTATGCTGTGCAGTGATTTCTCTCTCACTGTTCCCCCTCACTGCAGGAGCAACCCCAGCTTGGGTGCTCTGACCAGAGGAGAGGTGAACTTGTGTGGATACCAGATGTGTGTACCTGTGTGTTAAAATCCTCTGTTCAAATCTGGGTTTTAGGTGTTTTTTAGGCTGAACAGCTCTGTCCTGCCTCTGGTGCTGCCTGGCAGAGCCTCATCACTCATCTTTCCAACTGTATTTCTGAGCTGCTTCTCAGGGGGCCATAAATAACTTATCACAGTTAAGGGCAGGGTCTTTGATCCTTGTTCTCCTGACATCTTTGATGTTTCTGAGTGTTGAGAGTCTGTGAGTGGTCAGTTGTACCCCTGGGACATCAGTATTTCTAAATCATCATGCTTCTAAACCCCTTTTCCAATTACTTCAAATGCTATTGTCAGATACATATCCATATCTTAATTTACAGGGAAGACAGACTTATTTCTTTGATTTTCTTGTTTTTACTGCATCCTTTGATCCATCCACACTTGTAAAAGAACCCGTGTACTTCCCTAGATGCTATGACCTGAAGCATTTGCTGCCACTGCTGCTAGATTTTGGCCTTACTGTTGCCTTTGAATGTTTACTCTCCTGGCTTTTGTCTGATTTTTATTTTTCCCCCATTTTCCATCTGACCTTCACTGACAGCAGCAGGGAGAGAGGTGCTTGAGTAGCTGGGGTTTTTTCCTTTTTCCCTGTAAAAACTGCATGTCCTGACCTAACTGAATTCAGCAAGAAATACGAAGAGGGTGGAAGGAGGTTCCCAAAGCTGCTTTACAGAGCAGCACAAGAGAGGATTTTGAGGTGGGGCAGCAAATTAGTGCATTGTAAAGAAGTGCAAAGATTTGAATCCGTTTTTCTAGTTCACTGTTCATACATTAATCTTGGTGGTGCCATGGAAACTGGCAGTATTATGGACTGAGGCACAGGGGGTGGTTAGAAATGGTAGGGAAGAGGGGATGGGAGTCTAAAGCATTCCAAGTAAGCCGAAGGATCCAGAGAATTTCACCTGCTCCCCTGTGGCTTGTTAAGAACAGGGGAGGAAGAGGCAGCCACCAGCCCCTCTTACTCACAGCAGCAACCCCGTGGGACCAGAGGAACTGGTAAATAAATGGAGTTGCTGAATGACTGAAAAACTTTCCAGAGCTCTTTTCCATAGCAGGGATGAAGGCAGCAAAGAGAAGGGGACAGGGAATCCATCAGGGCTGAAGTTTCTCTGCAAAAACTTGTAAATGTGAAGGTTTTTTGCATGTCCAAGAACCTCATTGCTGGCCTGCTCCTGGTTAGTTGTGGTAGGGCTGTATCAAAACTGGGCTCATCTTTGTTTCAAATACTCTGAAGACCAAGAAAGACATTGCAGTTTGTTCAGTCTTTGACCTGAAATTGAAGGCCAGAGCTTGAAGAGAATTGTATTTTTTTTTCCTGAGATGGGTGCCTGCATCTTCTGTTTACCTGTGCTGCTTACGCAAGCACTGACTAAACCTGGAAACTATTTTGCACGTGGATACTTTCATCAAGAATTTATGCTGTATTTGTTTGTCACTGTAAGAGAATATCAGCCCTTTTCTTCTAATGTTGGCTCTGCAAAAATACTTTTTATTTTCTCACCAGAAGGCAATTATTCAGTAAAACCTGTACAATATTTTGCAAGCAGTTACCAGGCAATGACTTAAATTGTTCACATGCAGTGTTATCTCCCACTTCTTGTACAAGCTGTGGCTGACTCCAGAACTCTGGCTGGCAGAGGTTCCTCTAAGCAGCCAGACCAGTCTCATCTGCCCACCAAGCTCATTTCTGAAAACTTCTGCTTGCTGTTGTAATTCTCACACAGGGCTCACTGTCAGGAGCTGCCTGGCATTGCCCTGTCACCCAACAACCTTTCTTACTCTGTAGTGTCAACTAAGGGAAAGGGACTTACACTTCAAGGAGCTGGGACAAATCAATACTATGAGCTGTATTTATTGCACAGATGTTCACAGATGCACAATATAAAGAGTTCAATAAAAGCTGTTTCATTGCAAAATGACTCTGGGTCGGTTTTGATTTTCTTTTTAGTGCCGGTTCAAGTTTGTAAGTGCTTTAGACTGTGGACTGCAAGAGGTTTGTGTTTGCTGTGCTTTCAGTGTGAGGCTCTGGAGTTCTTGCCTTGTCTCCAGAGAGCTGCTGGCACAGCAGGACTGTGGGTGAGCCACCCACCCTCTGCTTCTCGTGGCTGGCTCTGCACCAAGGCTGGGATTTCTGTGCGGGACGGGGCCAGGGGGATGCAGAGCGAGGGCACGGATGCCACTGCTGCAGGTCCTACAGCAGCAGGCAGCGTGGTCAGCTGGACAGAGAGATTCCTGAATAAATGCAAGGGGCACGGGCCAGCCTGTGTTTCTTTGGGGAATCAATGTCCTTTGGGAATTGTGGAGCTGTGACGTTAAAAGGTGCTTGAGTTCATGGGGTGTGGGGGTGTTCTGTGGGTAAGGAGAGCTCAGAGACACCAAAGGGGCTCTGTTATTCCAGGGCCTTGTGCTGTCCCTCGGGGTCGTGGTCGATTGCTCAGGTTAAAGGTGAAGGTGATTCACACCAGGCAAGTGAGTAAACCCCTCATGCCTTTGGGTTTGGTCCCTATTTCCTTATGTGGTCAGTCCTTGCTCAGCCCCATCCAGAGAGCTGAGGCCCCTGTTGGCCGCTCATGGGGATGTCGTTCCATCTCAGAGACAGGGGAAAAGGCCAGGGGGGGCTTCCTCTGCCTGCCTCGGGGCCCAGGACCAGCCCTGCCAGCATGAGCTCCTCCCTTTCCTGCTGGGTGTTCAGGTGCCTCCCCACACTCAGAGTGCTGTCCTCAGCTTTACCCTCCTGCTCCTGATCCAGCAGCGTGGGGCGACTTTATCTTACACATCCTTCTCATAGGACACTTAACATGCTGTCATTGCTGGCAGCAAGTGCAGATCCCTGCCTTACCTTTACCTTTTGGCAGCCCACTCAGGGGATAAAAAGGGATCCTGATATCACAGCCTGATAGGCAGAAGGCCAGCATTGCTCCCGGGCTGACCTGTGCGTGGAAGGACCATTTCAGCAAAAGGCCAAAGGCTACCCAGGCACAGCCAGCAGGAAGCATAAGGGATCAAGTTCCACCTTCCAGCAGGCTGAACGCGGAGCTGGACAGGTTAAGAAATCCCCTAGTGAGGTACAGCAGGTTCCAAACCTGACCACTGGTTTTAGCCAGTGCAGCTACTGGGAGAAACATCCAGGGCTCCCTCAGCACCTTGTTAGCAGCAGCCCCCAGGCTGGAGCTGAGAGCAGGGCACTGCCCACACCCCGTTTTTGCAAGACCTCCTGAGAGCTGAGTCACAGCCTAATGACACCCCTGGGACCGAGCTGTCCCCATCCCAGGAGCTGCCCCTCCTTGTTGGTCACCAGCTGGAAAAGTACTGGGTACAATCAGCTGTGCTGGCTCTGCAGATAAAGGGAGGACTTCAGTCCAGAAAGCTGCCTTATGAAAGCAATAAATTCCCTCGAGGGGGAGAAAAAAAAAAAAAACATCACCACCAAGACACACGTGTTGCTGGTGGAAGTGCTGCTACCTCCTGTCGCTGCTGGGTGAGGAGAGAGCCCACGGGTCCTGACTCGTGGTGGGCAGTAAGAACAGCCAGCTCACCTGCCATCACCTTGTCTGAGGGAAAAATGCACCTCTCTTTGGAGGAAAAGACGAGTGCTGCTTGCACTGCTCTTTCAGGAGCTGAAATGTGCCACAGCTTCTCTCACACCCGCCAAATCCCAGGCTTTGGGAGGCTGCTGCCTCCTCTGGTGGTGACCAGCTGGGTCTGTGTGCCCTAACAAACCACCTGCCCCTGCATTCCCTGTGGAGAATTCCCTGTGTAGTGTCTGTTCACGTCCCTGGGGAATCTGGAGTGCAGGCAAGGTGCTGCATCACAGGGAGACCCTGTAGGACCCAGCGGGATACAGGAATGAGCTGATCTGCCCCGTGGGATAAACAGAGCAGGTCTGACCTGTGAAAGGTGGGAAACCCAGCGTGTTTGGAGCTGTTCATGCCTTGGGCTCCTTCCAGTGCCCTCCCAGGAAAAGCCAGCAGGATTGCTCCCCCCTGGCTGCCCCTGGAGCATCGCTCTCCCCACCAGCAGCAGATGCACCATCAAAGGAGGCTCAGCAGGGGCACTGAGAACTCCCTGGGTTGCACAAGCAAATGCTGACCTCTCCTCAAACAGGTGGGTGTGAACAGCTGCTTTGCAGTAACAAAAATGTAATTTTTCTAAGCAATTTCTTCCTTGGCCTGTGACAGCTGGAATTGTCGTGTTTCACCTGGAATCACTTTGTACTGCAGTAAGACTTTTACACCAAGTGTGTTGAACAGGTGAAAAATACATTTAACAGCAAGTGACATCCTCCTTTTTCCCCAGTTTACCCACATTATTCAGATAGCAGGTACCACCACCAATATTCCAAATCACAGTCCAATTCTGCCTTACCAGTAGCACTTTTAGTCCCATGCCCTCGCAGCAAAGTATCTTTCTCTGATGGCCAAAAATAAGCCAAGAACCAAGGAAAGCCTATTCTGTCCTGAATTGTTTGCTAGGCCTTCCCAAAACATTGCTAACCCTTCTCCTGACATCTTCTCAAGCCCTGCAGCGGAGCTTCAACTGCTTTGATAAAGCCATTTTGAATATTAAATTACATGGGAGGGAAAAACTTGGATTTCTTCCCACTTGGTAGAGGAGAATAAGGAACATTTTAAAACCAGATTGTCTCTTCTAGGAAAAAAAAATTCACTGGGGGGGAGACTGTGGTCATGAAAGATCTTTCCTCCCAAGTGCCCCAAAGCAAAACCTGAGAGCTGCATCCCCACAGGGATCACAGAATCACGGGATGGTTTGGGTTAGAAGGGACCTTAAAAACCATCCTGTTCCAACCCCCTGCCATGGGCAGAGACACCTTCCACTATCCCAGGTTGCTCCAAGCCCCATCCAACCTGGCGTTGGACACTTCCAGGAATGGGGCAGCCACAGCTTCTCTGGACAACCTGTGCCAGGGCCTCCCCACCCTCACAGTAAAGGTGAGGTGAGCACTACACAACTACCTCTGTGAAGAGCCTTTTTGATGATGTTTGAAAAGCAGAGTCCCTCTCCCTGTGCATGACCATTTGTGTTAAACCTTCTTGTGAGAGCTGGGAGCCATCCAGCTGTTCTCAGCTGCCTCCCTCCCTTTTCAGGGCTGACTGCTCTCTCCAGCTGTTGCTCCCCAGCCTGAGGATGCTGATGTTTGGCCAGTGGGATCCCGCAGGTTCAATGCTGCAAGTCCCCTGTTCAGGCAGAGGACTGGGCGGTGTGAGCCCGCTGGGGGATGAGCAGCTGTGCCCTGTGCTGCTGCCATGTGTTTTTTTCAACTTGGCCACACCAGCACTGCTGAGCAGCGAGGTAAAATTGAATGCCCACTTTTTTATTGTGTGTACAGGCTGTGGAGTGGTACCTGGCGTTCCTGAGTGGGTGGCAGCACGACAAGGATGCCAGTGCAGACCCCAGCCAGTGCAGACCCCAGTCAGTGCAGACCCCAGCCAGGCCCCTGCAGCCCAGCTCCTCCTCTGCTCTCCACCCAGGCACAGGCAAAGCAGCAAAACTCGTGTCAAAATGCTCAACCATCACTCCAAACACCCCCCTTCCTTCCTCCCCCAGCTTTACACGCTGAGCACGGTGCCTCATGGTGTGGAACACCCCTGGGGTCAGTTGGGGTCAGCTGTGTCCCTCCCAAGCCCTCGTGCACCCCCAGCCTCCTGGCTGGTGAGGTGCGTGGCCTTCTCCACGAGCCACAATCTCTTCAGAGACATCCCTGCTCCAACATGGCCTCTCCCCTGGCTGCAGCTCCTCCAGGGATGGACCTGCCCCGTGGTGGGTTTAACCACGGCCACACACCTTGAGGTGCTCCAGGGTGACCTCAGGCACAGCCACGGACGCTTCCAGGCGCACCCAAACCCTCCAAGCCCCAAGCAGGGCACCAAAAAGACCTCTCAAGGTTTAAATCCATCCAGCAGCTGAGCCTGAGCATTCTGATCAGGTGCAGATGACAGCTTTTATTCCCCCCCCTCCCAAAAATGGGACTTTTTTGTTTCAAAGTCCCCAAACTTGCCATTTAGACCTTTTATTTCAAAGAAAGTATTTAATTAAAATATGTATTTCTCTAAATGAACCTTTTGATTTCAAAAGTGTCTTCTGCCCCTCCAATACCCATCTACATCTCAGTTTCCTTTCAGGTTAAAAAGATCCAGTTTCTTGCGGTTTGGAAAAACCTTATTTTTGAGCACACCCTGCTGCAGGAGACAACCAGGGAGGGGTGGCCGGGTTATTCTGTAACTGCAATGCCCAGAAAACACAGTTCTTGCTGGGGTTGGGGTTATTTGCAGCCTCTTCACAAGAGACCTGCGTGTTCTGTGTCACATCAGATAGCCCACAAGAGTTTTCTGGGATGGATTACCTCTGGCAATGTTTTCCAGAGAGTTCATTTGTTGCAAAAAGACCAAAGGTAATGTCATCCCTGTGCTAACACCCACACCAGTCTTGTCTTCAAAAGCTTAGTCCCAAAATAAGCATTCTGACAAAATAAGCCTTATTCTTGCCTGATCACCTCAACTGTGGTGGTTTCCTTCACCACTGTGTTTTGGAGGAGCACAGCCCCAGTCTGGGCCAGACAGCTCTGGGTGCTGCCCTGGCCCTGGGAAGGAGTGGGGAAAGGAGGGACTGAATTCCTCTTCGAGTAAAATCTGCATCCAGATGGTTTCCTGGTCACCCAACCAGTGTTTGGGAATCACCACGGAGCAGAAGCTGTTCACTGCTCTCAGCTGATTTAATAGTGAGCAGGAGCTGGCAGGAGACAGAGGGTTAGGCTGGAGGTGGTGCAGAGGCTATTCCTAGGATCCCAGAGGACACAGAGAGTCCCTAGAGACGGCACCTAACACAAAATGTCACCGCTGTCATTATTTATGCCCGGTTGAGCCAGGCCCACGCTGACACAGATGAGCCAGGTTGGAGTTTCAGTCCAAGACACAGAACCAGATCAGCAGCAAAATTCTAAAACCAGCATCGAATTGCTGAGGCATGGGTTGAGAGCACTCCTCGAGATAAGTACGAATTAAAACAAACAATAA
Organism: Ptilonorhynchus violaceus; assembly: GCA_013397565.1. NCBI lineage: Eukaryota > Metazoa > Chordata > Aves > Passeriformes > Ptilonorhynchidae > Ptilonorhynchus > Ptilonorhynchus violaceus. The sequence continues at coordinate 62,586 of VZRJ01001781.1, forward strand.
ATCGCTTATCTTTTTTTATACCCCGGCCACCTCCCCTCGGAGAGCAATCAGGTGCTGGGCACAGGGAGGTGTGGGGCAGGACCCAATCGTGTCCCTCCCAGAGCTCAGGGGTGTCCCCTGCCACCAGCACATATAAACTGGGGCTGGGGCTCGGCACAGCACTCCGCTGTCAGGCTGCAGGGGTGAGTATGGCTTATCTGTTTATCTCCTGGCAGACTCCGTGGGGCACAGGGACCCTTGGAGTCCTGGGGAGACTCGGAATTTGGCAGCCTCTGCTCCCCATCCCGTGCAAAGGCCGGCTCTGAGCTGGGGAGCAGCTACGCTTTCAGTAAGTCCTGAATAATTCAGGCAGCCAGGGAGGGTTTGGCTTCACGCTACGAGGTCAGTGGGGTGGGGGAGAGGGTTGTCTGGAGGTTTCCAAGATCCAAGGAGGAGAAATCCCTGAGCAGCCCGGGCTGAATGAAGTGCTGCCCCAGCTTTGAGCAGGAGGCTGGATTGGGACCTCCTGATGTCCCTATCAGCCCGGGTTACTCCATAATTCTGTTAAACTGATGTTGTGTTTGTCTCGCTCAGCAACAGCAACGCCATTTCTTTAAAACAAAGCAGGAAAATGGCATTTTGCTTCGGACGGGGCGAGTTTGCATGTAACTCCTTCTGCCTTGCTGAGTTCATCTTATTTTTCCTTCAGTTTACTCAACGAGCATCTTGATTTTCTTCCCCTTGAAGTTATCAGAGCAGTCTGATAACCCAATAACTGCAATCTCCTATCTGCGAAGTACTCTGTAAACATTAGCCTGTGTTCCTTGTCATATATTTTCATTAACTGGCAGCAGCTGTGCCTTATCATTCCCTCTTGGCTTGCTTCCCAGCTCCAGTGGAGATTTCCACTTATCCTTTGCCCGGTCTTGTGCCATCTCAAGATTATTCAGCAGCAAGTAACGGGGCTGTGGCAGGATACCTGCAGTGGGTCGGGTGCATTTGGTGGCTGACCAGATGATACCTGAAGCTTCAGGCAGGGACTGGGAGGAGTTTTGGGATGCAGATAAGAGTTTTGATAATCCATAGAAGATGGAACTCTGCCTTGTGATCTTTAAGGTGACTTAAAACTGCACCGGGGGCAGCGTGGGGAGATGTTTGCACTGGACATTGCTCCCCTCGGCCATCCTTGGCTGCAGTCAGACTGCCCACAGTGGCCCCTTTCTTCTCCCACTCCTATCCAGTCCAGGCTTGTGGGATGTGACTGCTGAGACTGGCAGCAGGGGAGCAGCTCAGTGTTGTGTTAAGGCCTCCAAAAGTCACAAATTCTTCCCATCCTTTGGTGCCATTTCAGGCCATCTCGTTTTGGGGTTTCTACACTTTAGGCAAATTTTAAGGTTACCTTCAGAAGCACTTTGGTTTTTTGACATACATTAATGTAAATATGAATCCAGGTTCTGGGTGCAGAAATGCAGTGATTTGAGAGTGTTTTGTAAGTGGAAGGACATCCATGCTGTTCCTGCAGCACCAGGAATTACCCAGCCCTTGAGGAGACACATGAGGAACTCTCCAGCAGAGGGGAATGTAGATGTTGACCTAGTCAAGGGCCAGCTCTTGTTTCTTTGTTCTCTGGGTGTCTAAAAAATATGTCTGTTTCTGCTTGGGGTGAGAGACCAAATGAAAACCCCATTCTTGACGGTTTTTTGTATCAGATATCAGAGGAACTGAACACCCTGAGGAGAATGCAACCTTATTTCAGAAGGGGGGGAACCAGTAATGCTCTTCCTTCCATGAAGCCCTCCTGCACCAGGGCTGGAGGGGAGAGGGGGCTTGTGTGGTGAGGCCCCGCAGCCCCAATAATTCCCACTCCCCGCCTCGTCTCTTCCCACCCCACCACAAAATGGTAGAGATGGGCATCGCCAGGAAAAGGAAGAATAAAAATATACTCATAGCACTTATTTTGCCAGCATTTTGGGTGGTAACTGGTGACCCCAGTTGTGAAAGTGTGCTGACCACCCCTGGGACACCGTGGATTATCTCTTCTTTACCCACAAGTGACTTTTGCTCCTTCCCAGTTAATTCGTTAGGCAAACACGGATTTGCTTTGGGAGATACTCTCAAGGCCGACACAAATCCTGGCTTGCAAGGAAAAGAACAACTTTTTTTTCCTTTAATCCCTCCCAGTGAGCAGCAGGTTTGTTGGTGGTGGGGAAGAGCACCAGGAATCAAAGTTTTCCTGGGAAAGCTTTTGTCGACTGCAGGATCTAAGCCATTTTGGAGTGACTGCCCTGCACCTTCGTGGTTTCCCACCACTTTCTGAGCCTGGGGTGGTGTCTCTGGAGGAAAAAAGGTGGCTCAGGGCCTGATGTGGGGGTGGACCAGAGTCCTCTGTCTGCTCCAGTCATGGCGCAAGCTGGCAACACGATGTTGTTGACCTCCATCTTTGGGATGCCGTGGGGCCTCTGGATAAGGAGAAGGTTTGGCCACACACCTCGGGCTGTTTCACCCCTCTGGTGCTGCTGGAATAACGGTGTGCCGTGTTTTTGTGTTCCAGGGACAGCCCAGCCCTCAGGGAGTCAGCCCCAGCCCCATCCTCCCGGAGGTGTGGAAACCACCAGGGAATCACAGCGCGGACCTCGGGCACTCCTGCCACGCTGCTTCGAAGAAACTCCCACCAGGAGGGTGAAACGAGCTGGGGAGCAGGAGGAGGATGGCAGAAATGGTAATTAATCACGTGTCAAGCCACAAATTAATCGGATAATGAGGACTCAGCCACAACAGTGTGCTCCAGCATCCTCCTGCCACCATCCTCCTGCCATCATCTATTGTAGTAAGACACAAGTCTCCATCCCTGACCCTACAGAGCTGTAAGGTCCCTTTATCCAATAAAGGCTGAATCGAGGTAAATTCATTCTATGCACAAGCCAGAAGAGGAACTTCCAGATACAAAAATCATGTTTCTTTTCTCCATGTGGCTTGTTTCCTTAGCACAAAAGGGTGGATGGATTGCAGAGAGGGTCAGAGCAGAGAGGGTCACACCAAAACTGCATGTAACCCTTATTTTTGCTCTTGGACAGCAGCAGATGCTGAGAATAAATTAAAAACCCAGACTCCTTTTCTCTGGATATGCACCAGCAACACAGAGAAAGCATGACATCAAATTGCCTTCTTACAGAGCACAGGTGCTTTTAGGGCTTGTATGTTTAAAATCCTCTACTGAACTCAAACTTTTCAAACTTGTTCAACCCTTTTCTCACTCCATTTTTTTCCTGCGCCGCCCCTATAGTTGTTCCTGATAATTCCTATTGTTCCTGATAATTCCATTCTGCCCTATTATTTGTTGCTTATTATTTGATGCACCTTCTCCAGCTCCCCCAGGATTTACAGCCCGCTCTCACCACCAACCCACTTGTCCCATTTCCAGTCTGCTGAATCCTTCTCTCTTTAAGCTGTTTTACTGTGGGGGTTGCTCTGTACCCCTGAGCACCTTTGCTGCCCTTTGCTGTTTTATTTCTATTGATTCTTTTTTTTTTTCAATTTTAATGCCAGAGCAGAGGTGGTCTCTGAGTCCTGCCACCGCCAGAAAAGTATTCTCCAGCTATTGCTGGGTGGATTTACCTGCAGGTTCTTCGCTGCTAGGGTGAAAAATTGCTGTTCTTGACCAAATAATTAAATCAGGAGCATCAAATTTTCTAGTGGAGGGGATGGTTTTGAGCAGGGGAAGATTTACTGGAGAGGATGCCCAGATGATGTGTGTGGTCTAGCACACCACTCTGAAAGAGCAATTTTATCATGGAATCTACAATTGTTAAGGCTGGAAAAGACTCTTATGATCATCAGATCCAATCATGAACCCACCACCACCATATTCACCATTAGACTGTGTCAAGTGTCATATCCACACGAGTTTTGAACACTTCCAGGGATGGCAGCTACACCACTTCCCTGGGAATTCCGTTCAAACACTTTACAACCCTTTCCACGAAAAATTTTCCTAATATATAATCTAAACCTCCCCTGGTACTACTTGAAGCCACTTCCTCTTGTCACACCACTTGCTCCCTGGGAGAAGAGACTGACACCCACCTCAGTACAGCCTCCTTCCATCTGCTCATCTCCTTCCAGCCTCCTTCCATCACCACAACCTCCTTATCCACCCACAACCGCGTGGTTGCAGTGCCAGCACGATGCCCCATGCGGGCTGCCCACCCTGCCTTCACACCCAAATGCCATCTTTTTTTGCCTTGGACAGCTCTTTTTCTCCCAGGTGACTGTGTGACCCCTCTTTCCACCACGCAGGAGCAGAGCAAGACGTGCCCTTTCATGAATGGCAGCTGTGAGGAAAGCCAGGAAAGCAAAGCTGACGGCACGTGGGTCCTTCCCAACTTGCCCAGCCAGTGCACGTGGACAGCCACAACGCCTGCCAGCAAGTCTCCACACTCCTGTATTCCCTTGTGAGTAATTCCTTCCTGCTGATTATTTCACAGTGCAGTTCAGTTTCTTTTTCTGAAGTCCTATTGTTCCACCAGGATGGTCACGGCCAGAAGTCAGTTGTTATGTTAATGATGGTTTATTTTCCAGAAGGCAAAACCAGCTGAGCATCTCCTCTCCAAGATCTTTCTCACTCCCTTTAGATTTGCAGAAAGATGTGGCTGGCTGGAGTCTCAGCTCTGTGTTTTCCAGCATCCTTTTGAAAGCATCTGTTGTTTGGGGCATCTTATTGTACATGGCTGAGGGACCTTTACAACAATGGATTACCGGGGCCTGGGCTTTTAAATCAGTAAAAAATGGCCACAGAGTGCAGAGAAAAGTGCTTGTTCTGAGCTGTGCTTTCCCTCACAGCAGCAGTTCCCTCCCAGGGTGAGGTGAGGCTGCCAGAGGGCCCAGACTAGACTCGACAAGAGGTGCTTTAATGACCCTGCAAAGCAGCCACAGACAAGCTACTAAAGATAAGGCTGTCCCATAAATGTCAGGGGAGCTGTGGCCACGTCCCTGCAGCGCAGAGATGTAAACCAGGAATATCAGCTCCAGCGAGGGAGAGGCTGGAGCCCGTGGGAGGTCCAGCACTGCTCTGCATGGTCGTGCCTGACCACATGCCAGGCAGGACAAGGCCAGGGCACAGCCAGCAGCGTGTGGGTAGCCCAGGGCAGCCTCTGGATCTGGCCCATGAGGGAGGGAGGAGTGGAATGCGGAGCCTTGGAGCTGATCCAGCGAGCTGTGCATCCAGGCACTCACCCAGTGCAACCCCTGCAGCTGGCACCCGAGGAGAGAATCAGCTCTTTTCAGTCAAACCCGTTTTTTCCCCTCAATTATCATGCTGAGCAGGATAACATTCTTGGTTTTTAACAATTTAGCAGCAGGGTGCCATGGGGCAGCAAGGTGATGCCAGTGCCAGGGCCCATCCCACCTGCAAATGGGAGATGGAGGGACATTCCCCAATTCCCCAGCCTTGGGCATCAAACACTGCTCTGGGAGTGGGATCCGGCTGAGGGGGCCCTCACAGCACTGCTGGGGCAGGAACTGAAACATAATCCACTGTGCAGCAGTGAAGAAAAATGCACTGGGACGTGTCACACCTCTGCAGCAGCGTGTGGAGGGGGTGGCTTGGTTTCCCTGCTCCAGGTAAACCACAGATGACAGGCAACATAGCAAAAATCCCTGGACTTCCTGAGACCTCCATGTGAAATCTGGTTGAGTTTTGGGGATAGAAGCAGAGAGAGAAGATGTTATTTTAATTAAAAATATTAATAATTTAAATTTTTTTCAAAGATACGGAGGTAGACCTGCTCTGATATCCTTGAGCCAATTTTGACCCAAGCCAAGATCAGCAGGCATCCCTTGCTTGGCCAGGACTGGTTGGCCCCTGAACACCTTATGGAACAGCAGGCCATGAGTAAAAGCTGGGATCTTGGAGAAAAACCACCCTTGTGCACTGTGGTCCTGAACCAGCCTCTGCAGGATGCAGTCCAGATGTGTAATGTAATAGCACAGGTCACTCTCAGGAGAGCCAGGCTCCGGTTAAACGTTGCCTGAAGGAGCTGGAGCCTCCTCATGCCATGGCTCAGCCCCACTGAGCGTTTCAGTGGCTTTTGGAGCAGATGGGCAATGGCTGCAGCTGTGGGGGAAGCTCATTTATTGTGTTACTGCCTCACATTTGCCAGCACTCCGTGGAGGCTGCGGTGTCTCCGTGAACACGTTCCACAGGGGGAGAGGTAACAGCGCTTCCCATCATTCCCGGGCTGGAGGCACAAGGAGGCTGGTTCCTCTTGGTGGTAAAGACATCCAAAAAACCCCTGTACTCCTGCAGGGCAAGAGGTGTTTATGTCACTCCTGCAAAACCTGGAGGGAGGCGTGTGTGTGTCTCTGGGTAACCCAGCGTGTGACCCCCGCAGCACACGGGCTTTCTGTCAGCACACAGCCAGCTGCCTGCCCCTGGCAGGGCACAGGAAAACCCCAGCTCAGGGGCCAAAGGGTGATTGGAAGTGAGAGCTGTGCAAAGCAGAGCTGGGCAGCGAGGGAACAAGGTGGGTGTCACCCCACTGGGAGAGAGACGCGCTGGTTTCCAGCCAGGGGCGATGTGGTGTGCCCCAAATAAACGCAGCCCTCGTCAACCTTTTCCCTCTGTCTTTGGAAGAGCTCAAGGACACGAATTCCCTGTGTTGGGTTGCGTGTTGGGCAAACTGGTCTTTTTCGTGCTGGTTGCAGTTGCTGTGCCGTGGTCCTTGGCTCCTGCCAGGGGCTGACGGTGACTAACAAAAGCAGGCAGCTGGGTTTCACTGATCACACGGCTCAGTTTAATGGTTTGCAAAAAAAAAAACCTCCAGAGCCTTCTGTGGCTTGGGCTTCTCTGATGGCTTGGAGTCATCCTGGCAAGTTTGGGAGTCCTGGCCAGGCAAGCAACGGTTGGCCCAGAGACAGCTGGAAATGTGGTGCTGGGTGGGATGGAGGACAGGAGGAGCCTTGGGCTGTGCATGGTCTCCTGGCTCTCCCACACATGGCATAAAACCTCAAGGCTTGCCGGCATCTTCTCACTCATTACAGACCTGGCCTCAGGCCTTGCAAAACAAGGCATTTCAGAACCACCCTGAAAATTAATTAGCTCATTTTCTATGCAAAACTGAGCTATTAACTCACAATGGAAAACCATAACTACTCCTGGTGCCATTAATTGTAGATGGGGACTTTTTCTCTTGGAGTTGGGGTGTCTTTTGGTGGCCTTGATAAAGCTGCTGAAACCTCACTCAGATTTTATCTTGGTTCGTGTTGCGTAACAATAACTTTGATTTGACTCTTTTTTCTTTTTTTCTGCATTATTTCAGGACAGAAGAAAAAAAGATCTTGCCCAACATCCTCAAGAAAATCGGCTACACCCCAATAGTCCGAATCAACAAGATTGGGAAGTCCTATGGGCTCAAGTGTGAGCTCTGTGAGTGTCCCCTTCCCACCAGGTTTTTCCGTGCCACGAGGTGAGGGTGAGGGGTGGAGTTGGAGTTGCTTGTTGGGTTACGCTGCAATCATTTCTTGGACCAAACAGGAGGTTTCAAGCAGCAGTGTGCAGGGGGTTGATGGTAGTGGGGCATCTCTTCCCCCAGACAGCAGCAGTGTAAGCTCAGAGCAAAGCTGGGCTAAATTTGGGGGTGGATCCAAGTCCTCTTCCCAAGCAGATGTTAACATAGAGCTGGTGGTGTCTCATGTAAGGGTTGATTTTAGCCTGGTCCCCTACAATCATTAGGATGATAAGATCTGATCTGTGCATGTGGACTTTTCCTAAAACTTCTAACCCTAATAATTAACTTCACTCAAATTGGGCAGAAACAGAGATTCTCAGAGGCAGAAAGTGTCACAGAGCTGGGTAAGGAGGAGAGGCTTGGTGAGCACTCATCCTTAAAGAAATGGCACAGAGGAGCCTTGCAGTCCTGTTTTGGCAGCTGGGAATCCACAGGACAGCCGGACTCCACTGAGCACAGGGAGCGCGCTGTGCTTTCCCACCTTTTTTCTCAGGATCTGGGATCTTTGGGCCGCTAACCCTGCAACCCCTGCACTGCACTGCCTCACCCTGCCCGGAATGAGGCCTGAGGGGAGGGTAGGAGACCATGGCAGGGAGGTGGAGCAGGTGGGAGGACAGATGTGCCTGGTCCACCTCTGGAGCAGCCTGTTCCTTGGGGGATGCTTGGCTGGGGCAGGCGCTTCGGGTGCCGGGGAGAACAGGCTGATCCCATTTTCTGGGATGGTGTCTCCCTCCCCTGGCACAGGAGGGGAAGGAGAGCAGAACAGGCAGAGCAGCTCCACGGCCCCCTGAGAGTGATGTGTCAGCACAGAGCCTCTCCCCAAGCAAACACAGGGATGCTTCCAGCACAGCTGCCTCGAGGAAGCAGGTACAGCTGGATGGGGTTGCCTGGTATTTTCTGTGCCTCCAGGGATCCCCGTGCAGCTGGAGTTGTGGCACTTTGCATTATAAACTGTAACGATGAGCATGAGATTTCTTTGCTCATTCAGGCTGCTCAGGTATGGGGTTGGTTTCTCAGCCTCAAGTAGCTGTCCCTGCCAGGATGAAGTGAATGGCCCCTGCAAGTCCCCGTTTCTCCCTGTTGTCTGTAAAATAAAGCTCAGTAACACCAGCTCAGTTGTAGATGTTCATCAAAGCCGTGGTAAGAAGAATTTTGTCATGTGGAGGCCCCGATTAGGATTGAGATGTGCCTTGGAAAGTTACTCAGATTTTTTGGTAGCTCAGTGAAGGAACAATAACTTTGGCTGACACTTGAAATTGTTCTTTCTATTGTTTGTTTTTCTTTATGGCACCTCAGTCAGGACTACAGATCACCCCTGCAAAAGGGGACCTTTTTAGATATCTATTAAAAACTGCAATGCCCCAGGAAAGAATGACACCCTGACAGTGCCTTGCTCAGACAAGAGTCCTCGAGGCAGGGCAACAAGGAGTGTTGTGCCAGTGGGAGACCTCCCACTTTGCAATGATTGCATGTCCAGTTGATTTTAAGCCCATCCTGGGCAGAACAGGCCTGCCCACTGCCTCCAGGGTGCTGCAGGCAGGTGAAATGTGAGGCAATGAAGGGCTCTGGGCAGGTTATGCCGATGGATAATCCCAGAAAAGCTGTGACCAAGTGGTGGATGCGCTCCCCTGAGCAAAGGACCGTCCTGCAGAGGAGGAAGGGGTGTCCTAAAACTGCAGTGAGGTCTGGGGGAGCAAGGAGCTGGTGCCTGATGGAACCTCCCCTTTCCTTTCCAGTGGCCAAGTGTGAGTACTTCAACGCCGGGGGCAGCGTGAAGGACCGCATCAGCCTCAGGATGGTGGAGGACGCAGAGAGAGCCGGGATTATCCAACCAGGAGACACCCTGATCGAACCCAGTTCGGGAAACACAGGTGGGAAGGGCAGGGATGCTCCCTCTGCCTGGGCACTGGGGAGGGAAGCGTTTCTGAGGGGCTGCAGGAGGGGCAGGGGTTCGAGGAGCTCTTGCACTTGCAGGTGCAAGGTCAGTTTGGGATGCCACAGCTCTGGCTCCATCCTCCCCTCAGCTCCCCTCCTGTTGGCCATAGGCATCCTGGGATGCTGAGGGGCCTCATTGCTGAAATTCCCAAGGGCCTGAGAGGGTCCCAAGCCTGCCCAGGTGTGCCTGGAAGGTCACCTTCGGGCAAGGCAGACAGCATCAGGAGCTGGGGGAACCCCGAGTGTTTTTGGGCTGGGAAGCTTTTGAATTCTCAGAGGTTCTCAGAGAGCAGTTCCCTGATGGGCTGGAAGACGAATCATCTGATTTTTTTCCCTTGTCACTATCACTTGTCACCCCACCATATTACGTCACCCCCTCACACAGCGAGGGGATCTGTGCTCCCCCAGAGCTGTTCCCCCAGTGGACCTCGCTGGCTCCCTGTGGCACCAGGCTCCCTACAGCCTACGGCAGGGACACGCTGCTCCAGCCTCACCTTCCTGCTCTGGCTGGGAGCAGCTGGCTCCATCCATCACCCCGGTGAAACCGGAGCAGAGGTGCCCTTCCCTGCTGGCCGTGGGATGCCATGTGCAGTGTAGTGTGTGTCCATCCCCCCACAACTTTCAGGGCTTGAGGGGGAGGGGAAGGCACTCCTGAAGCAAATTCACCTCTCTCCTGCATTTCCAAAAACACAGGAAGAGGCCTGAGCCTCGTCGAGGGGAGGAAAGCTCTTCCCAGCCTTGCCACTCTCTCTGTGCCACACCGGGCAGGCTCCTGCGAGCAGGAGGGATGCTGCAGCTCCACTTGCCTGCTGGCACATCCTCCCACGCTTCCCGGTGCTCCCAGCACATCCCAAGGGGCTCGTGGGGGATGCCCTCACCTGCAGCTTGTCAGCCAGCATTTCGTGGTCCCATTCGGGAGAGAGGAATGCGGGAAGCGACTCACATCGGTCGCCCTTCCCAAACCTGCTGTCAACCCATTCCCTTTGCTCCCCCCCTCCCCGCAGGGATCGGGCTGGCTCTGGTGGCTGCGGTGAAGGGATACCGCTGCATCATCGTCCTGCCGGAGAAAATGAGCGTGGAGAAGGTCAGAGCCCTGCACGGGAACGTCTCCTTCCCTCTCCCTCCCTGCCCCTCCCTTCCTGGAGCCTCTCCTTTAAAGGCCGGCGAGCCTTGCACGCGCATTGCCATAGCTGCTATCCAGAAAGTTGCCTTTTGAGGGAAAAAGAGCAGCTTGTGGTGGTCTGGTGGCTGTCTGGTGGCAGAAGTGCAGTGGGTTAACCAAACACGGGGTGTGGCTGCAGAGAAACGGAGCAGGATCTGCTGCCTGTGAGGGCAGGGGCTGCAGGGAGAGAAGGAGAGGCAGGCGGGTGCCAGGGGTCACCTGCCAGTCCTGCCCGCTTCCCCTCTGACACCTGACAGGTCGCTTGGCCTCGCTGTGTATTTATGGGTTTTTTTTAACCTGGAGACTCTAAGAGTTGCCTGAGCTTCTTTCTCAAGGTGGTGTCTCAAGTCACTTGCACGAGAGCTGATGATCAGGCGAACCCACCGTCCTGGAGACAGCAGGAATCCCTCCTTGGCGAGCCAAAAGCCTCCCAGACTGCTCAGCTGAGCTCATGCCAGGGAAGCCAGACCTGGACCCTGACCAGGCTCAGAAATGAGCCCATCTCCAAATGTCACCCTCATTTCAACCTAAGTCTCCCTTAAGCTCAGTGTGGATCAGATGCCACCTCCAGCTGCCATGGGCTTCATCTCCAGGTGCCCCAACACTCCCCCACTCCTGCTGGCAGCCACATCTCCCAGTGGAGACACTCAGGGGCTGATTTGCTCCTTCCCTGTGCTTGGTGAGAGAAAAGAAGGGACTTAGGGCCGAACCAGCTTTTGAATCTCCCCTTTGCATGCCAGGGCTCAGACCCCAGCACACAGGAGACAGTTCCCTGCCCTTTCCCCCTGGCACCAAGGACCAGAAGTGTCACCTCCCTCCACCCCGTCCCCAACCTGCCCTCCAAGTAGGACAGGGCACGAGGCCAGGCTTGAATCCGTGTGCCAGCTTCAGGCAGGAGGCTCTGGGCTGCCAGGAGCGTGTCAGACACAGCAGAGTCCAGAACTGGACATTGTATCTCCAAATGATAAATGTCTCCCGCATGCAAAGCTCCTCTGGCATCTGGCGCTGCCCCGAGCCCGCAGGTTCGGGTTACCATCCCTCCGTGGGATCAGCTGCGTGGCATCTCCTCTTTTCCCTCCCAAAGGTCGATATCCTGAAGGCTCTGGGTGCTGAAATCGTGAGGACCCCGTGCACCCGCTTTGATGCCCCCGAGTCCAACATTCGTGTTGCCTGGAAGCTGAAAAGCGAAATCCCAAACTCTTACATCCTGGACCAGGTAAACGCCATCCCTCCACTGACTCTTTTTCCCAACACAGTTCATAGGGTGTCCTCCAAGTGTGCCTGTGCTTGGGGGCTTCGTTGAAACTGGCACCAGAGGCAGATTTCGTCAGTGTTTTGTGGCATTTGAAACTGAATCCTCTGCAAAGCACAGGGGCACAGAAACAAAATAAGGGGGCGCTTCCAAACCTGCAACCCTTCTGCCAAAGCCTGGATGTGGGCGAGGCTGGGTCTTCTTGCACAATTCAAAGACTCCTCAAATTGCTTCAGATTTAACTTCGACCTGAAAAAAACCCAACTTTTTATGCCTAGCCAGCAGCCTCTGTTCTGCCTCAAAAATAAACCTCATGCTGTAAAGGGCAAACCCTGGGGCCTCACACCAGTGGTTCCTGTGGTGCTGGGTCTTGGACAGGAGGGCACTTGGTCTGACCCCTGAGTAGGGAGCCCCTGGAGTGCAGGAAAGACAGGGAAGCTCCTTCCTTTTAAGGAAAAAGGAGCTCAAAGACTGACTAAGTTTTAGAGAAGCAGCCTGCCCCATGGGTGTGAACATGGGATGCACAGATATCAGTGCTGCACCCCCTGCAGCACATCCCTCTGAGCAGGCAGGACAGCTTCTCCAGCCCGCAATTCCCAGCCTCCAAACCATCCCCTCACCCACCAGGCACTGAGTGCTGGAGAGTGAGTGTTTGTGGGCACATTTAACCTTCCAGTGTGGAAAAATCCCAGGTGTGCTTGGAAATCTGTCCCAGAGGGACAAGCAGGAGGAATATCCGTGTCCTGTTCTAGTGGGGTCGCAGTCCACTCCTGGGCAGGGAGAGGAGGGGGCAGCTGCCTGCTCTGGGTACAGCTCTGTCAGGAGCTGTTGCTGGTTTGGTATTTGACCTGCTGCTCACGCCGTAACTCCTGCTGTCCTCTCTTGGAATAAACAGTACCGAAATCCCAGCAACCCCCTGGCTCACTACGACACCACGGCCGAGGAGATCCTGGAGCAGTGTGAAGGTACCGCCTGCGCCGCTGGCCCTACGTGCAGAGGGCTGCAGCCCCCTCTGAGAGGCTGCATTTACATCATTTATTGACCTGGCTGTCCAGGGAGAGCCCAAAGGGCCTCTGTAGGGCAAGGCAGCATTACCTCAGTAACACCGACACTCAGGGTGTAGCAACCTCTCCTAATCCGCTCCAGATACACCTCAGCCTGCAGGGCTTCCCGGCTGTCCCCTCCCAGTGCAAAAGCCTGGGGGAAGAGTCCAGAGCCTTAAGAAATTCAGGCTGTACCTAAAGGAGAAAGAACATGTCCCTTGGTGGCCACAACACCCCTGTGACCTGCCAGCTGGGAACACGAGGTGTCCCACGAGGCCTGACAGGGGGATATAAATCCAGGAGGGCATGGCAGGCTGCATCTGACCCGGCACACTCATTTGCAAATCAAAATAGACCTAAACTTCACAAACCAGTGACATCGGAAGCGAGGGTTTGGGGAGGATAAAGGACTATCCCAGTCCATGTCTGTGCAGATAGAAGTGACATTTATTGCCTGTTCTGGGAGCACTGTAAAATGGGAACAGGGCTCGAGGGCTTTAACTGGAGAGCAGTTATCAGAGCAGTAAAGCAGTCAGGTACCAGCAGCAACAAGAGAGTCCCAGCCTTCCCCCCACTACAGTGTTAGGATTTGCTCCTGCTGGCTGCCAGCTGTGGATTACAGGTCCCCTTTTCCCACTACAGTTGCAGCATCAGGTTTTGAAGGCTTGACTCCAGTTCTGCTCCCAAATCTGTGTAATTTCACCAGTGCCAGTGGGGTTGAACCTGACAGAGGCAGGTGCCAGGGCAGAGCTCAGCCATCCCTCCACTGTGGACGCCAACACAGGCTGAAAAGTTGTGCCTGTTAGTGATATTCACATTTGTGCTTTGCTTTGACATGGTGTGGGTTAAAAGGGCTGGGAGTGCTGAGATATTCCCTCCCCCTTAAGCCACAGAATCACAGAATATCCTGAGTTGGGGGGCACCCACAAGGATCATCAAGGTCCAGCTCCTGGTCGTGCACAGGACATCCCCGAGAGTCACACCCTGTGCCTGAGAGTGTTGTCCAAACACTTTCTTGAGCTCTGTCAGGTTTGGGGCTGTGACCACCTCCCTGGTGAGCCTGTTCAGTGCCCAACCACCCTCTGGGTGAAGAACCTTTTCCTAATATCCAACCTAAACCTCCCCTGACTCAGCTTCATGCTGTTCCCTCTGGTCAGTAGATGCCAAAGTCACAGCACTCATGGAGAGCTGGAGTGGGAGATCTGGGGATCACCTTCAGCTCCCTGTGCTGAGGCAGGGTCAGCTGTGCTCAGGTCCTGGAAGCTCATCCAAGCTTCTCCACAGGACCAGGCTTTGGCCACCAGCACGGCCTCTGCCTGGCCGTTCCTCACGTGGGGTCCTGGTGGGCACTGGCTCTGCATCTGCCAGGGGCCTGAATAAAGGGCAGACTGTGCTGGAAGCTGTGCTGAGTCCCTGCAAGAATCCCTCTCTCTTCCCTGGCCCGCAGGCAAGATCCACATGCTGGTGATTGGGTCTGGCACGGGAGGGACCATCACTGGCATCGCCAGGAAGCTGAAGGAGAAGTGCCCGGAGTGCAAGGTGAGGGGGGAGGCAGGACTGCCAGGGTTTTCATGGAATCACAGAATGGTTTGGGTTGGGAGGGGCCTTAAAGGTCATCCTGTTGCAACCTCCTGCCATGGGCAGGGACACCTTCCACTATCCCAGGTTGCTCCAAGCCCCGTCCAACCCGGCCTTGAACATTTCCAGGGATGGGGCATCCACAGCTTCTCTGGGCAGGGCCTCACCACCCTCACAGGGAAGAATGTCTTCCTAATATCCAATCTAAACCTACCCTCCTTCAGCTCAAAGCCATTCCCCCTTTTCTTATTGCTACATATCATTTCTTCCCTAGTCCCACGGCTCACCTGAGTGAGCAGTTGTTGTCTCCACCTGTTTGTTTTTTCACAGCAGCCTTGGCTTTTGTTGGAAGCAATTTAGTGATGCTTAGGTTGGCCTAGACCCATCCAAGCGCCTTAGAGACCAAAGTTTCCACAGCCCCACTAAGATTCCTCCCCTGCCTGGTGCCTTGCCCTGTGTGGGACACTATGGGGGGCACAAACTGCAAATGCTTCTCCCCTCCCTTCGACTGCAAAACCCTCTGTGCTTTAGGGGTGACATCAGTCACGATGCTCATCCTGCAGAGCTCGTGCTTCAAGACAGCCTGGAGGCTTGACAGCTGCTGCCTCTCTGGTCTGGTCAGTGTGTGAGTGATCCCTGACCCATCAGAGAGGTGTGGACCCACCACTGGAGGACTGGGATGTGGGGTTACCTCCCTTGCTGTTTGCAGCTGTGTGTGGAGCCTGTGGGATGTCACCGCCCCTGCTTCAGCTGCGTGCTGAGGGAGGCAGCCTCAGCCCAGACACAAAGCTGTAAATAACCAGGGAGGTGTCACCATCAGCCAGCACAACCAGCTCCAGAAAGGATGTCTGTATCCACGGATTTCCACAGGGTTGGGCTCTCTGGCTGGCTTCACCCTAGAGCAGATTAAGGAGCACTGGCCTGGCCTAAGAGTTGGAAGTGGCAGGCTCTGCCAAAGGGGTGATGACAAACACCTTGAGAGTGATAACATTTTAAGCCACCAGTCACTTCTGCAACAGCTGAAGACTACCTAGGATCTATTTAAAAAGACAGTGAAAAAGAGCACCCTTTTATCCTGGAAGCTCTCCACGCTGCCAGTGGTCAGGAACATGAATGAATATCATGGGAAGCAAACACTGCTGACGAGGCTGTGGGCAAATTTCCCTGCGGGTTTTGTGTTTGGCTGCTTCTGGAAGCCCCTTTTTGGTTTAACAAAGCTTCCTCCCCTCCAAGATCGTTGGCGTAGACCCCGAGGGCTCCATCGTGGCTCTGCCCAGCGAGATGAACAGGAGCAACACCACGACCATCGAGGTGGAGGGCATTGGGCACGACTTCATCCCCACAGTCCTCGACAGATCAGTGAGTAGCCGTGTGCTCAGAGGCCTCTGCCTGGTCTCTGGCTTTGCATCCAGCCTGCTCCCAAGTCCAGAGGTGTGGCCCAGCCCTAAGGCCCTGGCTCATCTCCCCAGAGCAGAACAGGCTCTTGTGGGGGGATTGGGAGCCCAGCACTGGAGCATCTCTCTAAGTCTGATTGTAACTGACCCACAAGGAGAAGGTAAATAGAGGAGAAAAGGAGGCATTTAACACAGTGTGGGCCTCCTCTGCTCAGCCTCACCAACGTTCAGAGCGTGCCCCTTTCACTGCAATCACACAGATGTCTGTGCTGAGGCTGCTCCTCATCACCCTACTGTTTCCTGAGCCTTCTCTGCCTCAGGCACCACACACACACACACAGCAGGAATCCTGCACCATGTACAGGCTGGAAGACAAGATCCAAGCCCTGCAAGACAGCAGATCATGAACCTCGTACCTCTTCTTGTCAAGTTTCTTCTTGGTGTATCAGTTTCCACCAGGCACAGAGTTTTATGTCTCTAATTTGAGCTGCCTGTGTTCCCCTGGCCTCATTCTAGAATGTTCCCTCACAGCCTCACACCCCTGATTCTTTCTGCTTCCAGGTGTGTGTTAACCACATCCCTGCTGTCAGCACATGGCTGTGGAGCTGTCACCTATAATAAACCCAGACTGAGGCTTGTAGCTGGATCTGATTTTGGCAAAATCTCAACCATTAGTGTAGTCTGGCCTGGGACATCACAAACATTGTTCCCTCTTCCGTGTCCTATCTCTGGACCAGTCAGGCAGCCCTAACTCTCCAAGGAAAGGGTGCTGGCTGGAAAGGTGTGGGTGCCTGCAAGCAAGAACACACCCTTGGACCATGGATGCCCTGAGAAATGATTTCAACGAGTCTGCAGATGCTGTAGGCATCAGCACCACAGCCTCAGAGGGTCGGGGCAGCCAGAAATAGCATTGCCAGGACTCACCCTCCTTGCTTTCCTTTCAGGTGGTGGATCAGTGGTACAAAAGCAACGACAGAGACTCGTTCCTCATGTCCCGCAGGCTGATCAGAGAGGAGGGGTTACTGTGTGGTAAGCACCAGCAGCAGCAGTTGCTCCTCTTAACAAACTCCCTGAACCCCATCCTTTTGGGACCAAAACACAGCAGGGTAGGTGCCCTCTGCCTCTCGTGTCTGCTGGGTCAGCAGGGCTGGATGGCTGAGCCTGGAGCTGTGCATAGGTCACTGCAGACTCCAGAGGTGTGTCCCTGAGCCTGGTCTGGGGTCTGACTCATCGGCCACAATAATTATAGAAGCAATAACTCTCCTTTGACTGGAGCACTTTTGCAATGGAACTGGATCTTCAGGCAGTGTAGAGTTACCCAGGCTGGAGGGAGGATTAGTGGGCAGGACAGGTGGGCTAAAACTGCCCCTCTGCTAACAGCCCTGCGAGGCTGTGCTCGGTGTCGCTGCCACACGAGAGGTGCCAGGTTTGGACCAGGAGAGTTTGAAAGCAAAGAAGGTGTGAGATGTTCCTACTGAGTATTTCTCCCCCTGCCAACAAGCTGTAAGCGATCCCGCTGGCTTCCCGAAAGGAACAGGTGCCCCTAGACAGACCCTGCCTGTGCCCTGAGAGCCCCCACACAGCACCAACGTGTTCTCAGCCCTCCCTGACACCAAGCAGACAGAGATAGGTTTGCATCCAGGACCAGACACTACGTAGGCTTGCAGTTAGAGCTGATAAAAGCCCTGAGCACTCGTATCCAGGGAGTTTTGGAAAAGATCAGGCTATATATATGTAATGAAACACTTAAATGTTGATTTAACCTAGCAGGCACAGAGTCACTGTGTTTCAACAGAAACCACTTGTTTGAACTCAACTATAATTTGTGAACAGCTTCATGTTCCCTGAACTGCATTTTTCAGGGCCGTTCTTCATTTGTTTGAAAAATGTGACCCAGCGATAATTACCCTGCTGTAAAATACGTGCTGCCCTGAGTGCAGTGTGTAATTGGCACACAGAGAGTGGAATGTGTGTGACTTCCAGTACTCAGGCTACTGGTGGAAGAATTGCCTCTGTAAAGCTTTCCCTACGTGCAGCAAACCACATGCGTGCACACAGACACGGGGAGGGTTTAAGTCTTCCCATCACGTTGGCCTGGTATTCCAAGCATGAAGGTAATGTTTATGGTTTTTTTCAGTCTTTACAGTGCATTTAAAGCCAATCTTTGATTGCCAAGTGTGTCAGCCAGAAGCTCGAGGACTGGCACGGTCTCCTCCTCATGCACGCGGAGGGTGCGGCGTGGGCAGCACGTTACGAATGTCCCCGCATCGAACCACAGAGTCACCACAAGAAGTGGTTCATGAAGTTCATAAGGTGGCTTTTATGCTGCTTCAAAAGCCCAAGAGCCACCATATGAACACCTCCCATCAGCCCCTACCTCTGCCTGACCCTAAAGCCTACAAGGCTTCGGGATGGACTGCCCTCCCATCCCAGTGTCTCGAGCCACCATCCCACAGGATGCCACCTCTGCGGCATTACGTGGAGCAGCCTGTGCTCCCCGCACCAGGACTGTGTCCCCTGCACCCTGGGCAGCCCTGACACTTGTCTCTCTCTCTCTCCTTGGCACCCATCCAGGTGGCAGCTCGGGCAGTGCCATGTCCGTGGCCGTGAGAGCTGCCAAGGACTTGAAGGAAGGTCAGCGCTGCGTTGTCATCCTGCCCGACTCCGTACGGAACTACATGTGAGTTTCCCACTTCCTTTCCTGCTTTGCAGCATCAGGGTGGGAGCTCCCAGGGCCTTCTGCCCCACGGGGCCCTTCAGTGGCATGAGCTGAGCCCAGGTGCTGGGGGTTCTGGAGAATCACCCCAAAAAATCTGATAGCAAGGTGCATGGGGTGAGCCCAGAGCTGGGAGTCTCCCTCGGGCAGATCACAGGAAAAAACCCAAAATAAACAGCAGGGAGAAACAGCACATCACTGTGGCAATCACCAGGGGCTGGGTGTTGGGATACCTGGGATTTATTTCCTCTTGTCACTGACTTATTGCACGGAGCAGGAGTCAGCCAAGCCACACTTTTTGAACTTGCATGCCTAAAGTTGGGAAGGCAAATAGCTGGCGTGCTTGGAAGAGTTACCGAGCACCCGATGCTCCTGTTGACCTTAAAAGGGGCTGAGAGCAGCCAGCTGCAAAAATCATGGGAGCCCCGGGGGCAGTGCTGTGGTCTGGTACATGAAACAAAGCACGACTTCTTCTGGAAGCCTCACAGACTCGCTCTTTGTTGGTGATTTCTAGGTCCAAATTTGTGAATGATAAGTGGATGATAAAAAATGGGTTCCTAAATGACGTCCAGGAGCACAAGCCTTGGTAAGACAACTTCCGCTGGGATAAACTGTGCTGAGGGAATCAGCTTCTGAGCCTGGAAATCATTATCTTCAAAGGGAAGTGTTCTCTTTTAGTGTTTAGAAAAAACACAGTGAAGTCCAGACCCCTCTGGGGGAGGCTGTAATGTCAGCTCCTCTCTTTTGAGTGGTTATCTCCCAGTTCTCCAGCCAAAGACTATAAAGGAGCCATTTCTGTCCTGAAGTAGCCGATCCACTCCCACGTGGCATTCACTGCCCAGGCCACCTAAACCCTCTCAGAACCTCTCTCTGCTCCACAGGTGATGTTCAAAGGACCTCCAGGCTGGTGGGGAGGTGGGTCCCTGTTGTAGCAAGCCCTCTTTCAAACAGCTCTGTAGATCTTTTCAGGCAGGGGACAGTAAATTTTCACTTTCCAGGGCTGCTGGCCAGAAAAAATGACCAACTCAGCTGTGCCTTGGACACCACAGGGAAAGAGTCCCCTCAAGGCAGGGAGTCACAGACAAAGTCCTGATGCCAGTTGATGTGTGGCTGGGCAAATGCCAGTTGTTTAGAAAAGCACTTGGTCACACCTCAAAGCAGCAGGCATCGTTGATGTCACCTGCTCCTTCGGGTTACTGTGACCAAAGGTTATTGCAAAACATCTCCTAAAAACTTAACGCTTTTCCAGGGCCTATGTGGTGCTCTTGGCCCTTCCAGGCTCTAGCATTGCCCTGCCTTTTCTGCAAGGACAAAGGTCTGAGGCGGTTTGGGAGGTGCTTGGGTTCCCCCCAAACAAGCTGAGCTTGTCCCTCGTGAGTCACAGGGGCAGCTCTGCCGGGCTCTCTCCTGCAGGAGCTGCAAAGGCTGCATTGTGAGGACCAAGGATACACACCAAAGGAGTAAAACTAAAAGGCCACCAATTTATGAGCCTGAAGTGAAGCCCTCGGTAGCTTCCTTGGGGTCAGGACAGCTCAGCACCTCGCCAGCTGCTGGAATTGCATGAGCACCAGGCACAGGGAAAGCGTGGCTTCAGCAGGACCTGGCCACGGTGGCATTACAGCCTTGGGGACGGGAATGGGGCCGGCTTTTCATGCAGACAGAACATCCCTGCGTGGCTGGGCTCCTCTGCTCTGGCCCTGCCTCCCTGCTCGAGGCCACAGCTGTGCAGCAGGGTCACAGCTCTGCCATTTGTCCTTCAACAGGTGGTGGAACATCAAGGTGCAGAAACTGAACCTCTCGGCCCCTCTCACTCTCCTGCCAGAAGTCAGCTGTCAAAAGGCGATTGAGATCCTCCAGGAGAAGGGATATGACCAAGCTCCTGTTGTTGCTGAGTCAGGGTAACTATTTTTACTCGCTGCAGAGATGGCCATTCACAGAGAAAAATCACCCATGATCGAGCTAAAGTCCCATTTACTGATTCAGAGTCAGGGCTCTTGTGTTGGATTCTGATGCATATTTTTAAAAGATTTCTGCCTCCTTGTGAATATTCATCAATAAAACTCCTGTAAATGAGCCAGTCACAGTCAAAGCCAAACCCAGTGCCCACCAGACTCAGCAGAGCCCAGATCGACACAGGCAAGGGGAGCCCAGAGGAGTGGTGAGGGCTGGGGGGAAACCTGCACAAGTAAGGAACTGGAGAGCCCACAAGTTTTCCTTCCCCCAGCTGCTAAGTCCTGGACTGCAACAGCAGATTTTAACTACTGTGAAACCAACAGCCTGGTGAGGACAAGGACCATCTTGTCCTGCTCAGGTGAGGAGAAACCTGGTGCCTCCCACTGACTGCAGCAGCAATTTAATCACTGACTTCAACCAGAGCAGTTCAGCCCCTGCATAAAACGTGTGTCCTACCTCAGGTCTGACCTTCTGGAAAACTCTTTGTTCCCTTACAGGCTTATTTTGGGGATGGTGACCCTCAGCAACACCCTCACCTCGGTGCTGGCTGGAAACGTGGAGTTCTCAGACCCTGTCACAAAGGTCACCTACGACCAGTTTTCAAAGGTACCACTGGGGCTGGTGCCAGCCTCTGCCCAGGGGCAGGGAGAGAGGGAGAGGAGCACCACCACCACCCTGGGGTGTGAGGGGAGCTGGGGGAAGAGGTCGGTGAGAAGGCAGAGAGGGGAAGGCGGAGAGAGACATGGAGGGTGACGGTCACATCTGGGAGATGGGAGTAAGAACAAGCACCTGTAAAAAGCACAGCTCAGCCAGCAGGGTTCAGATGTGGGAGCTTTCACACCAGGAACCAAGTGTGGGAATGTCCACCCCCAATCCTACACTCACAGGGGACTTCACCCATCAGGGGAATCAGCACCCTCCGAAATCAGAGCCCAGCCGCTGCAAAAGTAAAATGTTAAATGTGTCCTTTTGTCCTGTTTAGATTGGCCTGGAGGACAGCCTTGGGAAGCTTTCCTGCATCCTGGAGAACGACCACTTTGCTATCGTTGTGCACAAGCAAATGCAGTGTGGGTGTCTGCAGGAACTCCATGGGATTTGCACAAATGTTGGAGAGGGCAAAGGGACGTTCCCAAGCCGAGCGTGGCAGGTGCCGGTGCAGCTGCTCCACCTGTGCAGCCCCTGAGCCTTTTGCAGGAGGGATTTCTGCCCCGTGCCTCTGCAAGGCCCTGGAACTGCCAAATATTCCCCCCAGTCTTTTCCTGACACCACTGGGATGAGGGATGAGGGGTGAAGCAAGCGAGGAGGAAATCAGGGATCTCTGTAGACTTCCATGGCCCAAGGGCAAAGTCAAAAGGAACATTTGGCCACATTAGGTAAAGCTCAGGGGGAATTCGGGTGTGTAAGTTGAGAAAGCTGAAAACAAATGGGTCAGACCATGAGCATGGGGCATTGGGGGCACTGATGTGTAGCCTGGGGCCCCTGTGTGTGAGCCTTACCTGGACCATGGGTGGGCATAGGGATGCTCTGCCAGTCTGGGAGCACCATTAAAGCAGGTTTGGTTTGTTCTCAATCCACTGACCAGCCACCTTCCCCCTGGTGCAGCAAACCAAGCCAGCAGAGTCACCTGCAGCAGCACCACAGTAGCACGAGGGTTGCTGGCACATCCACGGCAGCAGGGGTCACACCTCCTTCCTCCTCGGACCCAAAAAGGTGTGGTGGCAGGTGCTGCTCAGCAAATCTGACCTGACACACCTTTCCAGTGCTATTACACCACAAAACTTCTAGAAACAGAAATTTGACCTTATCTCGAGGGAGTTGCTTTGCTGGGAGAAGTGAGCAACGTGAAAAAGCTGTCAGAAGAGCCATGTTTAGGTCTTGTAAATTAAAGCTGAAGGGTGTAATTACCCTTATTTGATGGGATTACACACTGAGCATGCAAAGCATCCCTAGGGTGAGCAGTGGGTGACACTGCCAGCAAAGGGGCCTCCCAAACCCACCACGCCCAAGCATCCCAACCCTTCTATCTCCAGGGCCTGCTTCTCCAGAGCCCCATCAGCTCTAAAGCTTGCAAGTCCATCCATGTTCCCACAATAGGTTGCAAACAAAAATCTGTCACTCAAAACTGCCTTTGATGCACATTTCCGATTCTCTCACCAAAATTAATGCCAGGCAGAACTTCCTTTCTCAGCTAGGTCACCATAAAAGAAGGGATATCTCTTTTCCATCACATTTTGATTTAAATTAAGTGGTATCAGCAAATTAAATGGCACCCACCAAAAAACATCAGCCAGCTGTATGCAGCACCTCTTGCTCTGGTTCTCAAACAACACCCACTTTCTTTTCCAGAGCTGCTGTTTTAATGCTGTCACAGTTACTCCTTTATTTATTACTTTCTTCCCACACCTCCGGAGCTTGCGTTTTATCTCGTGTTTGGACTCTGGTGGCTAGTTTTATTTTTATTTAAGAAAACATTTATCAGGCAGTCAAAGCAATTGCTGAGGTGCTGTTTCATTAATGGTGGTGCAGGATATTATGAGAACAGAGCAGCAAAGCGCCTCACTGCTGCTTTTAGAGGGTCTCATTAGTTTGCCCTGAAAAGTTTCGTGGTGATAGAAGAACGATTGGAACAGAGTTTGGGTAAAAACAACTGGGAAATTAAGTTTCCTGCTCTGGGAAAGGCACATTATTTGCAGCAAAAACCTCTCTGGTGTGATCACAGTAACCTGACTGAGCCTCCATCAGTCATTTCTGTGGAGGCAGAGCACAGACTGACACTGTCCCTGTCAAGGTTTTCTTTCAGTAAATGAACAGCAGCCTCTGCACAGCTGGAAGGTGGTGGGG
>VZRJ01001781.1:86025-136962 GCA_013397565.1 Ptilonorhynchus violaceus
TGGTGAGGGTGGGGTGTTCTATTTTTTATTTCCCCCCTGCTAAGCTGGATTTTCTGTGCTTCCAGTCGATGGAAATGGCAGCTCCTTCATGAAGCAGATGGTGTTTGGTGTGGTGACAGCCATGGACCTGCTCACCTTTGTCAGCAGGAACAAGAAGAAGCAGCAGAGCAGCTCGGCTGCCCCCGCCTCCTGCGGCAGGTCCCGGTGTGCCCCCGAGCCCAAACCCCTTGGCTGAGGGAGCCTTCTGGCCTGATCCAGCTGACAGATTCTCAGAATGCCTGGCTGAAAATTGTAATGTATAGTATTTGTCTGCCACAGTATCACTAAAGAGAAGATAACTAAAGAAATCGTGTTTAATAGCCATGCGTGGTTCCACGGAGCTTCCCGGCGCTGCACAGGGAACAGGAGAGGCGAGGATGGGGAGGGGAGGGTTGTACTGCCCAGATTTCAGCAGGGGAGGGTTTGGTGTGTCTCCCAGCTGCAGGGACCTGTGCATTGCCCGTGTTCCAGCCGCTGAGAGCTGCCCTGGTCCCACCAGGAGCCCATCCCTGGCACCAGAGGAGCAGGGCTGGGGGCGAGGCACATCGCGGCTGCAGCCTTCTGCCCCTCTGCATTCCTGCTCCTCCCTGGGGCTGTCTGGCTCCAATGTAAACGATCCCTCCTGTGGTGGCAGCTGGGCTTTGGAAAGCACCTTCCTCACCTCTGGGGGAGTTGGTGGCACTGGGTGTCTCACATATGGTCCCACAGGAGGGGACAGTGAAGGGAACCCACACGAGAAGTAAAGACTCATTCCCAGTGCAGCAGCTGGGAGAGGGGGTATGGCCTCATCCCTGAATGTGCACCCTGACAGCTCGTTATCCAGGGGTGCAGGGGAAGGCCAGGCTTGATCTTAATTGTGCTGTCAGGCCGTTGTGTTCCAGGAACCGATAATGAAGGTCAGAAGAGCCATTTTGCCGTGGCTGCCAAAAAAATAAATGAAAGCAAATGTCAAAAGTGAGCTGTGGGACCAAACTGAAGTGCCATTGAAACCCAGTTTGGGGGGAGTTGCTCTCAAAGGACTCAAAGTGGTTTCCAATCTTCCTATGAGTTTCAGGAGCTGCTCCAAGATGGCAACAATCAATTTCAATTTCAGCTTGCTGCTAAGTGGCTACTCCATATTCTCAATCTAATCTGATTTGTATGAGACTTTTATTAAGTTATAGAATGCTGAAGTATTCATATTTAGGAAAAGTGTCTCTGCTGTCTATTGTTTCCTGAGTGACACGAGCTATTATCAGATTTTCTGTGAGTTTTTGCTTGAGCAATAACCATATTTGTCCAGAAAAACAAAAACTGATTAGCCGAACCCTCATGGTATTGTATTTATTTTAGCAATTCTGTTGCAAAGTGAGGGATGTTAGTCCATGCGTGTATTCCAGACTCACATGGATAAGTCTTAAAGTGCCCCATAACTCCATGAAGCCCAGAGCTGAGTCTGAATCTGGACCAGCCTGGCTGCTATGGATTAGCCCAAAGCCCTGTGCTTCCATCATCATCATCAGTAGCAGCAGGGCTGCAGGGCAGTGGCTGCCAGCTGCAGACAGGCTCCAGGACAGGCAGATGCACCCAGCAAAGGTGAGATCACTGCTGAGAATTAACCAGGAATATTTACAGCTGCCTCTGTATGTTAACCATGAGTGCGGGAGCCAATAAAGCTGGGTGTGAGCTCCAGATATTTCAGGATTGCTCCACCTGGGCTGGAGCCAGGCTCACTACGGTGCTCCCAGGGCCCCCTGTCCCTGGGGCTGCTCTTTGCAGGCACATCCATCAGTGGCACCGCCCTGGCCGGGGATGTTGGTGCTGTGTCTCCTGTCGCTTGCCAGGCTGTGACCCTGGGGATGCAAACTCAGCATCCTCAGGATGTCCCACAGGGGACTGCTCCCCTGGCACCCCAGAGTGCTGCGTTAGGAGTGGGAGGGACTGGCTGGTGCTGTCCTGCCTGCCGTGTCCCCAGGCTAGAAAAGGCCTCTGGAAGCAAAGGAGGAGTTTTCATTTGACTTGTCTGCAGAAATCCCTGCAGGACCTATAAACACAGCATTGGTGGCAGGGGCGGTGTGTCCAAGTGCCCTCAACCTCCATCCCTTTTTCCCACGTCCCTGGGGCTGCCCTCTGACTCCCTCCCTTTTGAGTTCCTTTCGTTCCCCTGCCACCGAGGCCCTGTCAATGTTTGATGTGTCCAGTGAGAGGCAACTGCCCAACTCGGCACTCTTGAGCTCTGCATCCCGTGTATCTACCAGAGGAATGGGGGTTTCCAGGCTTCAGGAGCCAGGAGAGGGAAGCAAGAGGTGGATGAAGGCCATGCAAACCCCAGCCCAGTGTCCTGAGTGCAGTGCCCAGCTCCTGGGCAAGAGATGGACCCTCGACCTGCAGCTCCAGCCTGTGCTCTTCTCCCAACACCTCCTGCCCCAGCGGGGCTCGGGGGAGTGTGTGCTCCCCAAAAGCTGCAGGATGCCTCTGCTCTTCATCCCACTGCTCTGCAAGGCTTGGGGGCCACATTTCCAACCAGATCATTAGTACATCAGGATAAGACATTTCCACACCAGGGAGCAAACAGCCTGGGGGGAAGAAGCTCGGGCTGCCTGTGCCGGTCAGGGCACATGAACCTCGTGCACCTTCTCTCTGCTGAGATCTGTGGCCTTGGCTCCCTGCGGCTTGATCCAGAGGAAAACAAACCCCAAGTGCTTGAAAAGGTGCATGTCAAGTGTGTGGTGTGGGAGAGCTGCCCTGTCCCGGGAAGCTGCATGGAGATGTGCTCTGAGATGCCCTCCACTGGCTCCTGCATTTTGGGGTGCATCACCCCAGGGCTGGCTGCCCTCCACCTCTGCTGCCTTGCTCGAGCTTTTAAACCATTTTGTCTCCCTGTGGGCCCCGACATCCCTGCCCCCAGCAGTCTGGGAAGCACAAGGATGCTTCCCATGGTTTCTGATGCTTCAGCAACCGCGGTGAAGCCGGCGCGGAGGGGCGCGGGGAGCGATGTCAGACCTGCAGACGCTGGGACAGTCGGATTAGTCTGCGGCCAGACT
Organism: Ptilonorhynchus violaceus; assembly: GCA_013397565.1. Taxonomy (NCBI): domain Eukaryota; kingdom Metazoa; phylum Chordata; class Aves; order Passeriformes; family Ptilonorhynchidae; genus Ptilonorhynchus; species Ptilonorhynchus violaceus. The sequence continues at coordinate 89,088 of VZRJ01001781.1, forward strand.
AAACCAACACCACGAGCAAGATAAGCATCTCCCTGGCCCTGCCCAGCCACCTTGGAGGCTTCCCCGCCTCCCCTTTCCCCCGCCGGGGTTTCGCCGCGGAGCCACCGCACATAAATAGAGGGGCCGGGCGGGCTGCGGGGCGAGAGCGGGGACTCCTCCCGAGGTCCTGCGCCGCATCCCAGCGCCCGTCCCGCCTGCCCGGCCGCCCTGCAGGTAACCCGGGAACCACGGGCACTTGGCAGGGGCAGGAGGGAGCGCCCCGGCCGGCCTGGATCTCCAGAAGCGAGGGGGAGGATGACCATTTCCCTAGGAAATAGCGGGAGGCTGCGGATGCTGCCGCTGTTCAACGACAGACCCATGGTGTGGTTTTGCTGGAAATCGGCCCTGTTGAAGGTGCCCAATTCCATGGCCGGATGGGGTCAGATGTTTTGGCAGTGGATGGGGCTGATGAGGTTGGGCAGAGGTTGGAGTGCGAGAAACCCTAATGATGTTTGGTGGTGGTGTCCTGCTCTGTCCGTGGGGTGTGGCCGAGGCTGGGGCAGCCAGGAGGGAGCTCTTGGCGTGGGGCTGCGTAGGGGAGATCCTTCCCAGCAGCAGCTTTTCCATGGGGGGCATGTTTGGGCTCCGTGCTGCTTGGCACAGCCATCGGTCCTCTGGGAATGGCAGTAAAATAACCACCAGATAAAAATGTGTGAGTGAAAGGAAGGGGCAGAACAGTAACCCCCAGCCAAGATAAAGCAGATAGAAGTAACTTAAACTAGCAAGAGTTTGCCTTAAAACCAGAAAAGCTTCAAAGCCTTTTCTTTTTTCAAATTGATGATGGATGGAGTCTGTGCTTTCAAGTTTTTTCTTTATGGTTATGCAATTTGCAAATATTTTTGTTTAAAGAAATGTTAAGGAATAATTGCAAGTAGTTGCATGTCTGCAAGGGTAGGAAATTGGGGCTATCAAATGCACACCGTGAGGGTAATGATAGGAATGGAATCAAAGGTGGCCCTGGGGCAATGGGAGAATGGACCAGACCTGCAAGGACCCAGTGCAGGAAGGAAGGAAGTGCATTTAATACAGCAGGACATAAGGTCACTCAGACAGAGGGAAGGTATCCAAAAGTGCATTTAAGGAAATGCTGGGTCTTGAAAAGCTAAAAGAAAAAAAAAAATCCTCAACCTTAAAACAGGGAAGGGATTCAGCAATGGAGAAGGCAAAGAGCAGAGTCCCACAGGAGTGCCCAACATTGGAAATATCTTCCTTAAGAAGAAGAGGCTTTTCTAGTTGAAATAAAGATGGGGTGTCCTCCTTGGCTTCCTGTGAGGGAGCGAGGTGGCTGGAAAAGGCAGGCAGTGAGTGGCACACCAGGACAGGCTGGGAGCTGACACCCAGACCTGGTCCCCGGAGCAGCCAGGTCCCAACCACAGGAGTAGCCACAGGACGGGACACCAAAGCAGACAGTGCTTCTTTGAGCCCTTCCTGTGTCCATGCCTGAATGCCTCCCACGAACCATTAATTAGTCACTTAAATGTAAATTATTAGCATCAATATGGGGATGAACAAGTGCTGTTTGCTGACCAGGGCAACTGTGCCAGAGCTCAGTGAGTGCTGCAATGCGGACTTTGCTTACCCAGTGGCCGTGTTACGCCCTGGGGTGGGTGGAAGAGACTCCGGTCAGGTCAGGATGAACTTTTGGATACAAGACTTTCTGCTTTGGAGCAAACCCCCTTGGTGCCAGCCAGCTGCAGATGGTCACAACCCCAGCCGTGGGCGTGTCAGGGAGAGGCGGCTGCATCCCCTTGCCTTTAAACTGTCGAGGGACCAGCCCAGACCACGGGGGTCCGATGTGCCCCTGCCCAGCGTGACACCCGCTCCTATTTCCCCCTTTTCTCCCCCAGAACCATGGCCCTCGCCGGCGCCCTGCGCCTGTGGCTCGCCTGCCTCCTGCTCTGCTCTGCGGCCCCCAAACCCGCCTGCGACCCCAGCGCCTGCGCCCCGTGCCCCGAGAGGGACCCGGAGGGCGCGGCCACCCCCTCCGCGGGGCCCTGCTGCCCGCCGTGCCCCTGGCCCTGCACCTGCCCGCCCTACCTGGAGAGCGACTGCGAGATGTCCCCGCCGGCCGCTCCTTCTACATCGACTTTGCGCGCAGGCTGTGCACCTGCCGGCCCGGCGGGGACATCGCCTGCGCCCCGCTCTGCCCCCCGCTGTCCCCGGCCTGCCGAGCCGTGGGCAGCCCGGTGGCCGACGGCTGTCCCCGCTGCGTCTGCTTCGACCAGGAGGGGATGGCGGTGCCCGCCGGCACCGTCACCACGCGCGGGTCCCGGACCTGCTCCTGCCCGGCCCACGGCGGAGAGCTGCAGTGCGGGTCCGGGGGGAGCCGGGAGTGAAGCTCCCCCGGCAGCACGAGGCTTCCTGCGCCAAGGGGCATCCCTGGGGAGCTCCGGAGTGCCCTGGATGACCTGGGGGTTGTCACGGTCGCGCCACGGAGCGCCGGGGAGAGACCGCGTCCTCTGTCATTTATGCCCCGGGGCGAAGTGTCTGCAGGGGGTGAGCTTGCTTGGCTGTGAGGTTTGTGCCACGGGGCTTACACTGATTGTTCCCAGCGTGTAACCGGAGCAAACGCAGCTATTTATTTATTTGTACCATGGTTCTGCTTTTGTATGTGTTTGTGTTTATATAGGCTGTTTGTATTAAATTCGCTGGATAAAACTTCCTCCCAGGAGCCAGGCTTTTGCTTCCTGTAGTTCCACTGAGTTCAAAGCGGTGGGACCCAAATCAGAAGGCTGGCTGACTCTTTCCCTCCAATCTTTTCATGAGGTGGGAGGAGTAGGTGGATTGGCACGGGGTTGTTTTTTTAGGAGGCAAACCCCTTTCACGTCTCCATCCTCTGGAGAAAAGCCTTGAAGACTCATGAGGATGTTGGCAGTCAAGGCTCAGTCCTTCTCAGCCACCTCGATGTTACCCAGGGCTGACCCCATTGTCAGTCCCAGCTGTGTCCCAGTTCAGCAGGAATTCCCCAAAATCAGTGTATCAGTGACCATGTCCTCTGGAGACAGACATAGGGGGCAGGGGAACTGCATCTTCTGAATACTTTGATGTATAAAGATACACACATATATAAATATATCTGTATATAAAACCCACAGCTTCATCAGGCTGAGTTATTAAAGCATGTAAATTGTGTAAGGATTGAATAAAATTAATGTTATCAGTAAACTTTTGAAGACTTTACGGATGAGGACACAGGGATTAACAGGGGCACAGTGGCTCGGGGCTTTGCACTGGGAAGTTTGACAGCACACGAAGGGGACATGCTGGGGACATATCGGGCTGTGTTCTGTGTGGAGCCAGGGCAGCTGGGATAATTCCTTGCCCTGGTCCTCCACCAGCTGCTGTGGGGATGGGGAAGCAAAGGAGCAGGAGAGGAGGATAACTTTAGTAGGGAAAAGTCCCCCTTGGATGTGCCTGACCCACACTTGGCAAGGTCGCCAGGAGGGATGGGATGTGTCTTGCAGCCACCACCAACCCCACGGCACTGAAACACTCCCCGGTTCCAGCCCCTCTCCCTGTTTCTTGTTCATCCCTTCAGGTACTGAAAAGCCACAGTTAGGTCACTCCAAAGCCTCTCTTCCCTGGGCTGAAAAGTCCCAATTCTCTCAGCCTTTCCTCACAGGAGAGGTGCTCCATATTTTTGTTGCAGGGAAGGGGGTTTTACCTGACACCACTTCCCCTTCCTCTCTTTCCCATTTGGTGTAAAAATCTTAGTTTTTAGTAAGGTTAAAGCTCACTGTTCACCTTCCAGACAGACAGCAGGCATCCCACTCTGCCGTGTCCGCCAGCAGCACAGGAAACTCATCCCACTGCAGGTTTTTAATTGCTGTCCAGGTATTTACAAACAGCTGAAGGAATCCACATCCTGCATGCCCTTGCAAGGTGACAGCGAGCCCATGGGGTTGGCTCTCTTTTGTGTCTGCCAGGAGTTTAAGGAGATCAGTGATGGGTTTTGCAAGCATAGGGATTATTTGGAAGGAGTCACGAGGGATTTGGAAAGACTCCCTGATGCCTGGGGAGGGTGGTGGGCTGCTGGGGTTGTTTATCCTTTGTCACTCACCTTATCTGTCTCACCGCTGCCTGCCTTGTGTGGCTGATAACCTCTGAGCAGGGGGGAACGACCGACAGATGGGCAGCCCCCACATTATGTTGGGTTTGTGTTCCCTATCCAGCATCAGCACGGGAACAATGGGAGAGTTATTGTTCAAATATCTGTGCAAAGAAGTCCCCACTGGCTCCTTTGCAAGCTGCTCCTCCGAGGTGGTGAAGAGTTTCTTTGCTCTGCCCCCACCTCTGATAGGCAGATACCTTCTGTCTCCAGGATCTGTCTGCATTTCATCACACTGAAAGCAGCAGCTGCATTATTTTACTTTTACCATGAACGGCACCAGCACAGGGAGAAAAGAAAAAAAGCACAATGATCAGTTGTCAGAGTTTATTCACTTAAGCTGAATGTCCTGGGGTTTAGCATGCTTTGTGTGGAGGGGTGTTGTCCTGGATTCTCCACCATTAATCACCCGTGTGCTTGTCTACAATTTGGACCCGGTATTGCTGGTGTTATTTATATATTTCCAGGTCAGATTTTCCCCAGTCTGGGCAGGGGTGTGGCGTTTTGTGGGGTTTTGTGGCTACTCGTTCTCGTGGTCACTGTCACTCTGCATCACAGCCAGGCACGTGTCTGCAGGGAAGGAGCTGGACACGTTTCTCAAGAGCAAAGCAACAAACAAACTCCCTGTGCATCCCAAAAGTAGCCCTGAAAATTGAAACCAAAGCTGAAATTTGCAGCTCCTAAAAAGAACTCATTTTACATGCGGTGCAATCGAGTTGGGAGGGCTTGTTTGCATTCTTCAGCGTCCTGTAACTTTGTAAAAAATCATTGCTGGTGCTTAGTTGTGGAACGGACAGGGTCTTTCTTCATTGTGTTAATCATAAAATGATTGATCTGAATAGAACCATGCTTTGGCCTTCACTCCTTTGAGCTTGCCCTCTCAGCTCCTGCCTCGTGAGGCTGTAAAACATTAAAATATTAATGAGTGAAAGCCCATCAGGAGGCTTCCTTTGGGCACAACTAAGCCCAGTTTCAAGAAGTTGAAGTGTTTGCCCAAGTCCTTCTGCCTTTCCTGGCGCCCTGCCAGAAGTGAATTCCTTAGGTGTGGTTCCCCAAACAGCTTTAGCACCCCCAGCCTGCGTTTGCAGAGCCCAGGTGTGGGGGGATGGCTGCCTGCCCTTTGTTTTCTAGGTATTATGCTCTTAAATTAAAGTGTATTTGGGTTTTTACGATTTAATAGGGAGAGGTTTTGCATGTCTCCCTAAAGTGTGCACATTTTGCGATGCAGAATACAGAAATATGCGTTTCTAAGCCTAAGATTTTTTATTGGTGCAACCACAAACATCATAAAAAAGCCTGTATGTGGCAAAAGTGACAAACATTCACTTGGGAAAATAATGTACAAATTGTTTTAGGGCCAAAGTGATTTCAACAGGACAAGAGGAAATGGCCTCGAGCCATGCCAGGGGAGGCTCAGTTTGGACATCAGGAAGAATTTATTAATGGGAAGGATTGCCAAGCATTGGAAAGGGTGGCCCAGGGAGGTTTGGAGTGCCCATCCCTGGAGGTGTCCAAGGAAGGCCTGGACGTGGCACTCAGGGCTCTGGGCTGGGTGACAAGGTGGGGATGGGTCACAGATTGGACTCGATGGTGTTGGAGGGCTTTTTCAACTTAATCAATTCTGTTCCATGATTTAACTTCAACATTGTGCATCTACACTGAGGACAACTTATTTTTAGTTATCATTCCAATACTGCATCCATAGCAGCATCCACAACTGCTGGGCTTTTTCCAGCAGCTGGCTTTGAATCCTGGAGTGATTTGCAGAGTCATTATTCACAGCCAGTCACAGTTCAGAAGTTCAAGAGACACAGAAAAAGTCTGGGGTAGGTAATCAAGGATTAATTGTTGCCAGCTTCCAAAGAAAGGAAGGCGGAAGGAAAAAAAAGGAAGGATAGGAATACAAAACCAGTTGATTGAAAGCAGGATGGAGGATCTTAAGAGGAAAAATATTTCTGTAGCTGCTGGAAATGTCCCTGTGTATAGAAGTGAGTCAGGAACACTGTTTCTTCTCAGCATCTGAAAAGCTGGGAGAGCAGCACACAAATGCCAACCCAGTTCCTCAAAACCTCTGGAATTTTGCCATTCTGAATTTCATTTGATGATGATACTTAAAATTTTCGAGCTTTCAGGTCTTGATCCAGCTACAGTACTGAGTTAAGAAACTTAATCACAATCAGCTGCACAAAATAGTCCTTCTGTGTATTAAAAAAAAAAAAAAAAATAGCAATAGGAATATTCTCTCTCCTTCCTGGCCTTAATTGGGATCCTGCCCATGGAACCATATATACTACTAAGCATCTTAGAAAAATCAGTACCTGCACAGTAACTGAATTTGTAATTACTTGTAATTGCATATATAAATAAGTCCCCTTGTCTTTTCTGTGTGCCAGCCTCTGCTGAAAGCAAGGGGTCTAAATCTTAAAGACCAAATAGGGTCACGAACTGGACAGAAATGTGAGGTAACACAATCTGATGGACATAAAGAAATTAAGGAGAGTGCCCATAGCTTGTAGCTCATAGGGAAAGGTTGCAGTGGGAGGGACACACACACACAGAGCAAAAAATGGCATAGAAATCAATCAGTTGTTTCTTAATCACAGAATTAATTAGGGTTGGAAAAGCCCTCTGAGACTCAGTCCAGGCTGTGCCCGACACCCACCTTGTCACCCAGCCCAGAGCTCTGAGTGCCACGTCCAGCCCTTCCTTGGACACCTCCAGGGATGGGGACTCCACCACCTCCCTGGGCAGCTCCTGCCAATGCCTGATCACCCTTTCCAAGAAGAAATTGCTCCTGGTGTCCGACCTGAGCCTCCCCTGGCACAGCTTGAGGCTGTTCCCCCTTCTCCTGTCCCTGTTCCCTGGGAGCAGAGCCGGACCCCCACCTGGCTGCCCCCTCCCAGGCTGAGCCTCCCCAGCTTCTCGAGCTGCTCCTGGGGCTCCAGCCCCTTCCCCAGCTCCATTCCCTTCCCTGGACACGCTCCAGCCCCTCAGTGCCTTGTACTGCAGGGCCCAGAGCTGGACACAGCCCTCGAGGTGTGTGCCCAGCACAGAGGGACAGTCCCTGTGCAGCATGATCTGCATATTCTTTCATGACTACTAAAAATCTAAGTTAAAAAATTCTTGGATCTTAACAAAAAGATTATCTAAATTAATTTTTATTACCACAGTCACATTTAGTGTGTGCATCTGTTTGTGTTTAGGATTCAGGGACCAACTTAACACAAAATGTGCAAGGAATAATGGTCAGGAGTAGGTCCAAGGGCCTCAGCTCCTGCCTCGTGCCGGTGGTGACACCAAAGTCTGAAGACCAACAGAGATGGGAAACATCTCCCGATTTTCCCTGATTACTCCACAAGCCCTGGGTCACACCTTAGTTTTTATCAGAAGACAAACCAAACCTCACCTGCAAAGGTCACACTGCTCTCAGGTTTGAGGAGGGTATCTGAATGGTGATTTATGATTTTGTGTTTTACATCCACGACAGACATAATCCCCCATACCTCACACACTCTGAACTTGCATGAATTTATATATGGATAAATAAATACCTAATATGTGTCCCAGCCTTATTGTTGCCTTTTTTTTCCAGAATCTTCCTTTTACACTGCTGTGGAGTTTATTTTCCCTTGTTTTAGCCTTGAGGATATTGCTCTGGTTTTTACAATGAGGGTTTAGGAACAGCCCTAAGTTGCAAACTAAAGGAGTTTGTAAACTGGTGCTCCACAAAAGCCAAACAGCTCACAGCTAAACTTCTGATTCCTGTAATGGCTTCTTGAAGAGGGGATTCATCTTTCAGGGGAATTTGAAACCAACTAAAAATACTCTGTCTGTGACATAATTTAGGTGATATAATCCTAAAATCACAAAATGGTTTGGGTTGGAAGGAACCTTAAAGATCATCTCATTCCACCCTGCCATGGGCAGGGACAGCTTCCACTATCCCAGGTTGCTCCAAGCCCCATCCAGCCTGGCCTTGGACACTCCCAGGGATGGGGCAGCCACAGCTTCCCTGGGCAAGCTGTGCCAGGGCCTCACCACCCTCACAGAGAAGAATTTTTTCTAAATATCTAATCTAAACCTGCTTTCTCAGTTCAAAGCCATTTCCCCCTTGTCCTTTACAGGTGGGTTTGTTTGATTGTTAGGTTGTTTATTAATTTCAGATTAAGGAAGAACAACAGTGGAGTTAAAATTATTTCCAATTGTGCCACCAGGAGTTACTGGCACTACTCTCAGACTTCTAAGGTCAGACAAAGAAATGATAAATCCTCCTGTGCCTAGAACACAAACTGCTCTGCTATCCAAAGATTAACCCTCAAACAGCAAAATATCATCCAAAACCTGCCCTCTTCCCTTCCAGGGGCACACGTGGGTGTCACCATGCCAGACACTGGGGAAGAGACAGTAGGAATAAACAATGCTCCAGCAGGGATAAATAATGCTCCAGTGCTAAGTACAAGTAAATCCACAGAGCCCCACATCTGACTTCACCTCTGCTGAGCAGGATTCACACGCTGGATGAAACAAGTTCAAGATTCTTGTTAGAGAAGAACCTTGTGATAAAGGAGCTGCTCGTTTCCTGAAGATTTCTGATTTAGGAGAACACAGTAATTTTAGGAATGCATTACAATCTGGCTAAACAAGTTAACACATGGGATTTGCACAGAGGAGGTCTCTTCAAATAAGTCACTATCATATATGCTTGGAACCATTATGGGAAGTTTGATGTCCATGCCATTTTAATTAATCATTTTGAAACAACAACAAAAATCCCCCCTCCCGAAGTCACAAACATTATGGACTATTTACTTGCTAATTCTTTCTTTCATCAAAGCTGCTCCTGCGTTACAAAAGTGTAATAAAAATCCCCACACTGGTAAGAACTAGTAAACATTTCTTCATTTGCATAAACAAGAAAAAACCCCAAATACAAAGGCCAAGGACTTTCCCTGGCCAAGAACCAGTTAAATAGTTTGAAACTATGCTCAAGATTTCTTGAAAACGTGTTTGTCCTTCAGCCAAACAACACTGTTAAAGCAATGTAAATGCTTTGCTTCCAAAATGTGCTTTTTCTGTTCAGAGAGCAAGCAGTGTAAAAAATAAATCCTCCATGAAGCATATTCTCATTTTTAATTTTATCCCTTGACAGATCAGTTGCTTCAAAATCCCTTAACGACCGAGCAAAGGAAAGTTACAGGGTTCACATTTTAAAGATTGTTGAGGGTGTAGGGCCAGTGCTGCTCATCCTTGGGAAGATTTATGGGCCACTTCCGTCCCAGCCTGAAAACACTGGATTCCATTAACGTGAACTATGGATCTTTATAGGAGCCCACAAGGTTGGAAAGGCATTTCCCTGCCTTCTCCCACCTTGGCAAAAGCAGCTGTGAGCACTCAGCAGGTCCTGAAGGGCTAAGTCATGGAAAAGGAACAGATTTTGTATTTCTGGGTGACGGGAATGAGCAAAGGACCCGATCTGGGCAATCCCTTAAAAGCCCATCAGTGCCAATTTCACTGCACTTCGCGCCGGATCATCAGGTTACTTCAGGACTTGAAAATGAAACAACCCAAAAGCTCTTTGAAGGAGTTCAGCTTGCCCAGGGCAGGGGGTGGGGGGTGGAAAGGAATCCACAGAGTTTGAGTTTGGCAAAATGAACCTGCTTTTCTCTCCAGCTCCGCTGCAGAGCGAAGGGCAGAGCGCACCCAGCTGATGCTCTGCTGGTCTGCACACCACAATGAAACCTGCGTGTTCATGGAGATGCTGTTTTCAGGAGGTGGTGAGAGTTTGAATTTATTATTAGGAAACCAAAACATTTCACTTAATTGTTTAACATGCGAGAGTTTCATGAGGGAACGAAGGTTAGTTACATTTCCGACAGGATTTCCAAACTACATGTTGCCTATTCAACTCTAAGCCAAATGTAAGGCTGAAAGGTTGAAAAGACTAATCAAAGTAACAGAACTCAGAAAGACAGTAACAATACAGTACCTAAAAATGGGTAATTCACACATTTTTGACATTTGTGTCTTGCATAGACAAATACTTATTCATTTTTTTCCTCCCAAGACGACTCAGCTTCAGAAAATAAAACGTTAAATGAACTTCAATTACAATTAAATGCATGTGTTCCAATTTTTCAAAATACCAGGGTGTATTTTTGTCTAAGTGCAACTTTCATCCCTTGGAAAGGCTTTGTTCCATCCTGTGAGCTGCCAAGTTCATAAAGTCAGGAAGGTGAACTTCTAATTCTTCCAGAAACAAATCCATCTGTTATTGATGCATTAAGCCTTTGTGGCCCTACTCCACTCGAGTATCCATGAACCTAAAGCTACTTTGGAAGCACAGGAACTGGGAACTACAGTTCCTCACTGTAGGTCTGGCTTCTGGCCGTATTTTGAACATCAAGAAAACATTTGTTGCACACCAGGTCAACACGAATTCCTTCCCTTCCAAGCTCTTCATCCAAACCCTGGTTTCCACTGGAAAAAGACCCAGGTGTGCAGGCAACAAAAAGCTGGAGGGGTCTCCAAAAGATTCCTGACAGAGAACAAGGAACCAACTCTCTGGCAGGTAAATGCAGCCACACTTGGATCCTTATGGAGTTTCCCTGAGGTCAGCAGGACTCCACTTCCACACAATATCCAGATGCAGAAAACCCTCTGCAGAGCCAGAGGTGATTCTGAATATTGTCCAACATCATTATTTCTTTGCAAGTCATTCAGAAATGTATCCTGATCGTTTTGGAATTGATTTACTGAACTGCAATGCTTCCAAAGATAAAAAACAACAGAAAATTGCTTTGCCTGTTCCAGGAATCTTGAAAAAATTGGACTGTGAACCCTGCTTTGGGTCTGGTTAAAAAAAAATTTAAAGTTTCAAGAATCATAATTGCAAAAGAATCACATTGATTCGAAAAACAAATTAGTTCTATTGCATATGAATATGACTTTAATGGGGGGCAGGGGGGAATTTTACACGGATTTGAAGTTAGGTCCCCTATAAAGACTTTTTAACTAATGTAAACATGTACCTTTCCTGAATGGTGATGCTTTGCTGAAACCAGCAATCTTTCTTACACAGCAAAAAAATGAGGGACTACTTGGTTTTTCTTTTTTTTAAATCATGAAAAGAACAAGCACTTCCCTGCAGTTCACACCCACTACAAAATTCTCACTGAATTAAAAGAAAAGGTTTGAGTTTCATATGTTAAGCAATACCTTTGATTCTATTGGTGAAGCCTTTTCAGTTTTAGGAATTCACATCCCTATTTTTTTTTTTTAATGTTTCTAATCTGACAGTGAAACTATTCCATATTCCCCTTTCATAGTAAACTCTGTCAACTGCAGTCTCCAGGTATTGATAAAGTAGCTGAAGACAAGGTCACAAACATTTTGGAAGAATAAAACTTCTGCTGCTTGTAAGGTGGGGGGAATAATAAAAAAAGAAAAAAGCTAACTAGAAAATGGCTTCTTTCTGAAAAATAAACTTTCAGAAGTTTGCAAACCCTGAGGCCTGGTTGTTTCCAATTGAGTTTCCAGTAAAAACCCCAAACAAATCAACAAATATAACCTGCAATAGAATGGAAACTGTGGGGGTGATGAAACACTTGGAGTTAAATCAAAAACAATTAAAAAGAAAACCACAGAATTTGTCTCTCAGTTCTAGTAATCTGAGTTATCTTTTGTAGGAGCAGTAGGTTGAAAGTTTGCAAAGGAGCAGGATTTGTACATGGTTTGTCTTTTAAAATGTTTTGGGGTCAAACTGGATTTGACAACAGCCTTTGAGACAGTTAAGCTATGTCAAAGCCTTCCTAATTAAATCTTTCATTATTCATTGACTGTGCTGTTTAACAAACATGGCACATTAGTGGCAAAGCAGAGAAGTCAGAAGGAAACAAATTCTTTAGGAATTACCATTCCAGAGGAGCAGATCATCACAGCATCTGAACTAAGGAAGATCCTCAGCCAGGACTCAGCGAGAGCCAGAGCAGAAACGCCACTTGTGTTGAGTAAAAATAATTTTTTTAAAAAATAACTGTTAGTCACTGAAAACTACTATTATTCTCCATGTATGTATGGCAATGCTACTGGTATTTCTTCCTGAAGTTTTTCTTCCTACCAACTCACCCCTGCCTTTGGAAGACAATCTGCCACGAGCAGCTTCCAACCATGTCCTACAGCACATTCCTCAATCCTGCCGAAATCAACGGGACCTAAGCACGTGCCTGAGTGTTCTGAGGAGCAGAAATTCAGTATTCAATTAAATATTTGCGTCTGTCAAAGGGCTCTGTTCAAAGATTCTAAAAGCTACCACCTTTCTCCCTGTCCCGTTGGAAACACACCCGGATTTGGTTTAAATCGGGAGGAATTGTGGCTTTGATCTAACCCAACGCTGTGACAAAGGGACAGGGACAGAAGAGGATGTTGATGATGCCAAGAGGCTCTTGAGTCTGTCTTTTGTACTCAACAAGGGGAAATACAAAGTTCCAAAAGCAAGTGTTCACAGATAGACAAACACAGACTTCAAATTTTGGGAAAAGAAAAGAAATGAACTGTTACCACAACAAGAAAAATTCCCAAAACAAAACAAAAAAAAAACCAAAAAACCAGCTGTTTTCATCACCAGCTCTTCATTTTCAAATGACACACAAGGATATCCTACTCTAATAAAGCCTGCTGTATATTCTGGTAGTAAACTTCAGATCTGAAGAAATTTTATATAAATTCATGTTATATTTCTTTTTGTATTAGGGGAAAATATTTCAAATGCAATAAAATAGCAGAATTCATGACTGTATAGTAGGCAACTTTTCATTTTTTTCTTTTAGATTCAGTTGTACAAACTATAAACTGTTAAATTTCTCTAATAACTGGAAAAATTGTGGGTATTTGAACTTACTTACCTGAATACTCATTTAGCAAATATTTTCAGATACAAGTCTAGATACAGAGTTATGCCATTTGAATATTAGTTTACACATAATATAAATCAATGTTTGACAATATCAAAACCCCATCAAACAGTGGGCCCTTCTTATGCTATTATCAAATATAGTATATCACTGTGGGATAGCTGAGAATCATAGAATGCTACTGTAGGCTTCTTTATTAAATTGGGTCAATTTTCAGACCTTCCAAATAGGAATACTAAACATTTATTTTTCCCCTCTGGAAATTTTTTTTTTTTTCCTCCTGCTTAATACAGTTGTCATCCCAATTTCTAGTGAATTTATAAAAATATTTTTTTTATCCAATAACCCCAGCAAGGTAAAAATAGGAGTTTTTATAGCAAATGATAAACAGGCTCACGGACTATGAGAGAAACTAAACTTATTTAAATTGCCATACATTCTCTACTGAATCACACATCAACAGTTTCTTTTTATGTGTGTTGCTGTCCACCTCAGACTAGCAGTTTTTAAGGTGCAGAAGCATCTTTCAAATATATGCATCTAACTCAATAATCAAGTTTCACACACTAGTGTCACATGCTTCAAATTTACATCACCTGCCCATCAAAAGCTGTGTTAAATAACAGCACTAATTGAAACTGCATAATTCATCAGAAACTGCAGCACTTCCAATTCATGGAACAAAGGGGTGCTTACGTGGTTCTTTATATTACTAGATATAATTTTCTGAAATAAGAAAAGGAAAAGAAACAAAAAAAAACACATTTGAAAGAAGTTGCTGCACCTGCAAAAACACTCTTTAAGCTTACTATGAAATACAAAAAAGTGCACCCTTCTATATCTACATATAAAACATATTAGAAATAAAACTTGTGTAAAATGTTTGCTGTGCAAACTATAAAAAGTCAGTCAGTCAGTCCATTCTTTTTCCTAAGTGTTTTTTTTCCACACTCTCTTGCTTCCTACTGCAGAGAATCGCTGTTATCCAAGACCAGCCCACTGATATTTGTTGTTGAGAGGTCTCCTCCATCCTCTTCACCGCTGTCTACGGACTCATCCTCGCTCTGCCCTGCCATCATCACCTGCTGGACAGCCAGAGTAGCACCATCAGATGACAAAGACTGGAGACTGTCTACATTCATGTTCACTGGGGCTGTGATGGTCACCACAGCACCTGGAAAAACACAACCACAGCACTTTAGCACTTTCTCGCTTGCTATTTATATGTAACAGAGCTTGTTTCTAATCAACAGTAAGAAAACTTGAAGAACTGTATTAAAATAGAAGTTATATAGGTTGTCAAGCACTTAAATATCAGGAAATGCCAGAATTAGGTTGGTCAGGAGTCTTAAACTTAGCTGTATTATGGACACCCACTACAGCGATTCTCCAGTCAAGTCATCACAAGGCCATTTCTGCAAAGTATTCCAGCTTAATTCATTGCAGAAAAATGGGAGTGTTCATAGAAATTCAAGGTGACTTCAATGGATAAAGCTGTTGTCAGGTAAAGCAGAGGCTGAGGGAAAAGCTGTTACAAACTGGAAAGAATAAAGCACCAGGCAGCAGGACAGAAAGGATGATCCTGAGACTAAAGCAGTTATTTATTTTCCTTAAATTCAATCTTTTTGTTTGATCTGATGCTGAGGAAGTTACTTCAGTCAAAGTCTTTGGAGGCTCTGTGACATTTTTCTGCCTCTCATTGTTCAGCCTGAACCACGTGAGGCAGATGTAGAAGTGCAGATGTAGAACTGCAGATGCTCAGCCATGAAACTGAAGCTGCAGCCCAGTGCTGCTCATCCACCAGGACACTCCTGATGTGCACACACACTCTGAGAGAATTTAGCTGTACATCTCAGTTGTACACCTTTTGTTCTCTTGTTACATACCTTTTGAAACAAAACCAGCAGTCTTCTCAATATAAATTCCAATACAATACCCTCCCTCAAAATATAGAAAATTATTAGAGGGGAAAAAGTGACACATTTCTGTTGTTTTTCCAGATTGAAACCACATTTACACTGAAATGTCCAGAAGTTCCCCTCCCCCCAGAGGCATCCAACCCTCCATGTCCCTGTGAGAGAGGAATTAACTTTCTTATCCATGCTGAGGCAGCTCTCCTCACCGTCTGACATCGTGAGCTCGTTCGATTGCTGCTGAGCAACTCCTGAGGCAATGGAGTCAGGCCAGAACCTCTGCACCGGTCGGTTCTGGGCTGTTTTCTTCTTTGTTTTAGGAGTTTCAGAACAACTGGAATCCAGCATTGGCTGAAGAATTCGCCTTCTAGCATTGATAAACCTAAACACAATCGAGGGCAAGGTGAACTTGTGACCGGTTGGCTGTGAATTCCCTGCCTCTCACATTCATAAAGTATTCAGCAGGGAAAAAAAATTAGGAATGTTAAATCTATCAACTGGGCTTCACATCCTTTTTAAAGTGTAAAAGCCCTCCCAGAACGCCAGCATCCTTTGATTTTGGCAGACTAGCAAAGAAAGCATTTCTATCATTTTGCAGTTAGCAGCGTTTTTTCCCCCACCTCAGAAGGAAAAATTCTCCAGACAGCACAACAGATGTACACTTCAGGATCTTATTAAAAACCAAGCACCAGAAAACTTGCTGACAGCCCAGCTCAGAAAGCTGATACTCCTCTCATCAGGGTTCACCTAAAATTTAGCCCCTGCCTAACCTAGTTTGTTTGGTCTGGTTTCATTTACTTCCTTAAGCTTCCACATTACTTGTTTTACAGGCTCCCTGTCTTTCCAAGGTCTGGCTCCTGATCCAGGAGACAACAGCAAGCACATTTTTCAGATCTTTCCCAATTCCTTTTTGTTGTCTGATTTTCACTTGTTTACTTTAGCATGCTAAATGCTGCCCTTCCCCTTTCTGCTGGTGAACAAGAAAATATTTAAACTGAATCAGCTTCAATATAGTGAGCTATGGCAAGGAGCTGGGACTGAGGATCCCTAAATTTCACAAAACTCATCCAGGACCCACCTTTACCTGCAGTGAAGGAAAGCAGGTGCAGCTGGCAGGTTGCTAAGTTGTAATACAATGCTCTGCAAAGACAGGAGTTGGATCCCAGAGCACAGAGCTCCGTGACCACACGTCACACAGGCACAGTCACTCTGTTCCACTTTTGGAACCAGAGTTCTGTCACTATCTTGAGTATTTCCCCACTGGACCCCTCCATAGCCTCCCAGCCAGTGTCATCTTTGAAATCTGAGGCAGATCCCTGTGGGACTTTGCTGCAGCAATTTTAGGAACCGACGCCACAAGGCAAACAGGACACGTGTCAGCACCTTCCCTCCTCTCTTCTGTGGGGCAGGTGTCTTATCTTCCACCTCCAGTGAAGATAAAACATGATAAAACATGCTCAACCACGAACCAGTGTAGCTGAGGCACTGCCTCTCCATTCAGACATCGCTGCTCAGGAGAGCATCCTTTGATAAAAGGGCAGAATAAATCTCTGTTGACAGTAACTTTTAAAACATCTGCAGCCATCAGGTCACTAAAGGCCTTTAAACTTCAATTTCTTTACTTGCAGGAAAGATATGAGAGTACTTCCATCTCTCTCAGCAATGGAATAGAACATAATTCCTGAATGTTGCCAAGTTTTCTGAAGTCTTTACATAATTTAAAAGGCACAAGTATAATACTACTTAATACTATTATAAGTAATAGTTACTCTAATACTATTATCTAAGTTCTAATACTATTAGAAGTACTATAATACTTATAAAAGTAATGTGCTTGTGTGCCAGTGCATAACTCTTGTAATTCTATACATATTTTGTAACATATGTAGAACATTTAAAGTTCCACTCCAGATGTCCAAGTTCTACCCTTCACTATTTCTAAGTTGTAAGCACGAGGAGACAATGACAGATGATAAGTAAGGGGTTTGCTCTTACCAATTGTTAACCTGGAGTAGTGTCAGATTTGTTTGTGCTGCAATCTGCTTCTTTTCATCCTCTGTTGGATATGGATGCTAAAGAGGCCCAAAAAGCAAACAAAAAAGGCATAAGCTTGTTTCACGTCCTCATCAAAAATAAGAACTCCTTTATTACATCTGATTAAAGATGGTGGATTAAGGCCATCTGACTCATTAAAACACAAACCTTAGAAACCTCACAAACTTTTATAGATGAACATAATTCAACAAAGAGTGCTTTACTACACAAAACTGATTTTATCCTCGCGAGTGTCTATGGCACCATGAAGCTGCTGCTGCTGTTTAATTCAGAAGGAAAAGCCTCTCATGGCTGCCAGTGTCTATTAAAGAGCACGATCCCTGGGCAGCACAGCATGTGAGCAGCTCTGATTAGTTCTGCTGGCCAAGGCAGGGTCATGTGAGAGAAGTGCCAAGCACTCTGCAGTTAAATAAAGCTGCTCTGGGCTAAGCACATGAAGAGGGGGTAACACAAGGAGTGCACATGCAGTTTCCCCGTGTCAGTTTTCTGCTGTGAAAGGGTTGTAAGAGGCAAAATATCAATCAACTAAACACTGTGATAGCTTGGGATCCATTTATCCTTTCAAGGTAAGGATTTATGCAAAGGAAAGACATTCTGTTGAAAGCACAAGGAAATAGTGACACGCTTGGTACACAGTAGAAGGATGGAAAAGAGATACAGATAGAAAATTTGAAATATTCCTCTATCAAAAATATCCCCAAATCACCACAAAATAGAGATGGAATTATTTTGACTCGTGCCATGAACCAGGATGTAGAGCACATTAAGTTCTCAACCCAATGAAATGAGGAAAGGTTCCTTTTAACAATATTTATTGAGACCATGCAGTACAAACCTAACATATTTATTAAAATATTAATAAAAGTCAACGAGCATTAGACTGTGGAACTACTCCAAATGACTCCAGGGAAAACTGATCTGAGATTACATCAATGACAACAGAATAAATTCACCTTGTTTATGAAGCAAGATTGCAAGAGACCACATAAAAGAGCTACATAAAAAACTGTGACTCCTGACCATGGTCAGTCCTTACCCCTATGTGCTGGAAAAGCCAAGATCTCATCACGTTTGTGGCGTGCTTGGGAAGAACTCCTCTTTTATTTTTTGATGAGCCATCATCTTGATGCAAGATGCCTAGATCTTGGTTTAATTGCAACTGGAGCTGCACACGCAATTTTAGAAGAAATAAGGCAGTTAACATAGTAATGGCAGTTCTGTATCAGTGCATGAACAACTCATTTACAGAAGGAATGAAAAGAAATTAGGCTTGAATATCTTGAATATACTCACTGTGTGCAAACATAAACAACTATGGAAGCTGTAAAAATACTACTGGTTTAAGACTTCAACAAAGGATAAAGTAAAATTAATTATTTTGCTAGAGTTGCAAACAAAGATGTTAAAGGTCCTGCTAAATAACTGCATCTAAATTCTCAAAGAGCAGTAAGATCTATACAGTAGAACCTATAATTCACTTTACAATACTCTTACTACCTCCTAAATATCCATATTTCTTCCTCTTTGTTTTTCACTTCGTATGGATTCATCAAATCATTTGCACATTGGTTATCTGAACATTTGGGAATACATTCTTAAATGCTTATGCAGAAATAAAAGGAAACAGAACATAAATTGCATATAAGATTCTATTTCAGACAATTGTAACTGAAATAATTCTAAATCAGGTTTTCCAGACAAATTGGAGCAATTTCTTAAGCCAATCAATATGTATGAAACTAGCTTTAAATAAGGTTTAGGCTATCAAATTACAACAAATATATATCTGGAGCACATTTTAATTTCCAAACCAATGTCTTACATTCTAAATAACCTGCTTGCATATGGAGGCTTTATAATGAACTTCCAATAGCTTTTCCAAAGTATTTTTCCCTATCTCCACAGCATTCTGAAACACTGAAAAAGAAGACACTGAAGAAGGATTTTCTGCAGGTGACCTTTGCATAGGTGGGTTTGGAGACTCCCACTAACATCAAGAGTAGTCACAGATGTATACAGAAGGTCAAGGCCTTTTTTTTTTATTTATATGGTAGAGGTCTTATTTTCCTCTCAGTATTTCATTTATTTCATAAGAAGTAAAACCCCCCCATTTTTCTTCAAAATCCCTTCAGTCCAGGAGAGCAATTTTACACATTTATTTCTGAGAGGTGTGTGAGGACAGAACTGTGTTCCAGGACAGAACATGAGCAAGAACACCTCTGCTCCTGCCAATTAAAAGAACACCCTGTGCACACTTTTTTGGTTGGAAGGCCAGAACAAGGAAGAAAAGAAGTCGGTGAGTCAGTGATTACCAACAGATTTTATGCTGTGGAGGTGGGAGCTCCTGATTCACATTTTTAATTAAATCCAGATTCCAGGAAGAGTTGGTTTACCACTTCCAGAGAAAGCTAGCAAGATGTTCTAGTTTTCATGTTTCCTTTTCCTTAGTTGTTTCTTTAAACTCTCCACATCCAACTCTTAAGAGCCTCTCTCAAAAAGGTGCTGTCACTTGTATTTTAGAGTATGATATAATGAGCCAAATGTGAAGATCTCCCACAGTCTCAACTGAGTATTTTGAGGGTTTTATAGAAAAATGCTTCTCAAAAGAGATAAACTCTGAAATACAGTTTCACAGCATTAGTGGTTGCCATTGTGATAAAAAGTCAAATTTCTCACAACTGCAGTATGGCACCTTAATGCAATACAGTGATCTATCCAGGCATAAACCTAGTTCAACAATTAGAAAAGTTCTAATCATTCATTAAAGTGTTCATTTAATTCAGAGGGGGTTTTGGTTTGGGTTGGTGGGGGTTTTTTGGTTCACTGGGTTTAGTGGTGGAGTTTTTTAAATTTTAGTTCACTTTTTTTTAAATTCCAAGTACCTGTACCCTTGTGGCATCAGTAAAGGAAGACATTTAATAGGTAGGAACTATGATGACCTTCTGTGCTCTCTGGGACCTTATGCATTGTTACACAACTTCTAACTCTTAATTTACCATTAATTACTCTGTGTGTACACAGAGCTCCTTCTGACAGTGTGTCAAATTCAAACCAAAGCTCTTCAACCCACTGAGATTTATTTCCACCCAGAACACCATTCTGTGGAGCCCATGAAACAAACCTGAGAGTTCTGGATCCGGATAGTCCCAGGTGACAGTGCCTGTGTCACCACTTGACCTTGTGGAGTGACCACAGTGACTGGCTGATACACTGTCCCCCCTTGAAGCAAAACAGCAACACAGATTATGGGTAAGAAAAAGCCCTTCAAGTGTGATTCTCTCTAAACACATCAGCACTGCAGACCAGACAAGAGTTTTGGTAAAATATCAACTAATTCTTTTCTATATTTTCTTTTCTTTGTTCCACTAAAATTTTCTTCCATCCACAAAAAAACTGTAAAAAATTTGATTATATTTCCCTGTATTTTAGGCATTCTAAATCTATTTTCAGAGGAAAATGCCATGATTGTCAAGCTATAAAACAGTCCACAGTTTTGTTTTAACTGAGCTAAGTCTTCAACGAACAAGAGTCACAACACCAAAACCACATCTACGTGTGGCCAGTGCTGGGTTTGAATTAAAACCTTGCTTAGATGCAAGATAAAATATTTCAGCTCAAATGTCACTTCCATATAATAAGGACATGAAGGATTTCACAGACATGGAGGCGTGGTTCCAAACTCCTGGGAGCACGAGGCAGCCAACAAGTGCAGTGGTTTAGGTAATGTGTGTTTTTGTGAAATTGTCAAAAAATTCTTCTTTTTAAGGGAAAAAAAATAGTAAAACATCACAGTCTCCAGAATGCCTTTTAACAAATGCAGTGTTGCACAGAAAGATCTCTTAATATTATATATGTAACTGCCACTGCCATAGGCACACTTGGTATACAAAGAAATTAAACAAACATTCATAAACCAGTAAAGCACTTGACTGTACCAACAACTTTTCAGGAATTAAACCACATTTTTAAAAGTATTTGTGTAGTTTTTGTAACAACTACAAAAGAAACCAAGAAGAAGAGCAAGGTGCCAGTTGTCTTTAGTGTGTCATACCTGCTACTGTTGCCATAGTTACATTTCCCTGCTGCAATGCTGATGCTGGCACCATGATCCCTTGGGGACTGAGTGTGCCTGCAATGGCACTTGGAATTTGCTAGAAAAATAAAACAATTAGTTGCTTACATTTTTTAAACTTTTTTTTTTTTAAATGTAAGGAGATAAAGCATGCTTGTTTGTTCTTGTATTTTGTGTTATGTACTTTTGGCTCTAAAATACATTTGAAGTTTAATCACAGGATTACCTTCAAAGAAAGATACTTCATTAGGGGTTCATCATCACCTACATTAACTTCCTTATTATCACCAACCATTACCTTTGAAAACCCTCATGAAAGCAACTGTTAGAAAAGATGTAATACTATATGGAGAAATTTCAGTTCTAAGAAAAACAGTTTCCAAAGGCAAGAGGGAAAAAGGACAAATGAAATGACCCTTGATGCTCTTCTTACAAGCACCAAAGCTTTAGAATTTTAGTTATTACTTTAATTCATTCAATTTCAACAATGTATTAAGTATTCAATATGTTTTATTCTGCTCAAGATAGCTCTTATTCAACCCTGACCATGCAAACTCTCACACATTTCCTTAATATGAATGAATAGTTTTTGAGAGCAAATGCAAAACGGGTCCCTCTTGTCTCTACAGAAAACTGTAAGAGACATACAAAAAATCCTTCTGAAGCTGTTTTTGTCTGAATTTACGATCTCCCTTCCACACCTCCAGACACCAACACCTAAGTAAGGAGTCCAGAAAGTGAAGTTTAAAAGTCATTGGGGCTTTTCTGGATACAGAGCATGAGACACATGAGTAATTCAGAGAAGGTCCCTCCCCTAAGACACAGGATCCAGTGGGTACTGGGGTGGCAGGGCTCACTCTGCAGCATCTGACAGCAGAAATATCAACCATAGCCTACTAACTCTTGGTAATTAACTGTTGTCAATTCACTACAGAAAATCCTATTGCATTTAGGTAATGTCAACAACATATAAACTGAGGTTTATCTGTATAGAAATGGGTCCTGTCCATAACTCCACATTTACCTGAGGTGGCATGCACTGACAGACATCTCAAATATTGCAACTACAATCCATCAGACATTGTCTATTTGTACCAGAATACAGGTTGTGTATAAAATGTATCAGTCATCTCCATATTTTAATAGACTAAGGAGACCTTCTTAACAAGGGTATTTTTCTTCTTTGTTTGTTCTGTCTCCCAATCTCCTTCCAACAAAATAGCAAATCCAGGCTATCCTGAATCTATCCTGAATATCTCCACTTGCTGAACTGAGAGAAACTCATAAAGGAAGACAGACAATAAAAAATTGACTCTGTGCTCTGGCACATTTCAACGAATTTATCCATCAGGTAGTGGCACACAGGTGTGCACAAAAAAAAATAATAAAACAGCACTTTCTACTCTTAGTAACTGATTTGAGAAAATAAAGGGGAACTGCAGAAACTCTGTTTGCAAATAGCAAAAGAACTGTAGCTGTAAGTTCCTAGGGAAATCTAGGCAAAAATCCACTTAACAGCATTTGAAACACACCTGAGATTGCACAGGTGAATAAGGACTTCCAGGCTCTCCACTTAATAGAGTTTCACTGTTCATTTTTGTCTTCAGGCAGGCAATGTAACGACTACAGAAATCCTTGCAGAGTTCATTAACCTTTTCTAGCTCGAGCAGATGGATACGTAGAACTTGGATTGCTTTTACCATCTGAGGGAGAGGATTGGAAAAAAAAATTACAAACAGAATAACAGTTTGTTAGAAAAAATATTTAATGTGAGACTTCAGCAAACGCTGCTTTCCAGTAACAAAGATCACCCAATTAAAGCAGAGGTATTAATTGCTAAGTCCTGGAATGGGAAAGGAACATAAGGAAACCACCACACAGGGGAAACAAAACAGGACAAGAGTGTGATCTTTGCCACATGTGACACATGAGGAAGACAGAGCAGTTGAGGTGTCACAGGGCACAGGATGAGCCTGCACATCCATGTGGTCTTTAACCCCCTCGGACAACTCGGGGTCACAGACCACACAAGACTGGAAGTGCTGGAAAGCAATCCCATCCACACATGCTATTTGGAAAGCATGGCTTGGAGCAGGTTTGGCCAGCAGCAGTTCTCTTGAGCTCTATAAATCAGAAATACCAGGTTCAGCTCCACATTACACCCCGACCCAAGAAAACCAGAAGGGTACAGATGAGTTTGAGGTACAGTGAGAAGACTCTTCCGTGATTAATTTGTCACAGAGAGGATGAAAGCAGCTTTTATTTTTTAATAAAACTAGAATAAAGAGGTCCCAAATTTTGTCACACTGTTTAACAAAGTTTTAAGTAATTAAACAGTTCTTCAGCCCTACAGCTTTTAAATTCCTCTGCAATTGTACGTCAAAGATTAACAACTCTCAGGTTCTTGTAAGAACTTTCAGATGAGGAGACTGATTCTGAAATATAAACCATTAAACACAAAGCACTAAACCAAATTTAAAAAATCCATGTTTAAGCAAAAATCCAAGTACAGGAGATATGTACATGGGGAGAATACTTGTCATGCTCACTGTGAGAAAAAGACTGTAAGCCTGGATAACCAGTGGTATTACATTCTGAATAAAAATAGCTTAGGTGATTGCAAGGGTCATGGCAGAAGATCAAAAGCTAAAACCAAATCCAGATGGTCTAAAAGCAGTAGGAAATCCAGGACATTCAAATATGTACACAACACAACAGCAAAGTAATTATTTTTTACACAACGTGCCACCCCCAACATTTCTGTGCCGTGCTGGATCTCCAAGAGAGATATCCTTCGGCTTCATGAAGCTGAATAATGATAATTTTGAAGCACAGTCCAGAGCTCGACTTTACAATTATTTGAAAAAAATCTGTCCTATATGAGGGGTCATTTACCTGGCCAGAGCACTGAATCCAATGACCAGAAATGATGAACTAATCTACCCATTACTTCTAACTCAAGAAACCAACTGGGAGCTGAAGATGCCTTTGCTCAAGCTACCCAAAGGAGATCAAGGCAGGAAAATTTTTGGCTTGCCCCCCCCTCCACCACGACACTTTAGCTTTCATCGTGACACATCTTTTCCCTGCTTTTTCAGCAGAAGTTATTCCACTTGTAGGACACTCATCCAGTGTAGACAATTGTATGTTAAAATAAACAAGATTAAAAAAAATTAAGAAACTAAGTGATACAAAAAAAAAACCCCAAGGAAATCTTATTTCTTCTCAGGGCTAAAAAGAAAAAAACCAAACCCATACATCTTTCAAAAAAGAGCTGTAGAAAAATCTGAGCTGTAGATTTGAAGGATTTGATGCAAATTAATATCTGGTAATTCTTTCAACCTATGACACTAAAAGCCTTTGAAACACTAAGTGCAATGACCCAGCACTGAGACACAAAGTAGTGATCTTCTAAACCAGCCCAGGTTGCTGTTTAAACTGAGTTT
Organism: Ptilonorhynchus violaceus; assembly: GCA_013397565.1. Classification (NCBI taxonomy): domain Eukaryota; kingdom Metazoa; phylum Chordata; class Aves; order Passeriformes; family Ptilonorhynchidae; genus Ptilonorhynchus; species Ptilonorhynchus violaceus. The sequence goes on from VZRJ01001781.1 coordinate 113,630, forward strand.
AAGTACCTTTAAACATAACAAAGTTAAAATAAACAAATTTAACTAAACTTTAACACAAAACAAAGGTCATCTGTGTCTCAAGAAATTCTGTCTCTGTTTCAGAGACAAGCCTAAAATAGAAAATTCTTTGTGTGTGACAGATCAACACATTGCACATGTATTAGTGAGTGCTTTAAACTTCCAGCTAAAACTGAGGTAACAAAACTATGCTTTTGGACACGTAACATCTGACCATGTTAGAGACTAGTTTGATTATTTTTGCTCAGTCAAGAGAGTTAGATTTTTTTAAACATTACCCATATTTATATTATTTATTTATCAGCATGTGTTTGGAGGAAAAATGAAAGTCCTTTCTTCAGCTCAGACTTAGTTTAAAATTCATGGTTGATACTTGAAGTGAAAATCGAATTAAAGTCAAAATTAACCCTAACCCAAGACTCAGTAACACTAGCCAGGTTTCTGCAGAGTCCCATTCCATCACACTATTCTTGAAGGAAGCTGTGGTTAGGAGGAAAACAGAACTTTGCAAATATGCCATGCCTGTCACCAGGACTGATTAATTCATTTACAACTGCACTAATTGTGGCCACATGTCTCCTGCCCTCTCGCAGCACACGTGGACCAAACTTAATGTTAGCAGAAGTTCCCTTTTTCCTTAAAACTGCAAAAATCAAGAACTCCTGATAAAATCACCCATGTTGGACATAGGTAATACAAAGAAGTGTTTTCAGACAGGTCACAGCAGCAATAACATTTCATTTATTCAGAGCTCCTGCACAGACTATGACACGGTACAATGAATTTTTATAACCCAATTGATTCAGTCTTTTCAGCTGTAGAAATAAACCTGCAGCACCATTTCAGAGAAATGCACGAATATGGAAGTGACCATGAGATATCTGTATATTCATAGAATCCTAGAATGGTTTGGGTTGGAAGGGACTTTAAAGATCATCCAGTTCCAAACCCCTGCTGTGGGCAGGGCCACCTTCCAGTATTGTTGAAATTATTGTAAATAAAGATAATGGTAAACTATCAAGCAGAGAAAGAAAAGTTATCAAAAAAACTTCCAGTTCCTACTAAAGCTGCTATCCAGAGCCTATTCACATATAAATATATCTTCAAATTTAATAAATGATGTCTTTAGCCCTAAATATGCTTTAGATTGTGCCTGTGTCCTCTCTTCAGTGCCTCCAGACAGTGGTGCAAAGGCACAGACACGCCATGCACTGCCTCAGTCATAATCCCCAGCTCACCTTTGCTGATCTAAATATAAATATAGCAAATATATATGTGGGCAACATACATGAAAGAATCTCCATATACTGACATGTAATCTTCCCATTTAAACAACTCTCTTCATTTGCAAAAACTCAATTAAAATATGGACATTCACAGCTCACCTACCTCCCTGAACCAAATCCTTCTGAGGCCATTTGGGTTTTCAGGGAAGAACACAAACTCTGGGAGAGGGAGTATTTTGTTTTCATTTGTTTTCAATTTGATAACCTCTCTCCTTCATTTTGAGCCCCCAGCTATGAGACACAGCTAGAAAAGGTGTAACTAGAGGTTTATGAGACAGTTCTGCACATTAAAATAGTAAAAACACTGTTCAGAAAGGCTTGTTCAGTCAATATTCAAATGACATCAGCTGGCTTCACCACTACAACTCTTCCTGACACAACTAAGAATTCAAAAGAATTGGGAAGAGGGTACTGAACCAAAAATCCTTACCCAAAATGAAACAAAAAACTCGGGGGTCTTCAAAAAAGGCAGTGTCCTGTTCAAATACAAAAGGGAGAGTATATTTAACACTCTTTGTTTTGTATTGTTTCTAGACTTGACAAAGCCATAAGTAACCTGCTCTGCCTTCACAGCTGACCCTGCTCTGTGCAGGAGGTGGGACTACAAACCTCTTGAGCTTGTGGTCCAACCCAAACCATCTTATGGTCCTACGAATGTGGGGAAATTAAAAAATTCACCCACATATGGGAAGAGTTTACTCTGAACAGAAGCTACACAAAGGTAGGAACCACCCTGATATTTCTGCATCATCTGGGTTAGCAGTGAGCAACAAAAAAGCATCTTCTGATATTGATGTTTGATATAAGGACTAAGGTGGATGCAAATAACATCCCAAAAAGATATGGAGGAAGTTCAAGCTCTAGGAAAGCTTCCAGTGTAGTAAGAACATGAGCACGACCTTCAGCTTCCACTTCCTTCCCACAGGATTTGAAAAGGGGAGATCTGCAGCACAGAATCACAGGGTCATCCCAGAGCACGTGGAATTCAAAAGCATCCAGATTTGGGAAAGACACTGCAGCAGCAAAAGGCCTGGTAACACTGCTCCTGGGCTCACCACAACCCTTTGCCCTCAAGGGTTCAAAATCACCAACTGATACTGCTGGAGAGCTTCACTGGGAAGAACAGAATTCCTCCATCCAGATAATAACGAGGGTTTGAAACCTGGTTTACAGGCCAGGCTTAGCAATATATGAGTATCCTCAAAATTAAGTTTCAGGTGCATGCCACCTGTATTTCCCAGTGCTGAAATCCTTTTTAATACTAATGCAGGAAGCCACCAATTAATCCAGAATGGGAATTATAATACCAAAGTAATGCAATAATCTAGACCACAGCTTAATGAGAGCTACTCAAATTGGAACAACCATCCACTGCTTAATGAACTTCCTTTCTGGTCAAACTGATCTAATGCCTGTGCCACCCAGATTAACATTCTGTGGTCCTCTGGATGAACTCCAAACTCCTCTTGTGGAGTATTCAAGGCGTTCCAAGTGAGTGCACAATGTGGAACATTGCCAGGACTCTAAGTGACCCTACACCCACTATCTGTGACCCTTCATAATTTCTGTTATCTAGTTAATTAGCCCATAGGCAGCATGGATAATGGAATTATATTCTGCTGTTTTGGAGCTGTCAGTTTAAGCTCTGTCACAAGAACTACAGTCTGGCTGAGTTTCAAGTCACTTCCAAGAGGTAAAAGAAAATTAAACAGCTGACCAATTTCCTTGCTGCAGCAGGGCCTGTGACTCTCAGATAGGACTTGAATTTGGCTCTTTAGAGTGCTGTGATGCTCAATTCGTCACAGTTTAGCTCTGGCTTCAAGTTGATCCTACTGAGCAAGCATCTACATCTTATTTGTTTGACTCTGTCTGACCTACCTGCTCCACCCCTCTAGCCCAGCCTAATTATCAGTCCTAACAGCTTCTCCTTTCATGTGAATGATTGAATTAACAATGGAGTTTAAAAGGGAAGGACAGCAAGAAGAGAGGATGTAACAAAGGTGGACAATAGTGTTCCTCTCTGCTAAAGAGAGACTTTTAATCTCTGTAAAAAAAAAATATATGTGACACAAGGCAGAAAAAATTGCCCATCTACAGCCTTCCCTGAGGCAAGCACCAATATTTCAGGCTGAAAAAGAGACTGCAAACCATGTTAGCCAGTTCACAACTTGACAGAAACTTGTGCTCACCGCCCCAGACAAAAAGAAGAGTCTGTCAGCACGTCAGCTGTTCAGAGCTGCCAGCCCCCAGGACAGGCAGAGGACAGGCTGCACTCAGATTTCATTTGGTATGTAGTAACAGAAAGTCACAGCTAACAATACGACCACAGGACAGGAGTTCAATGCCAAAGATTTTTAGTTTTGCAACGTGGTTCCAGTTAAAGCCGCTACTGACCTCAGCAGCCACGGAATCCAGGACATAAACAAAATACTTCCTCACCCACCTCAAGCACAACCAGCCAGACTTGGGCAGTCCATCAGCAAAGGGGAACACCACATAAACCAAAAGACTTTGTCATCACTAAAACCACAAACAGGTCAACTGACAGGAGGGACTGTTTGACCACACCAGACCCGTCTACAAGCAAAGCAAGCTGGATCTGAGAGAGTTTATGCATGACCAAAAGCACAGGAAACAGGCCAAGGCATGTGGGATCTTTGGGAGATCAATCTTTGGAGGCTCACAGAAACCACACAACAGCTGGAGCTGGAAGGGACCCCTGGAGATTGTTTAATCCAACCCCCCTGCTCAAAGCAAGGTCAGCTAGGGCAGGTTCCTCAGGGCCATGTCCAGCTGAGTTTGACTCTCCAAGGATGGAGGCTCCACAGCCTCTTTGGGCAGCCTGCAGTATTCAGTCACCCTCACAGTAAAAAGGTTTTAATGGCACTTCCCGTATTTCAATCCATGCCCATTTCCTCTGCCCTTTCACTGGGCACCACTGAGAAAAGTCAGAGTCTATCTTCTTTATTCCCCTATTAGGACTTGGCATGTCCCTCTGCTGAATTCCATGTGATTCCTGTTTGCCTACTTCTTCAAAAGCAGTAAAATACCTCTGAACAATGGCAGAGCCACTTCATGCTGCAGACCACCATCCCTCGACCCAGAGGTTCACCCAGTTCTCAGTCCATCTCATTGTTCATTTATCTAGCCCACACTTTATCAGTTTGTCTATGAGAACATTGTACTAAACATCAAAAGTCAAGATAAACCACAACCACTGCTCTTCCCTCATCCACTGAGCCACAGCTACTACATTCCAACTGTTAGATTTCAGATGTGCTATTGAAAAGAAATTGGGATTAGAGAGATCCACAAAAACAGTGGTTTTGTGTTGAATTCAGAGTTACAAATGAAGAAAATAACCTGAGGCTTAGCAAGTCAGCAGACCTGCTTCGTGCAGAACAGAACTAACTCTCATTTTTCAGCAAAATATTGAAGGCAAGTATATTCAAAACGGGGAAATCACAGCTTCATGACAGGAAGGACATTCAGAAAGCCTAAAGGAGTCAATGACATGTAAGAAAAAAATTGTATGTGTTAAAGACTTTCTAAGCTCATCTTATAACAGCTCTTCTCCCATGTTAACTAGATGAACCCTGATTTTAAAAAGTTGGAAAAAATTTACATTGATCACATGGTTTTGATAAATACATTATATACCTGACACTCTAAAATTAATTTGCAGAGTCAACCTGGCTACGGAAAGGATTTGTTTCTGTTTGCCTCCAATACTGACCAGAAATTAGGAAAAAGATGCAAATGTGGTGATTGTTTCAGAAATAAAACCAACAGCTAACACTTACCAAATTATCAGTTTCTGAATCTTCACAGAAAAAAGGTTTCCCTTCTTTCTCCTGCTTCCTTACAAAGTTTTCAATATCTACATCAAAACTGGCAGAAGTTGTGCCTTCTGAGCCTTGTGTAGATTGTTCACATTTTTCAAATAATAGTGCTAACAAGGGAAATAGTGGGTGCCTAGAAAAAAAAGTTTAAATACATGAATAAGTATTTTCACTTACATGTACACCTCTGAAAATTAAGACATCCAGCCCAGATAATGTCACAGTCACTCATGTAAGTGTGGCAAGTCTTAGAAGAGACTGCATTTAACACCACTGGCTATATCCAAGTATGACAAAAGTTTATTTTCATTTTGATTTACCACACTCTAGAGGCAAATACAGCAGTAAAATATGTACATATTGAACTAAAGAGAAAAATCACAAGCAAAAAAGCTCTGACTGTTTAATTCACTGTAATTGAGTGTCATGAGATAGATTAATACAGTGCACTAGAAATGAGATTCATGATTTACAAACAGGATGAGTGCAGATTTAAATGAAGTCTGATAAAACTTATTTATTCTTTAATGTGGGCCATCACAAAGGAACTTTAAAAAATTGAGAATAGTAGTCAGGCTGTACTCAGAGGCCTTCTGTGAAATCACGCTCTAAGGAGAAGATGATTTTGTTAGCACAAGACTGTAAATGAATGGATACATCTTTCTCTCTCAAGCTGAGGTTTTTTGGTGTTTTGTTTGGCTTTTTCCATTTTTTTTTTTTTTAACTGAAAACCAGCAATAATTCTGTCTTTATAAAGCAGTTACAATGAAAGAACACTTAACCCCATCAAAACTGAGCAAACTGCTTAGAACAGCACTTAACACTGAAAAATCTCAAATTACAGTGTTTATACATCAATATTTAATCCCTTTTGAGCTAATTACTGGGCAACAGATTGGTTTCCCTAAAGAAAAAGGAGTAAAGATTGACCTAATTACAACAAAAATAAAAACTTGCATTAAAGATAAAACTACAGTATGACAAATAGTGACCCCAGTTCAACAGTCTAAGGTAGCTTGCTAAACTTTGCAGCCACCTTTAGAATACCCTTTAAAACTGTGCTGAAATTGAAGAACCCCACAATCTCAGGAAGTTTCTTTCTTGGCTGATGACTGACAGTAAAGCTCATTTGATCTTATTCTTTCCCCACAAACTACGGAGACAGCCAAGAGATCATCTGATTTTAAGCTACTTTTTGTTTATTTATTAAAAAAACCTAAATCCTCTAGCTTTATCCTTTATCCTTCAAAAGACAGAACACGAGTCCATCACTACCTGTAAATGGCCTGCTTGTCTGCATCCATTGGAGTCTGGGATTCTACAGGGGCAGGACTCACCCCTTCGGCATCAGTTTCAGAGCAGTTGGGATCTTGTTCAGTTTTTAACTCTGTTACCACTTGCATCTGTAGGAAAAGTGTAAGTTACAAGTGAATCTGTAGGCTTGACATAAAATAAGGGTACAGTGTTCTAAGGAATGAGCAGTGCAAAGGGCTCCTAAGTTGCCAGAAGGTTGGTATGACTTGGTAGGGACATAAGAAATCGTAGCAGTAACAAAACCTCTCTTTTAATCCCTAACACTTTTTGATGGATAAAGGTCACTTCAAGTTTTAGCATTTGGCTTTGAAATGGGAAATGACAGATATTAGTAAATTGTTGAAGCATTTTGTCTCTGAAGTGGCTGGTTTTGGAATAGCCTAGAGTACATCGCTCCAAGAAGTTTATGGGAAAGTCTGCATAAAAATCCTTTAGGATGACATCAACCTAAAGAAAAGTTTATCCTCTTAAGTTTTCTTTCTTAATTCTTACCATACATTGTACCAGGATACTGAAGAAAAGGATCTAGGTTTTCCTGCCTATTAAAATGTACATTTTCTTAAAAAGATATTAAATATTCTGTGTCCCTCCAGTCCTTCAACTATCAGGAGCATAACCTCCCATGGCCTTTACCACTCACTCCATTTTACACATTGTAAGAACCAATCATTTTAGGACTATCAAACTACTGGAGAAAACAGCAGTAACTCCTTCTACCCATCCATTTAATACACAGTTATACAATGGAAAAGCAACACAGAGCCACAGCTCCAACTGAGCACCTCCTAAATTGCACCTGGTGGCTGGGAACACCTTCGGGACACTCTGAAGGTGTTGAAAGTGGTTTTTCTATCACCTCCAGTTAAATATCTTTTGGACTAAAAGGTCTTAAAGGAATCTGAACTGTGAAAGTCACAGCTTCCACCTCTCAGCCCAAACTCCTTGGTTTTCTCTCCTTTGAGCATCTGCACAAAGACATGAAATCACTGGAATCTTTTCTCTTACTTCTCTTTTATCTCAAGCAGAGGGCAGACACTGTTCTAGATATCTCCAGGCAGCCTCAACTGACAGATGCAGACAGGAAGGCCTCCAGAAACTATTGCAGAACCTGCCTTTGACAGAATTTAATTGATTTCCACACGACAGGAGCAGAAAATTTTACACTATTCCAAAGACAAAGTTTGGGAGAACCAAAAGGTTTGTGCTTTATTACTTACTGGGGACAAGTCATCTCCCAGCAAAGTCAGAAACTGAGAAAATCCAGCATTTCCCACCCAACAGAGCAGCCTGCCTCGCAAAGAGCTTCCTCAGCAAGCAGAGGTGATTTTCAAGCCAGAATGCTTTGGAAAAAAAAATGCAACTAATGGACTCATTTCTTGGCTAATGACCGGAAGGAGGAACAAATTAAAAGGGGATGACTCAGACAAGTGATTATAAATGTTGGCCATACATCTGCAGAGTCTGAAGGGAGAGACTGTTCACTCAGGGTTCTATCTCACTAGGACGAGGGAACAGCTCACTTAAAACTGTGAATTGTTTTTCTGTGGGTCGTTTCTAAACTAGAAAAACAGCAGGCACCTGAATTACCTGTCCATCTTGGACACTGAGAGCTTGCAATATAGGAAAAATAGGTAGAAAAAGTTCTCTCCCAATGTGTTCTTTAGAAACAACTTATTTTACTGTCACAGGATGGCATGTGTTTGCCATGGGAACAAAGTCAAACGTAAGGTAGGTGAGAGAAGAGAGGGAAATTAGACTTGCAATAAAAGAAACAAACAATAAAACCAAAAATCAAAAATCTGCATTCAGATAAACATTTTATAAGAGACGGGAAAAGTTGCTGGTTTTCTTCTGACTGTTCACCATTGTTGCCATCTGCTGACAGAAGCACTTGCATTTACTGATTAGGGCTGACACAGAGTAACAGAAAAATGGGTCCTCAGAGCACAGGCCACCTCATGACTTGTCTCCAGTTAACAGCATTTTAATTTAGCAATTAAAGTGTAGCAACTTACAGCCTGTTGTACAAAAAAGAAACATCATGACCAGATATACATGAGTATGTTTCATTATTCCAGCTTACACAATGCCAAAGGCATTAAGGACAAAGTCACCATCTTTTTTTTTTTCTCTTCCTAACTCTACTTAGTTCCTAGAGAAAGAAAATCACACCTACCTGTTGTCCATCTTGATAGTTGTCTATACTTAATGTCTGTGTTGCCATCATGGTTATTCAGACATCGATTGTGTCAAATCATCATAAGTGTGAACAAATATTCTTTAAAGAAAAAAGAATAGTCAGTTACAAAAGTGGCCACTTAGAATCCACTTCTAAAAGGTGAAGAAAAAATTGAGGTAAAAATTAAGATTCATGCACACCTCTCAGAGAGTTTATTGACAACAACAGCCACATGCATATCAGAACAACAAAAAAATTCAATCTGAAAACATAACAGGTTTTATCAGCAAAATGTTCATTGTATCTTTTTAAAGGAAAATGTTTAATAAGAAGCTGAGGTTCTTTTACACTCACAAACATCAAATAAACTTCAGCACTTATTTCTGCACTACTTAACTGACACTCTAAGGCAATACATGAAATCTAGAAACAGGCAGGTTTATGTTTCTGTGTTTTGAAAAGGCTACCAACACACTGAGCACCACTGTAACTGAGATAATAACACTTCCAACTGAAGAACCAAATGCAAAGTGTTAAGGAATACCCTGTTCACTTATGAGTGTGAATCCCATATTCTAAAGTAGGGCCTGAAACGACTTTCAAAAACCCAAGGCTCAAATCTCTTCTGCCATCAGGAGTTTGCCATTCAAGTCATTTAAGGTTTAACAAAGAATGGAACAATGTCTAACAACTTTTAAACAACTGGGCCCACGAGATTATAAAGTTTCGAAAGTGACCAAGGAATTCAAGTCTCATTTTCAGAGGCATTTGATACTTTGGGAAATATTAATTACCACACGATTTAAACACAAGCAAATGTATGCATGTTATTCCCTCTAGGCATTAGGAGGAGTTCGGTGCCCAGATGAGTTAAACATTTTTAAGTTAAGACACCCAGTAATTAAAAAAAAATTTAAAATTAGCAAAGCACCACCACCAGATAGAGTGCACCCATCAAATTGCTAATTCACATTTCATTTTCTTGTCAGATTTGCAGCCATTACAACTGAAATCACATAACTCATTAAGCTATTCCCAGTAACTACTACCACAGAAGTCAATTTTCCTTGACACGTAGGAGTCCTAATGTTTAGCTACTATAAAAAAATCGTATTAAAAGAGAAGTCAGAGCTAATGTCTTGAAAAAGATTACATCGAGGCAGTAACTCCAGGTTTTCTGCTCTTTTTCATTTCTGTCAGTATTGAAGAACTAACTTTTAAAATTTTCACCAGTTTAAGATCTGAAACAAACACTTTCTTTTTTTTGTAATGTGTCCAATCATTACAAATTTTTCAACTATTTTTAAGTCCTTCCCTCACCATTGCATAGTACTGCTGCACGTGACCGTTTTTAAGAGCAATTTTCACATTTCTGGATATTTTCCCCTACAGATTATAATAGTCTCAAGTGAGTGTTTCATTTTGCAAACACAGGACAAATTTCAAGGTTCCCTTCTTCAATAACAGTGTCAGGCACAGAGACAAATCCAACTCCTCAGGACAAACCTCAAGTCTTACTTTACATCTAATTCTACTCAGTGTAATTTCTAAGTAATACTGCAATTTTAAATTTCTTTTTATAAACAGCTTCAAAGACCAGAGAAGTTCACCAGGATGATGTAAGCATGGCTTCCTCTAAAACTAGGTTATATCTGTTTTTACAGAACATCAGTATTCTTTCACTGAAACCACAAAAATACTACTGATTTCTCCACCAAAATTAAAAATAAAAAGGGAACAACATAAATGCACTAATACAAGTACTTCAGACCTTGAGATTTTGTTTATAGTTATGAATTGTTTAGTGTTAAATGTTACATCAGCACTTGCCACAATAAGTGAGATGCCTCTCAAAATACTTTAAGGGAACACATTCTGAAACATCAGCCCTGTAAGCATTTGCCTTATGTTTAAACATTTATTTTCTTTCATAAATGGCAGCTGACAGCCAGGGCAAGTGTCTGTCTGTATTGATAGAGTGAACAGGCACATAGAAAATGCTGCTTTTCTTTCTTTTCAAAAGACACACATTTAATTTATGACTGTGACATCCAAAGCATGGACCAGACTATCCTCAAAACAAAAGCAAAACAGTTGAAATGATCAACAAAGAAAGCGCAAACACCGTTTAATAAGTATTTTAAAGATGAGTAGGTTCCACACGAAACACTGCTAAAGAAATTGTTTGGCTGTGGGAGAAATATGAAGTTCTTAGGCAAAAATGAGAAAATAGAAAGTACAATGGTCTCAGAAGAGGAAAAATGTCTTAGAGTTCACAAGGATGTGAGATCATATTAGTGGCACAAGGAAAAACCTGGAGAGGGAAGCAACAAAGATAATACATGTAAACTGGTAAAGATAATAGGACATGGCAAGAATTTCTGGAGAACAAGACGAGCTGGACCGACCCCTCCTTCCAGATTTCCATAAGGAAGAGACGTTCCACATCTGGAAGGCCCTCAGGCCACACAAAAGAAGAAAGGAGGTGCACAGCTCTGAGCTAGATCCATACATTATTCCATCTAGAAGGACTTTTGCCCTATTTTCTCCCAGGGGAACGACTCGAAAGAATTCTGCATGGATATATCCTTTATTTCCCACAAGAGCTTCCCCTCTGACTTATAATTACAGTAGAAAAAGATTAAGCTATTAGGCAAGATAGGAACTGATGAGATTTAGTGAAGACAACTACTGCAAATCAAGAAGAACAAATTGAGCTAATCACACACTTAAATTGAGGCAATTAACTGAGGAATTACTTCGGTTCACTAAAAAAGAAACATCTCCTCATTACTCAGTAGCGGCAAGAAACAAAACTACGTTAAACTTTAAGAAAAGTAACCGAAGAGGTATTTACACATTTGGCTTTTACAACCTCATTTGGGATGCAGCAGCCGGGGCTCTCCAGCAGGCACGGCCCCAGCAGAGGCACGGGGCGGGTATCGCTCCCAGATGTTCACCCTCGCCACGGCCAATCAATGCCACAGCTCCGGCACGGAGCTCCCAACACGTGCACGGCTCCTGAGCCTTTTCCCAGCAAGTCAGCCAGGCTGGCTCAGCCCTCTGGTGAAGGTGGCTCTGATGGAAAGCAGCCGACTTGTGCCGAAGCAGTTGCCGTGCGCTCCAACAAGCCCTGCTCTTGGCTGACCTACTCGTGTGGTAAGTGCTGGCTTCGACCCTCAGCTCAGAGCAGGACCATCCCTGAGCAGCACGCTGCACCTCAGGGCATGCAGTAGTTGGTATCTGGGGTGAACCCAAGAACACAGGATTTCTGGACGGCTTAGCTTCCAAAATGCCAATTATCCTTTGCGAAAGAAATCGAGAGTCGAAGGAAAAGTGTGTGTTTGTGTTATAGTCAAAGACTTACAAATAACAAAAATAACCTGAGGGTGAGTCTGCCAGTCTGCTTCACACAGAACAGAACTAACTCTCATTCTATTTATTTTGAAAGCAAAGCATGTGGAAAACCCAAGGAAAAACTTAAGGTCATGTCACTGGAAGCTGATGCATGAACTGCAATCAGAAACTCCACTGATACCTGTGGAGAGAGGGAGTTCATAGAAGCATTGTGGTCTACAGAGCAAAGGGGAAAAAAAAGGAGGCCTTTAATAAAATAAAGTATGATGGTAAAATGCAAAGCAGAAACGAAGCTAAACGAAGAGGGGTAATCATAATTAGAAATGTGGAGACTGTGCAAGTTGAGTATCTAAGCAAAGAGATTAAAGGTGAGCTGAAATATATACACAAACAGATCACTTAACACACATCACTCCTCACTTTTTTACTTACTTCTTTATAATTAAGGGCAAAGGGACCACCCAGTAACGTTAACATAAGGTGCAAGTGAGCTGTTGGAGTTCAGTGGTATCATTTTTAACATATACAAGCTACAACAGATGTTTGTAAGAGATATAAATAGTTATGCTTCAGGCTACAAACTAACCACTAACCCTCTCAGGGTTGGGAAGAAACTACCCAGCAGACTTGTTAACAAGTAATCATTCCTTCTAATTTTCCCTCATACATGTTTCTTTGAAGTCCTTCAGAGAGAAATGCATGACTGGCAGATTCAGCATGGCTCTTTGTTCATTCTTATTTAACTTGAGTCCTGGTACTTGCTATATAACACAGATCCTTACAGTCACATACCAAGTTCAAAAGAAACAAAAATCAAAACAATTCTGTTTGACACACGAAAAGCATCTAGAACTGGCTTCCTTTTCAACACAATACATGTTGATATTTGTTTCCAGGGCACACTGTTTTCTAAAGGAGATAAAACAGTGGATAAAACAGTGGATAAAACAGTGGCCGTGAGAAAGCTGCTCACCCCTTTCCCTCAAGGAGTTGAAGAAGACATCATCTTGTTCCAGCAGAGAGATCCCACTGATGTACAACTTCTGTGGAAGACAGAATCCTAAAAAGCAACAGAGAAATAGTCAGAAGAAAACAACATCACAGAACACACATTCCAAGGCTGAAAATGATTTTAAAAAAAAAAATTTGTTCTATTATGTGGTTCCCTCACCAAGTTTAAACGAACAGACAGGAATTTTTTTTTTGCACGTTTTGGAAATTTTTTGCACTGTTAATCTCTAATCACACCCATTATCCCACGCTTGAACTTCTTAGCCCATTGTTTGAACTTTCTCTCATCTTATTCCATTCATTCTCTACATTCACCTTTGTCTCTGCTGACACCTCTAACAGAAGGCTCCATTTGGATAATAACTCACTGTTCAACCTTCATATTTTACTCTCTGGCTCAGTGTCTGTCTGCCAAGACTAGACAAGACACATCCCAAAAATAAAACTATGAAATGCAAATAGGAATAACTCACCAATGTTGTGAAAATTAAGCATGAAATCAAGAAAGGTGAGAGATTTCCCCCCCCAATTTAAATTCGCTTCATAATCATTTGAATACAACCCATGGTGAAATCAAAGCATGATGCTAGAAAAGGGTCATTGTTAGGATCCTGTGTTCTGTGAAGACAGGTTCTGCTACAGGATTATTTGGCAATTTTAAAAAGCTGTCCAAAAACTACCACTTCAAATTACTTTAATTATATTTAATAACACCTGTTTGATATAGTGAAGCTACTTTTAAAAAGTAGTAAGGATTGTGAAAGCAAAGCAGCAAACACTGTGAAAACATATTTAGAAAATACAACTGCTGAAAAGCATTTAAAAAACCATCTCAGGGGAAGTTCCAGACACTAAGGTTGCACAGAGGCCACCAGAAATGATCTGATGGCTAAAACACACGGCTGAGATGTTGAATCAGATTATCTCTGTTTCTCACACAGACAAAGCTCAAAATAAGAACTGGAGAGAAAGTAACTCCAACATTTTTGAAAGCAAGATGAAATTGGTGTTTGGATTTAAGAACCAAAATTTATGCACGTGTTGTTTTTCAGGAAGTGATGGTTTTCAGACAAGTTCACAGAAAAACAAAATGTGAAGGGCCACTCAATCTAAATGCCATCTTCAGTTCACAAAACCTGGTTCTTAACAGAGCAGGGAAGATACCTGAGGAGTTCTAAGGCAGTTTAAATTTCAGCCATTGTTAGAGATTAAACACTGAGCTAGAAGGAGTTTCAGTCCCAAGTGATACACCTGGTCCTGAAGGCTCGAGGAGCAGATGGCACATTAAAAGTTCTTACCACCTTTCCTTAAACTGCCAGAGATCTATGTCTTCAGAGAATGGGCTCCCCTCATTTTTACAGCTTCTTAATTCTGTTCTGAGCACAGTGTAAACCCTCTTATTCCCTTCTTCACACACCATGCATTTTGTGTGATTTTGGTACTTGTTTTCACCCACCTCAACTTACTGGACTACTTTCCAATAAAGAACTTCTCACTATTCATAGCATCTTCAGAAGGAAGGTCACTGCCAGATAAATTGGGATAGATAAATTCTCTATCTCTTGTCTCTGATCAGGCACAAAGGAGGACTACTGCAAATCTGAAAAACCTGCTCCCTTCAATCAGAAACAACTGCAGCCAAGAACTGATGGCATATCTGGTCAGTCAAAAATATTTAATGTATGAAGAAGTAGCACTTCCCTGCAAAGCCTTCAGCTGGAAATAGGCAAGCTTCTAGACAGTTTATGAGATACTGAGGGAACCAAGAGGTGCTAAAGAAACACAGGCCCAGGTGAAAGATGCTGCAGAGGGTAAGGTGAGGCAGAGAAGGAGCCAGAGGATATTGCAGTGATATTGCCCTCTTCCAAGAGACACCGGACAACACTTGATACTGCCGTCTACCCTAAAACACATCAGACAGAGGTCTGAGCTTGCATATTGTATCTTCTTGCACATCTCAGTGGGGGCAAGAAGAGGGAGCAGCTACACCTGTTAAAGGGTGGAGGCAACACCAAGGCACTGTGGAGCCCAAACCTGGACTCGCTATTCCCAATTTGTTTTCCTCTTATTCCTCTTGCAGACAAGCTTTAAAGGAATGTTACCATAATAAAAATACTTAACTACGAAACCAAAACAAAGGGCAAGCTGCTTTGTCTCTTAGAAAGTGAATCACCACTGAGGTTTTTACTACAAGGTAAAATAGGAACTTGTTCATTCAAGGGTCAAAGAACCCTCGTTTGAGTCACTCTCTCATTTTCTACTTCAGCTCACAGGAAGCAAAGACCTGTGACTGCATTCACATGTACAAATATGAGCAGACATTAAGATCAATTATTTTTATAGATTCAAATAATAATAGATTGAAGTAATGCAGCAATAAGTAGAATTCACATGCCAACATGGCATCCAGGATTCATCCCACCTTTGCTGCAGTGCTGATCCATCTCCACCGACCTGCCTACGCAGAGCCATCCGGTGAAATTAAGACAAACAAATCAATATGAAG
The DNA here is from genome assembly GCA_013397565.1 of Ptilonorhynchus violaceus. NCBI lineage: Eukaryota > Metazoa > Chordata > Aves > Passeriformes > Ptilonorhynchidae > Ptilonorhynchus > Ptilonorhynchus violaceus. Next base: position 129,143 of record VZRJ01001781.1, read on the forward strand.
TTGATGCAGACAAGTTTATTAAAACTGTGCTCAATGACAATGTTCTCCTCATTCAGCAGCAAGGTGGCTTCCATTTCCTCTGTCTCATGTACTTACAAAGTACGGTCATTATTTAGAATATTATACTTTTAAGAAAGACAATGTTCCTGTTCAGGAACATAATGCCAGCCTCAGGGAGTTCCATCACACACATACAGCCACTCAGTTACTACACAACAGCTATGCTGTCAATTGCCCTGGGAGTCAAGTCCTAAAAAGCCACAAAACCAATTTTTGGCTGCGGTAAAATGAGATTTATTTTGTGTCACTTTGTTCCCTTTATTGTTTGGTGGTGCAATAGAGTTATTTATATGTTAATCTTGATGAATATGAGATCACATTAAAAAAAAGGAATGCAAATTACACTTTAGGAAACTGAAAATTAAAAATAAATTAAAATCCACAACTGAAGTTCAACTTCTGCATAAATACGGGCTACATTCCAAGCTATCATCAACCTTTCTTTACATGTAGGATTTTAAACACACACACTATGTAACACCGACTTTATTCAGCAAGACCTCTCCAGCAGGGTATCTACTGCTTTTTTGTCCCATTAATCTTTCATAGCATCCTCTTTTCATATCCCTCCATTTCAGATCTTAACAAGCCACACAAAGCATTCACATCACAGACCACCTTCCAAGCATCACCACACATTGCCACACAGCATGACAAACAACAAACCATCTCATTAAAAGATCTGTGTTCCTCTGGCAACTCACTCTTTGTTTAAACTCTGCTTTTGGTACACTTAATTCTGTAAATTCTCCTATTTGCAGGTACCAAATACAAAAAATAGTATTATAAAAAATCTGCCACTTTATAAGCCAAAACTGTATACCCAGTTAACTGATAAAATGGATGTTAAGGATGCATAGATCATATAAATTCCTCCAGGCACAACAACAGAAGTAAAATTAAGGGTATCTGTGTCTTGTGAAGAACTCCAGCTCCTAATTCTGCACACATTTTTTGTGTGTACACCAGCACATCTCTTGGGAAAGGTGCATAGCCATGGTTCATGTTCCTGCCTCGTGTCATCACCAATTTACCACAGTCCTTCCTAACGATGACAGGAAAGATGAGGAATCCTACCCAATCCAGCCATAAAATGATGTCACCTCCATATGCCAGGTATGCTGCCCCCAGGTAGCTCTTGGCATTCCAGAAGGACATCCCAAAGTGGTTCTCCTACCTTCTGCAAAATGAAAACCTCATTCTTCTGACTATGGGAAGATCCTCAAATTCAAGAAACTTCCCGCAGCATCTCAGTTTCTCCTACCCAATTCACACTGTAATTTGACCCTGCTTTATTAGCCCCATAAAGTAATAGTAAGGAATTTAGGGGACTAAACAGCAATTTTGGCAAGAGAAAAACAAAACTCGGGGGAAAGGAAACCTCCCTCTTTAATTGCTCCAAGACTCCTGAGGGATTAGGGTATGAGGGAGCAAAAATATTTCCCATCACTCCCTCATCCACTGCCAATATTCCCATAATAAATGAAGACTCCTTTTTTCTGTATTCTTAACACTACAATTTGAAGGGCTTTTTACGGTTCCAGCATGAGAATCCTCACATATATTTCTTGTTACAGGACAGGGAAGGATTTTTGGCCCTCAGTTTTTACTCAATGTGCTGTCAGAACATTTTGGACCCAAAAACCAGGAAGATGGTGTCACATCTGCCTTGCTGCTCTCGTGGCAAGAGGATGGCATTGGAAAGACTACAAACACCCCTTACATCCCAGAGGATGTCTAGCAGCACTTCCACAGCTGGAACTGATCCTGGCACAACCTTCCTATTTAATGATATTTAATTACTTTTTTCAAACACAACTTCATTTTAAAAAAAAAAGACCAAGAAGGTGAGAATTCCATCCTCCCCAGTTCCCTGGCATTCTCCACATGGATAAACAGGGTTGCTTATGCACCAGACACAACTTCATCCCTTTGCCACTGAAACCTTTGGAATATTCACACAAGCACATACCAAATCTCTTACTTTTGGAGACACTCACAGAACAATATCCTTCCAGGCAAATTAAACCAAAGCAACAGGAAATCCTATTTTAATCATGATTTGCATCAGCACCCCATAAACTGTGACCGAAATGAATCTTGTTTTGTGTTTATATTTTGTGGTTTCGTAAAGAAGACACAGAATAAACACCAGCCTCTCTGCCTTTATTGCTATTGAATACTTTACAATGTGAGCAGTTTATATAAGCATATGTTATGTTTTCCAACATTTTTATTATAAAACCGTAAAAGTTTCCAATTATTCTATGAAGGGCTGAATTCCTGATGCTATTGAAGTACAGTTGAAAGGTGAAGAGAAGTTTTATTTAAATAATAATTGCATTTAAAATGGACTTTGGATGTTGGGTAAGAAAATGTCCTCGACACACTTTCGGCACTTAAAGACTTCATCAAGACCAAGACGTTTCCTTACCAATTATTTCATTTTTACGTATTTTATGATTTCAGGAATAATGACCCCATCAATGAAGCAAGCATTAACTTGGACTAGCCAAAAAAACTTAAAAGTGACCCAAAATCCTGGCTCTGCGACCCTTTGTCAAGCCCAGTCCCAATCCATCACTAACTTTTCCAGAATCTTCCCTGTTTTGACTCTAATATTTGACCAAACCAAAACAACTTTGTTTTGCTACTAACTTTAGGCCTTAAAACAAACTTATTTTCTTCTCAAAATGGTGATTAAATAAAAATGCTTCCTTTCCTGCTCCACTCTGTTCCCCAAAACACCAGTCTCCATCCCTCGAGGAGTTATGACTGCTGCCTATGCATTCTGGGGTTGGGGGAGAAGCACAGGTAAAAAAGGACTATTTAGGATTAAACTTACCCATCACCTACTGCTGGGAGCTGCATCGTGCTTAACTACTTGGTCCAGGTGATGACTGCACAGTCAGGTGCCATGCAAGGACCAACAGACAGGAAGACACTCGTGTCACATGGAATATTCTGGTAATTTAGTTAATAAACATTTGCCCAGTAACATATATAAGCCAGGTTTTCCAAGAGCTTATGTTCTGTTGAAGTTTCTCAAGGAACAGCCATATGCTCCATGTGAATGCTTACACTCCTTCCCCTCTCTCTGCAGCATTAAATCCCACAACTCAACTCTTGATAAGCTCTTAAATAACAAGCATTCCCCCCTTTCCTTTAAATTAACATATTTACTTTCTCTTGGAGTCATTTTCAAGATGCTGAGTCATTTTATCTTAAAGCTGCCAGAATAACCCTGCTCAAACATGCTCAGCATGGCAAATTTCAGTACAACCAAGAAATAAGCTACTGAAAACACCACCTCAAAATAATAATAAAAAAAACAACCAGGTAATCTTACTTCTGGTATTGCTACTGTCATGACCTACAACACAGAAAAATGAGCTGGAACACATAAATTAAATGATCACAGACTGACCCAGAAGTTCTTTAGTTACAAAAACATACAACATGGCACACACATTTTCATTCCCCTGTTCTCTAGGCACGCTAAACATGTATAAAACTCCGATTTCTGTTCTCTAATTGCCACTGTTTCCTTGGCATATAAAAGGCTTGGACTTCATTTTTCACTAAGTATGATAATATCCTTTTCCCTTTGTTTTGTTTGCTACGTAACTCGTAAAAAGGCAAGCAGGATGTGAAGTACAGCCACACTTCCTAGCTTCTTCTGCCCCCAAGAAAAAAACACAGGCAATTCCAAAAGCTCACCAAGAAAACATAAATTGCAATGGGGAGGTTTAAAGGAAATGGATCCCTCTTTCAATACACCAGAAGTCAGTAGCCGTATTCTGCTTTTCTCCCTGAATTTCCCATCAGCTGCAGAAGAGAGAGCTGCAGATCCCTGGGCATAGCAGGGTGAGGGACGGTCTGTGATTATCACACTCAGCTCCCAGTTTTGAAAATCACCTTTCAGCTCTCTGTGTATTTGAATGGCCTTCAGGTTTAACAGCAAATACCTCTTCTGTACACCTATGTACTAACAAATGACAACACCGTGGCCTGGAGCAGCTGTCACACAAACCCCAAACAATGTGTTCCTGTGAAGGACCATAACCAACTACACCGTAACAAGAAGATCTAAATTTTATTTCCCTTTCTAACACCAACTTTTGCCTTTCAGTGACATACAAGATGTGGTATCTCCTCACTGCTGGCAGGGGAACCAAGTTACTGCCCCTCGCCAACTTCATAGAAATATTGTCACTGCTGCATGACAAGAAAATTGGCATTTCCAGATCTGTGGTGCCATTATTTTATTATCTATCCCGGCCCCAGTTCCACTTGATGAGTGTTCCACAGCTCTGGCATGAAACCACCTCAGTGAACAAAGTGAAGAACCTGCCACAAGTGTGAAAACTTCAGTGTTCAGTTACCTTGGGGAGATCTATAATGGTCTGGGTAAAAGATTTTGGTAACATCTGGCACCAAGTAAGCAAATGAAAGAACTCCATCAGCAGCTTTTTCTCCTTGCTCTTGGAATCCTCTTGCTTACAAGAGCAGTGAGGTGTTTTACATTTTGTACAGCACTGAGCTGGGGCAAAATAAACCCCCCCTGAGATTTCTCATTTTTAAACCTACAGACTCTTTGAACAAGTGAGACTGAAGTAACCAGCTGCTGCTGCAAGAGAAGTAGCATTTGCAGAATTTCAAATTTCACACAAAAAACTGAATTCAGTCTTACACCAAAATAAAAATATTTAATCTGCTTTATTGTAAGCTTTCACACATGTGCCAGTTTTGTAGAGGCAATATTTGGCTCCCAGATCACTACATAATACTCTGAAATACAATTTGGGCTGCTTCATTCAGGACATTAACATGGCCATTAGAACAGGCAGTCCCACTGCCACAGTGGTGGTTCTGTGGATCATTCACCCTTGGCCACAAGTACAGGGCTTAATATCACCAAAGAGTTACTCTTTTCCAGGAAACTGAATTGCTCCTGAACTCTCCTAAACTTCCTGTGGTAGCAATGAGAATTATTAGGGCTTTATTAGAGCACTGCATTTACAGCACAGGGAAAGGCATGAGGAAAACACAGTTGGAAAGCAAAATTCTGAAGAAGCAAGCGCAGCTTCTAGAGGACATATCCATTTTATAAGACTAAAGTATTTAAAATAAATTTAAATTTGTACTTCTTTCATTCTAAACTCCTACAGGAGACTGCAAGGACTTAAGTTTTAAAATGTTATTTTTATATAACCCAAATATTTCAAATTGTGTTGAGATTAAAAGTACAAATCAAGGCTGTAAGTCACTTAATATCAGACTGACCTTTTACGTGGCAGAATGAAATTTCCAAATACAAAATAAAATCCCCACCAACTCTGACAACAACGTACACCAAATGTGAGGAATTGTTGGCTTTCCTATCAGCACATAGGAAATGGCAACAAGAAAAATTTCAGCCCAGCAAAACACATTGACTACATGATAATAAGACCCACTTTTTACACAAGAGAGGTTTAGCATTCAATTTATGTAGAGGATACAGAAGCACAGATTAAAAAAATGCATGGCCCAAACCCAATGAGGGGTTCAATGAGAAATGATCTGAGCCTCCAAAATCCCAGTGCAGCACAACAGCCCCTGCACTTCCCATCCCTACCCTGTGCCTGAAGCACACTGAGCTCTGCTTTCACCACTTAACTGGAGATTATGTAAGGAAAACACAGTGAAACCTACACTGTTTTCCTGTGGATACTTTAATTATGAGATGACAAGAAAATATGTCAAGTGGTGACAGTCAAGAGTAAAAATATACTGTACAATTGATAAACTGAAGATAGGACATACATTAAAAAATAAGCAGAATTATTTTGAATAGATTATGTGAAACGTTTGGGGGTTTTTTCCCTCAGAAATTTTTGAAAACTTGAATGTAATGATTCCATGTGGCTACACACTCAGAAAAGGGTAAGTCTGAAATTTTACTTGACAGAAAAAGCACTCAAAACACATTTGCTGTTGCTTGATACTGTAGCAATGACACAGTCTAGAAATACATGTTAGGATGGATTTCTGATACAATCACAACAACTTGTTTCCTGGTTCAGTGTAATCCATAAAATTCACACGTGCACCTAACAGGGACTGACCAGGACTCCAGCTGTAAAAGCCATCTCACTTTATCCACACATATAAATATAACTAAAGGGATAGCACAGGCAGGCCATAAACGGATTATATCCTACAGAGGACAGGGAACAAGCTATGAGTGCACCCACAGTACAAGGAACAGCAGGATGTGTGGATATCCTAAGCCATGGTTGTTACAATTCTCCTCATCAAACAATCTACACTGCTGAAACTTTGTGCAAGATCACGCTTGAGAATAAAATTAGGAGCTAACTATATGTCCGTGTTTTTTGTAAAAACTAAAAAAGGATTTCTTAGTTCAAAAAAAAATTGAGACATTTAGCATATTTTGAAAGCGACCTACACCCTCTTGCTATCCTCCACAGGATCTTGGCCCAAGTGCTTTCCAATATCCAGAACATATTGCCCATGTTCCCTGTTCCTGTGATCTGTTTCATGGAATGCACACACCATATTCCACAGTGGGGCAAGGACAAAAATGAATCTTGCCTGGGCAGCTCATAAGTGCATGCGAAAAAAAAAAACCCAAACCAACAAACCAGCAATTCATTCACTTTTATGGGTTTCATACCAGATGTAGTGTCTGATATTAGAAAGAAATTATTTATTGTGAGACTGGTGAGGTCCTGGCACAGCTTGCCCAGAGAAGCTGTGAATGCCCCATCCCTGGAAGTGTCCAAGGCCAGGCTGGATGAGGCTTGGAGCAAACTGGGATAGTGGAAGGTGTCCCTGCCCATGGCAAGGGGTTTGGAACAAGCTGATCTTTAAAGTCCCTTTCAACCCAAACCATTCTGGGACTCTCCCTCTCTAAACCACACCAGTCATTAACTTAGAACGGCAAAAAAGGGACCACAACCTGCACGGACAGTAGATTAAATAAATAAATAAATAAATAAATTACTGTGACCTGTCTCCAAAATTACACTCTATATCACCATTTAAGACTACAGAAAATATTTAATAAATTATTAAAAAGAGCAATAAGCCATAAAGCCATACAGAGAATTATCACACAAACATGTTAACTACTTATATTGTTATATTGTTGATAGACCCCAGCGTGGTGGGAATGAGGGAAAGCCCTGGACTACTCCACGGAGACCAGGGACATGTGTCTAACTGAGGCAACACTCGGGAATGAAACCAGCGCTTGATTTATTATTGTTTACACACATCCCGAGCAGGGCCCCTGGGCAGTGTCAAGTCTCAGCTCCGAACTGCGGCCGCGTAAACACCCGGGAACCCTCGGCCTGGGTGTCGGGAAGGTGTCTGCTCACAGCCGAGCCGGGAGACCGCGGGGTCACACCGAAAACAAGATAAAAACGAGGGAGAAACCCAACCCAGCGCTGCGCTCGCTGCCCCGACCGAGCCGTGCGAGCGAACAGGGGCGGGCGGGGGGAGCATCCCCTACCCCGGGGGGTATCTCCGCATCCCTGGCTCCCGTCCCCCGGGGCAGGGCAGGTGTGGAGGCAGAGAACGGGATGCAGCTGCCGCGGTCCGAGCCCCCGGTCCGGCCCAGGGCCCCGCGGCGGCGGCGAAGGACGGCGATGGAGCCCCCGGAGCGCCCCCCGATTCCCCCCCGCCTCCGAGGAGCGGCCAACACGGCGCTGCCCCTTTAAGCATCGCGTCGCCTCCTTCTCCCCCCCACC
>VZRJ01001781.1:137565-163050 GCA_013397565.1 Ptilonorhynchus violaceus
GCCGGGTTCCCTGAGGCAGCACTCGCTGCTCGCCCTGCGGTCGCCTCGGGGTGCATTTTCCTGGGCTTGGGGGAGTCGTTGCCTCGGTTGTTGGGGCTGCGAGTCACTCGCCTTGTGGGGTGCTCCCGGGAGCCGCCTGGGGCGGGCGGGGGTCGCCCCGGGGAGTGCGGGAGCCGCGGTGGAGGCTCCCCACAGGCTGTCCCAGGAACTTCTCCGCCCTGTGTGAGGGATGAAACTGCCTGGCTGATCCTTGTGACCCTTCCAGCCCCGAACCCGCGCCCCCTGTTCCCCAGACTCCCCCAAAATGCGGGATCTGTGTGAGGGCGGACCCTGCAGTATCCCTCAGGATCCTGCCCATGGATCAGGTCTTGCTCAGGTCCTGCCGTGCCCTGAAATAAAGGTGCTGGGCACCCATGGCTTTCTTGAACCGAAACTCCACCTGGGAGGAACCAGCGCTGTCACAGCTCCTTCCCCCATGAGTTACCACTATTAAATATTCCCCCTTTCCCCAAACCTATGTAAGGGGCAGGAAAGTGTCGGGAATGTGGCTTCAGATGGGTGCCCTGTGGCTCGGCCCTTTTGCTGTTGGGGTATTTAAAACGTGTCTTTGCTGCGCAAAAGGGCTGGAATGCCTTTGAGCCGTGTCACAGGTGTCAGCTCCACCTTGTTCCTCATTCTCAAGACTTCTGAAAGCTCATCTCTGCAGCCCCTTTTTGCCTTTGAGGGTACTGGTTGTCAAGGAGAAGAAGAAGCTGGCACATAAAAAGCAAATATCATTTTAGGAAGCTCAGTTTAAACCCAAAGCAGGTTTACTTTCAGGTCTTGTAGTCCCTCTGCACAGCAGCAGCTGGAAATCTAGGTGATTATCCTGCACCCAGTAAACTGGGAATACCCTACATTTTTTTTCATGGTCCATGCCACTCTTCCTGGTTTAACAGGAGCAAGCCACCTATTCTTTTGTTTTTATATAGCACTTGCCTGGGCCAGGCCACTTGAAAAAGATCTAATAGTTTGGCAACAGAAACAGCTACTTAAACGTTCCTGCAAGCCAGGTCTGCCCTCGGCCCTCTGCACATCACTGCTGTGTCAAGCCCCTGCTCAGCCAACGCAGTTGCTTCAGGAATCTGGTCACCCTGTGCACACTGCCACCATTTGTCCACTGACAAAACAGTTGCTCCATCCCCTCGCCAGACCGCCTGGAGCCTTCACAGCTCCTTTTCCAGCCATTTTTTTTTTCCCTGTTCAGTCAGAACCACGCGGACATCGGGCTTGTGAGCTTAGAGGGAACTTGTACACCAAGCGGAGAAGGTGGGAGCGGAACTGAGCTGTGCTAATCCAGAGCACTCAGATGGGTGAATCACAGCTCAGCGCTAATGGGAATGATTTATTTAAATGAGATTAGAAAAAAAAGCCCCAACCAACTCTTCATTTGTCTCATTCACAAGAGCCTCTTTCTTGTTTCCACTCCTGTGCCGTGTAACACCACCTCTCATAGAGTTCCTGTGGCCAGGTTGGCTGCTTCTACCACAAGTTTCAGCTCTCATTATCCTTGACACATTCATTAGTGACACATTCACTAAACAGTGCTTTAAATTAACTGGTTCCCATGCCCAGACCTGCCTCTTCTTCAAATTTGATTCTCCCTGCAACCCCTTTGTTCTCCTTCTGCCTCGCCTGCACTTCTTTGGACAGGAGTTCACTGATTTCTTCTGAGAGCAACAGATTAAATTAAAACTAATTTAGTTTCTGTTTAATCTCTCCTCACAGCAATCTTCAAAGCCTTTCTTGATGCTGCTCCCAATTTGAATTTTCTTTTTTCCTCCATCTTCCCTTTGCTTTTCCTTCCCTTCCTGGCTGCCACTTTCTCTTCCCGAGCTCCCCCCTCACACACAACAGGTGTAGAAATTCCTCATCTGCTGTTTCCCCCTCACTCCAGTAATCCCATCTTTTGGTTGCCTTTGTAGTTAAAGTTACTCCATCCTTTACTCTCCTCAGCCTCTTACACTTTTTATAATTTCAATAGATGTTTTAACTCCTCAGTCTTAAAGGCTGTGATCAGAATGAAGAATGCCTGGTTCTCCACACATCTGTGCCTCATGGTTTGTTAACTTTAGGCTCTAAGGTGCAAGTTTTCACTGAAATCTCTTCCAAAGTTGTGATTTACTTAAGGTTTCTCTTTAGTCCGTGGATGCTGTTGCCCAAAAGCTCTCACTGCAGATTTTCCGTAATTTGGGGATAAAGTGATACATCCTCCCTGCTCCACAACTTATTTTCATGAAAGTCACAGGAACTAAATAATTCTGTCAGCTTTAATCCTGTCTGGAGTAAGCCACTAGATTCAAACATTAAACGACATGGATACACCCTCAAATATACCTGTGCCTCCATGACATGACCATATAAACCTTGTTCGCACAAGAAAGTAACCTAAAAATCATTCCTGATCCAACTCGTGACTTCCAGCTCCCTGAAAGCTCTGATCCCACCCACAGTCAAGAGGTCCCTGCTTTTCAATTTGTCTTCGGTCATCTGTGATGCAGCCTCTGCAGGCTCAAAAGCTAAGCTTGATTTTTAAAATACCATAGCTGAAATGGCTCCAGGAGATGAAGACTTAAGAAAAGCCCTAAAAATTACAGGGCTTTTGAAAGAATCCAGCAGCTTGGAAAACAGGAGCAGCAGGAGAAAAGAATGAAGACGTGACTGAGATGAGTGATCCAAAGGCAAACAACAAAAATACCCAACAAAATGAAACAAAAAGGGAAAGGACAGGTGCCTTTTCTTTCTGTTTCTGGTTGAGGGACAAATGGTGTTGTCCCTCATCAGCTCTGCAAAAGAACAAGGGTGCAATCCATAGGATGGAAGACAGCACTCCTGAGGAAATTCTCCATACGACAGACACATCTTATAAGGATTAACTCACAGCTGATGAGGTTTTTCCTCTGAGCTCCCATTGGTATGGGTGCACTCACTTCAATGCAGTGGTGAGAGGGCTGCTTTTCTCTCTAAAAAAGCAAAAGCCACATGCCAGGGTGAACGAGATGCCATTTTAATATTTTGTAATAGCAAATTACAAACACATAAAAATGAGGTTTCGTAGTATTCAGTCAAATAACAGAACACTCAGATTCTCTAACTTCTGCTACCTTCTTCACATTGCACATATTAAATACACTTATTAAGTATAGCTCACTACTTAAAGCCCAGATATATTTGTGGGGTCAAGACCTTACTTGATTACTGAAAACACTCCCCAATACGTAAGACCACTCCTCACAGCTCCAAATAATTGCACCCACTAAACTGTGAAGGTCCTGCCTCATCAAATGAGACAAGCACTGAAACACACTCTCAGTAGCATTTTAGTGACAGTAGGATTGTGTAAGTATATTGGGGGACAGAACTCTATCCTACATACAGCTGCTAGAGGAATTAGGCTTACTCTGACGTCCTTCAGCAATTACCAAGTTATGAATATTACAACTGTGTACAAAACATAACATTCATCTGCAGTTAACCTGTTCAGATCACGTCTCGTGCCTCTCGACTGTGTACACGGCAACTCTTTCATAATTAAGCTTTCAAAGGCAACATTTACATAGAGGTGAAGGGACGGGCTTCCATGCAGGTGGCACTAATCTGTACTCATAACTTGTGGAATAAAGCCTGTAATTGCAGTGATAAGACTGGAATAATCTAAAGAGAACAGGGTTTTCCCCAGGTTTCCATAAAAATCAGGTGAGTTTTTAAGTGTTTATCTCCTGACAATGGGAGGCCTCTGCGGAAAACCAGTTTCTCCTTTCGTCACTCCAAGGGGAAAAAAAAGGGACATGTCAACAACTTAGATGTCCTCTGGCTGTTTGGAGAGCATTCCAAAGAGCAGCCTCGGTGTGCCCTGTTTGCAGGCACAGCACATTCACATCTGCAGCCACAACTACATGGTATAAGAGGAGCCTGGAAAAAATGTGTGATTGACTTTATAGTGGATACGGCTTTTAAGGTTTTAAAGCTGAAATTAATGAGTTAACTCGGGCTAAATAAATGCTAAGCTTTGCTTGAACTAGATCAGGGAGATCTGCGTAACTCAGCTGGGAACACTCCCTCTGGAGAAATTCAGAGCTCATGTCCCACAGCAGGACTTGGGCTCGGACCAAGAGCTGGCACTGCAGTGCAGCACTACTGCAAGGAGTTTCTGTGCAGGGATCAGGATGCCATCCTTTGAATTGGCTGTTGTTGTCTTATGTTTTTCCACCCTCTCTGTTCAGTAGAAAACCCAACCTACTTAAAGCCTCTTTAAACAAAAGGAAAAATTAGAAACGTCTTATTCAATATTTCTCCTGATGTTAAATCAAATTTGAATTTTCCAGAGCTGTACATTAGCTGAATCACTGGCTGCACGCTACTCACTCCATCTGTTTATGTGGTTGAGTCACTGCATTACCAATATTTTAACACGTTACTTGGAAAGAATTTTGGGCGATCTGGAGGACAAACCCCCAGAGCTCTGTAAGACAATGTTCCCTTCCCTGTGTTCTGTAGCACCATACTCTACATTGTTCCCTTTCTGCTATCAGGAAGATGTTAATTGGAACAAATTGCTATTTTAGGAATAAAAGCACAGCTTCCACTCAAAAGCTGAAGATTGAGCTGTGATGTAGAAATCCACTGTCACCTCCCCATGTGCGATGTCTTGTCCTGGGAACTGTGTGACGAGTTCCATGGCGATGGAACAAACACTTTTCACAACCCAATGTATCTTTTTTCCACTTGAGTTACTACAAACAGGTTACCTTCTGAGGGCAAACTGTCTGCTTTTAATGATGCCAAACGCTGAGGGTATCTTACTGTTCAAAGTTTCTTAAAAAATGTGTTACACGTAAAAAGAAATTTTTATTTACCTCATTGTAGAAGGTGGAGAGGGTGGGAGGAGGCAAAAAACAGGGTTGAGGGGCCAAAAAACAGAGTCAGAAGGACTTGCTCATACACATCTTATTTTACAAAAAACATAAAAGGAGAATATTTTGTACAAATCTCACCGTGGAGGACTATGAATGCATTCATGTTATTCTGGGAGTTGAGAAGCAGAAAGTGAAACCAACTGAAATAAAAGAAAACCAGTGAGACTAGTTTTGCTTTTCAGACCAGGGGTTAGATCCAACTCTTGCAGAAGTCAGTGGAACGATTCCCACCGGCTTGAGCGGGATTTGGATTCAGCAAAGTGAAATGCAGAAAAAATAACCAGGAAGCACTAATGAAAGGTTCTCAAACACTGGTCTACAGAGCACTTTCTTCAGTCCATAGAGACCAGACTTCCCTCTCCATTCCTCATTTACTTCCAGCTGCTTTTATGGGTTTCTGCATTTTGGAGCCCTGAAGGACGGAGAGGTGTTGGTAACCAGGAATGAGAATGGCCGGCCAGCAGAGCCCACTCTTCTGGAGATGGAAGAGGAAAGAATTCAACTGCTGAGCAAATAGAGAAGAAATAAAGAAGGGACTATCTGAAGGAGCAGGAGGCCATTAAGCTGAGAGGATTAAGCCTTCAGTGAGGATTAGGTGCTTTGCTGCCTAATGCAACTGTCTAGCCAGGCACCTGAGCTCCCAGCACAAAGCAGAAGCAAAGCTGAGCTCCACACAGACGTCTGCGCTGAGCTAAAAGCAAATAGGAAATGCCAAGGGCAGAAGCCTTCCACAAACATTCCCCTTCTCGTCTCTGCCAAGGTGGGATTTGTGGAAATTACCAGGCACCCCCATCCCTGGGATGGAGGTAGCCAAGCCTGTCTCTGATGGTCCACACTGCAGCACGTGCACCATCTCCTTGTCCCACATCCACACGGACATCCCAGAGGTGACACACATTCCTACCACCACATCTGGCTGAAGCCCTTCCTCTTTGGGGCAGTCAAGCATCTGGACCAGGCTCTGGACCAGCTGATAGGTTATGTTTGGGGCAGCATTTCCATTAATGCTTGCAGGCTCTCCCTCAATAGGAAGGGCTGCTGTCACCTGAGTACAAGGAATCACATCCTCACATGATGGATTGGATGGACCAAGCTGGCACCCAGCTCCTAGGCTGTGATTGTGCAGGGCAATCCTTTCTTCCACATGGACATGTGGGTCACTCCACCTTGTGTAAGACATGAACACAACCAGCTCAGCCTTCCTCTGGTGTCTCTTAGGAGCTCCTGGGGCCGATAGTTTACAGAATCACAGAATCATTTAGGTTGGAAAAGACCTCCAAGATCATCAAGTTCAACCTTTGACCAATCCTCCCCTTGTCATCCACACCAGAGCACTGAGTGCCTCATGTCCAGTTGTTCCTCTCACACCTCCATGAATGGGGAACTCCACCACCTTCCTGGACAGCCCATTCCAATGCTTAACAACCCTTTCAGTGAAGAAATTCTTCCTGATGTCCAAGCTGAACATGCCCTGGCACAGCTCACACCTTTCTGCATCAGAAGTTGCAATCAGACCATCATATTCAATGGTCACTGGCAGATTTCTCCTCCATCAATTCCTTTATTCCCATTTTTGAACTGATTGCAATTCTGTAATGTCCTTTTGCCTGCCAATAAGTCTCTCCTGGAGTTACATTACCGAAGTCAGCCTTTCCTCACAAGAAAGAGGAGGTACAGGAGACTTTCTGGACAATTTTTCTAAGATTACTGATGAGAAAATATTCTAGGAAAGAAAGGCTGTGTCAACACTTTGCAGAGCAATAAGGTACAGAAATCCCCGTGCTGGCTCTGCATGAAATAGCTTTGGATCTGGAAGCAGCAGAAGAAATACCAACCTCCTGCTGTGCCCGGGTTAGTTGGTGGGCTGGGAGGCAAATTGGCTGGAGACTGAACACTCTGCTAGCAAGGCAGTGCTGCTTCTGGGATCCAGGCTTGTATCCCTGCCAAGCTCTGCTTCTTCCTCTGAGGAAGACTGGCCCATTCAGCCCTGGCGTGGGGATGGGCAGCACAGAGGTGCTTTGTGCATGGGATTCTCCCAAAGCTCTGCCATGCCTGCAGGCACAGACCCACCTTCCCCACGGACCACCGAACTGGGGAGCTGCAGGGCACTGACTTTTCAGCTCTTTTTCAGTTTGTAACATCCTGTTTATTTCCCAGAGCAGGTGCAGGTTTCCAGGGAGAGGCTTAAGCCTCCTCCCAAAGAAGGGGTGCATGAAACCCCACAGACCACACGGCCCATGCCATTGCTCCAGGGCCTCCTGGGACAGGGGCTGCACCCATCCAGCACTGGGATTCTTCCTCATTGCACACAGTATTTATTGGCCAGCACAGACAACAATGGAACAGTGCTGAGTAGGGAGAAGGTTAGGTTGGATATCAGGGAAAAGTATTTCAGCCAGAGGGTGGCTGGGCACTGGAACAGGCTCCCCAGGGAACTGGTCACAGCACCAAGCCTGACAGAGCTCAAGAAGCCTTTGGACAATGCTCTCAGGCACATGGTGGGATTGTTGGGGTGTCCTGTGCAGGGCCAGGAGTTGGACATTTATGATCCTTGTGGGTCCCTTCCAAGTCAGCACACCCTGTACCATGCCCTGATTGCTCTCACGCCCCATGTCCAAGCTGAGTCACATCCTGCATCCATCAGAAAGCCCCGTACTTCACATGGTGCTCTTAGGGAGGAGCTGAAGTGCAGCTCCAGAGACACGGTGAACTGCTTGGTGTGCCCAACACTGCTGGAACACACTGCTGGAACACGCTGCTTCCCACCAGTGGGACCTTCCTGAAGTTCTCCAGCAGACCTTGGTCTGCTGTTCAAGCCTTGTGCAGACTAAAGGAGTAACTTTGTTCTGGTGAGCAGCACACTGACCAGGGAGAGGGGACACCTTGGTCCCAGCTCACAGTCCCAGGCAAGAGCCAAAGCAGCCCTGGAGGAGAGAGCTGTTAGAAACTCATTCTCTTTTACTCGCATAAGGAATGTCACATCAGTAACATTTCTCATTTTTAAAGTCTAGTAAGTGAAGTTCACATAGACTGCATTTCTTTTCTAATAATCTGTATATTTTCATAGAAATAAAGAATCATAGAATGGTTTGGATTGGAAGGGACCTTAAAGATCATCCAGTTCCACCCCCTGCCATGGGCAGGGACACCTTCCACTATCCCAGGTTGCTCCAAGCCCTGTCCAGCCTGGCCTTGAACACTTCCAGGGATGGGGCAGCCACAGCTTCTCTGGGCAACCTGTGCCAGGGCCTCACCACCCTCAGAGTAAAGAATTTCTTCCTAATATTCAATCTAACCCTACTCTCTTTCAGTTTGAAGCCATTCCCCCTTTCCTGTCACTCCAGGCCCTTGCAAATAGTCCCTCTCCAGCTCTCTTGTAGGCTCCCTTCAGGTACTGGAACGCCACAATTAGGTCACTCAGCATATTTTGATAGCTTTACTGTCATAAATACAGCATTGATCAGGGTCAGACAGAACACACTGGAATCGGCAGAGACCTTTCAAAAAGTGCCAGAAACAATACTGCTTCTGGCTTTGAGCAGGAGCAGCACTGCAGTCCATTTCATAACTATCCCCTACTCTCTGTAAGTAGTTCAAAGCAACAGAAAAGCCAGCAATGAAATCTGCTCCTCATCGAGAGGTGACTCTTGCTCTGCTCCCCCCCCCAGTTCAGGGATTTACAGTTCAGCTGCCTCCAGGGTTTGTTTCTCTTAATTCTACTTTCTGACTACTATCACCAAACCCAGTCAAAACTGTGCTTTTGTTTTGTGCTGCTTTCTCCAATTCTCTTCTAAAAATGGTCATGCTTCTGCTTTTCCAGTGGCACAGGAATCAAAAAGCTGTTTCAAACCCAGCGTGTTTGTCTCGGTACAACATCCCACATATAAAACGTGTGCCTACTTCGGATGTCAATCTTCATTATTCTCTTTACTCCAATCAGACACAAGAAAACAATCATGAAACACTCAGGGGATTTTTTTTTTCCCCCTCTGTACTTTTTCAGGATACTGTGTGCATCCACAGGATGCTGGCATTCCTTGGGCTGCCAAGGAAGCATATTCCATGACTCCACAGCCTCCATAGGCAGCAGGCAGCCAAGCTCCCGTGCTGCACAGTTTGTGTGACAGACTGCATTTGCACGGTGAGATTCAATCCTGTCTGCTCTTAGGGACTGTGGCTCTCGTTTTTAAAACTTGGGAGCAAAGTTTTACGTTATCAAGGGTTTTGTGTTTTGTGTTTCTTCTCTCAATTAGTATAACACAAGCTGCATGTAGCCAGAATCTGTGGTGACTATAAATTCCCCAGTAAGTGCACTGGTAGGATGCTACTGAGGCAGTCGAACATGGAAAAATGGAAGCTTTCAGAACCTCCATTTTCCTGTCATACCTAGAGCCAGCCTTGCCCCTTTCTCATCCTCCTGTTCCGTTTTGTATCACCACCTCCACTGCTGACAGCACTTTTTTTCAATGGGAATATCACAGCTGCAGCCACTGCCAGAATCTCTTGGCAAAGGAGCTCCCTCTGAGTCAGAGCCTAATGCCATTACAAGGTCTGCAACAGCTGCAGCAGGCAGACATCTGCAAGTCATTTGAACATTTTATGATGAATAAAAACTATCCATTACATAGACCTATACATTATATATTAACCCTAATACTTATTCAGTTACACTAACAATAACCTTTTCCCTCTGCATGCTGTAAACTTCTTTGGCTGCAGCACATGTGAACAGAGATACTCAGAGCTCCAGTCCAGTGGAGCAGTCCCTGTGTACATATTACCTAACTTTTCTACCTATTTAAACATGAAATGATGGAAAGAAAGAAAGAAAGTGAATGCAAAGCTATAAAAACTCATACCATGCATAAGGAAACCATTTTTATATAAATGCACGAGACTCATACAAACGGAGAGGATACAAAACAATGAGAAATGCAGAGGAAGAATGAGAACATGGACTCAAAATGCATAGTGAAGAGATCTGATTATGATATGCACAGATCTCAGACCCATCCAGACGTCTCCAGCCAGCAACCTGATCCTCAACACCACAGCCAAGCCATTTGAAATCTAAAAAGTCAGAATACCAAACACAGGGTAGCAGGGCTTATGGAAAAAGAAAGTGGAATTGCGAGCAGTTAAAATCCTTTAAAATAATAACGATAATAAAGAAACATAAATGTGGTTTCCTGAAGGAAATATAGCCACAGCCACAAATTATGAAGTCAGCCCTCCAGGACATTACATTCCTCGTGCAACCTGCTGAGCCCGCTCCACATAAATAGGTGTAAAATACACTCACCGGCTGAGTGACTTCAGGGATGGAATCCCATATGTGATCCCCTACCAGTGAATCCTCTACATATGTTCACTTTTACCACAGTAAATGCAAACTGGGCAAGACATACCTCTCTCTGAGTTTCACCATAAGAGTTTTAAAGAGACAAGGCGAAAGTCTGGCGTGACAGAAATTACCATAAATTTTCCGTGAGATTCATCCAGAGCCAGAATTTTCCTAGCAGTCCATATGCATCTCAATATGATTTCATGTTTGTGCATTTGTATAATTTACAAACTCTTTGGATTCTCAGACATACACCCCTACTGCTTCCCATTCACTTTTACTCCGTATTTCATGTAACAGTTTAGTGCCCATCATAACTCCAGCATTGCTTTGGAAGTAGAATGTCAATTAACTTCCACTGCCACACCAAGTTAAATGTGTGGATTAATAAACTGCAAAACAGTGTAGGTTTAAGTAAGACTCAGCCATTGGAATTGCCTTACAGTAAGAGAAGTGACTTTTAGGAAATGTTTTCTTGACTTGATCTGCTTCCTCTGTGCAGTCAGAGGCCAAACTGTTTATTTTACTGGCAATCCACCTTTATTGCTTGTGTTGGCTTTAATATTTCCATTCAGACAATCCACACATTAAATATGAGAAAGGTCCTAATATCCTAAAATCCTAGTCAGTTTAAAAACCATTCATTTAAAGGGGACTCAAAGGGAGTCCAGCAGAGACCTTTTTTTTTTTTAAGGATCAGAAAAGCATTCCATTTCAGGCCTGAAAACCCACTTTGCCCACAACGGATGGGACACTTCACTCGACGTGGCCAAATCCCCGCCGTCAATTTGTGAAGCACCTACCTCCCACAAAACAAAAATTTAAAAAAAAAAAAAAAAAAAAAAAGGGAAAATCCTGGCCCTTGCGATGGCAAAGATAACTTACCCAGCGTGACGTGACGCAATGATGTCTTTCTAAGTCAGCAGCCAGCCAGCTGTCTCCCTGCTGCTGCTCCTGCTTTTCCCATGCTCCAGAGGAGAGGAGCCGAGCAGCCAGGCCAGTTGCACAGCCGCTGTCAAGTCAAAGGGCAAGAGCAAAGCTTAGAATAAACACGTTGTTTTCACCCGCTCGCTTGAAGTGCTGCCAAATCTCTGAACATTCGCGCACATAAATCGGTGAATATCACGGAGCCCGAGGCCCGAGCAGCAGCTGGAATCTTGTAGTTGTTACCTGGAATCTTAACGTCCAAAGAAACAGCTTCCCCATTCCTCGAGGCTACGCGGAAAATCTCAAAAAAGCACAATCATAAAAGTGCGACCAACGCCAAGGAAAAGAACCCCCAATTATTTCTTTCTTCGGTTCTCTTTTTTTATAGTCATCTCGAATTTGCAGGGATGGAAGCAGGGGGGGAGGAATGGGGTGTCTTTTTGGAGAGCTTTAATGATGCTGGTTTTCCAAGACTGTGCAGAAGAAAGCAGTCATTGATTCTGGAGATAAATCCCGAAGTTATTTGGAGGGAAGGAAGACTATGAAGATAAGCAGCTCGGTGCCCAGCAGTAAATACCAAACAGCAGGAGCTGAGCAGCTGGAGGAAGGGTAGACTGGTCGATTTTTCTCAGTCCAATGGTGAACTTCAAGAGGCAGGAGTGGGGCAGAGTAGTGAAGTTCCTTCCCTGAACTCCAGAGTTCAACAGCTTTGAAATGGTTCTTCAGCAAGGACTTGAGAGAAAAAGCTCCTTCTCCACATCCAGCCGCCAAGAGAAAAGGAGCTGAAAAACACCTATTTCTTATGGCTAACGGGAGGGTGATATAAAAGATGGAGTCCATTGACTGGTGTCCAGAGACAACAAACTGGTATGAATTCCAGCACCATTCCACTTCCCAGCAGCTGGATTTCTCACCAGGGTGGATTGCTGGTTTTGGACACCTCCCCATTTTTTCCTGTCTGTTAACAGTCTTCCACTAGTAAGTATTTGGAACAGTTGTAAAGCTTTTTTTGTATCTCAACGGCCTTGCCATTGCCTGAATGCAGTTTCAAAATCGCTGGCATTTCTGCCCAGCCTATCTGAAGTGTATTTTTGTCAAGCTGTTAAGAAGCACAGCATCTCCTGGGAGAACCTCGGCTAGCTCAGGGTTCTTAAAACAATGTGTGCCCTCGAGACACAAATTGTAAGGAAAAAAAATCTTTCCCACTTGTAACTGGTTTTTATTCTGAGTTGCTTGCTAAATAGATGTGATGTACAAAGAGAAAGTTGGGACCACTAACTCCTCATCTATAAAGTAAGGATGAGAACCCAAGGAATTATGCAACTTGCCAGGCAGCCAGAGGTCTCACAAATGAGCCAGTCCAACACCTGAGTCATAAGGACCATCCTTGCTCTCAGTTCCTACATTTTCCTTCTGTATTCTGAATTTTGTTCCAGCTCCCCTCACGTTCCTCCCAGTCCTCAAACAATAGGATGCAGCTCACTTTTAGGAATACCCTGGGACAGTTTGTGAAACATCCATACAGTTCAGAATGGCCTTGTCTGACATGATTTTAAACAACAAAAAACCAAAACCATGAGAGATGCCTTTTGGAAAAGGAGCACATGGAAATGAGCAATGAAAGCATGAAGGGGTGGTGCTCTCGAATCCCTTTGCAAGCCCCTGGGGAAGAGTAACTCTTGCTCCCTTCTTTGAGGCAAGACATGAGCATTTGTGTAGCACAAGGTGTGTTGTGCCTTGCATGTTCCCTCCCCCGTGCCAGAGAGATGCTGTCCCAGATTTTAGAAACCAAGTGTGCCAAACACCCAAATAGAATAGCAAGAGCACCTCACTATCATGGAGAGATGTGAGACAGAAACACAAAATGAAGCA
This sequence comes from Ptilonorhynchus violaceus, assembly GCA_013397565.1. Lineage (NCBI taxonomy): Eukaryota > Metazoa > Chordata > Aves > Passeriformes > Ptilonorhynchidae > Ptilonorhynchus > Ptilonorhynchus violaceus. The sequence continues at coordinate 150,664 of VZRJ01001781.1, forward strand.
AAATCTCAACCAACAAAAAAAAGAAGACATAAATGATCTTCATTAGCTCATTTTTTATGTTGCTGCTTTAGGAACTGTCTATTTGAAAAGGGGCACTGCCACTTGAACCACATTTCAGACTGGAGTAACAAAAACAACTACTGCTAAGAATTTCAGGCACTGATTTTAACTGTGACACATGGCACGGGCTCTGTGAGTATAAGAAGTTAAAATGCTTATAGGCTGCATTCTGTGATGCTACAGATTTACTGAAACATGTTCCTGTCCATCTATTTTGCAGTTAAAAGTTTGTTGAGAGGGCAGGAGAGACCAAAATTCCAGTTAGACAACAAGTAAAGGTTTTTTGTCTTTTAAATCATGAGGGTGTCCAAATGGTGGAGGAAGGATCAGAGAGACTGGAGGATCTCCATCCTGGAATATATTCAGAACTCAACGGGACAAGGTCCAGGACGACCTTATCCAATTGCACCTGCTACAGAGCAGAGGACTGATCATCTCAGGACTTCCCTTTTGGGTCCATTGGTTGGACCCACCAGGAATTCAAACTGGAACAGACAAGCAGTGCAAGTAGCTGAGATGATGGCACCTCTTGTGGTGAGAGAAAAGACCTGGGGCAGGTTTTTAGGGTCTACTGGATGTGTTTTCATTGTTGAATGTTGGGGACATACTGTGGAAGATTCGTCAGTACACCCAGTTAAGAGTCTCATTTCCCAAATTTAAAAGAAAACTTGAAGAGATCCTTACAGATTTCAGTTCTTATCATGACTGGAGGACAAAGGAAGCACCAGAAAGACCAAAAAAGTCTTGAACTTGTAATACCTAAAGTGATCACCACAAGCTGTTTGCAGTACCACTTCTGGACCTTGGATTAGTGGGTTTCCAATGGCTGTCCTGAACCTTCTGGGCCCAAAGTTACTTCAAAAGATCTAAGTGTGAGAAAATTATGAAAAGCAGTTTTGTTAACAGTTTGCTACACTTAGAAAAAAAAATCCTTTAAAAGACATAACATTTAAAAACCATTCCCTTTAACAAGGAAAGTGGCTGCTTTTACTTTTCAGTGAGAGGTTAGTGAATTCCACTTTCCATGTTTTCCTGTACTCCCCCAGTAACTCAGTTTACATTGAAAACCCCACTTTTGAAGTCTGCGCTGGGTCTGAACAGCTGGTTTTCACAGTAACTAAGCTGAGACTTAATTTCTTTCCCATTTGAGGTTTTCCAGGAATTATGTCAGTATCCTGGATTATCCATTCTTCCAAACAAGGTCCCTGACTTATCTGACAAGTGCCTAGCACAGCAAGACAAAGTTTCTAACGTTACAGAAATTGAGCATATTGTGTCACATCCTGCTTGAACTTTAAATGTTAGCATATGACTCAAACACAGCAACATCTGATAGTAGCCAAGGACAAAAAAATGAAGCCTTTTTCATTGAAATCCAGGAAAACACCACAGTGGGAAAAAGTCTTGGTGCCCTTCCTTGCATTATCTGCCCTTCCCAGAGCAGACTGGTTCACTGAGCAGAGCAAACCTAAGACTGGCACCACAAGAGTTAGGAAGTGATTTGGCTTCCAGCTTCATTTTAGATGTGCAGAAAGATCACCAGGAGACACCAAGGCAGGGTTGCATGGATAGGAAAGGCATCCACCATTAATTTTTGCTGTGATCATGAAACAAGGGTAGCAAAATGCCCGGCCCAGAACCAGATTAGAATCTCCCCAGTCAGAAAAGCAGCTGAGGAGAGGGTGGGAGTTGACTGAAATCAAGACACATTTCTATCCCAACCCACTCCTCCTAGGCTGATCCAGTCACTGTTTAGAACACCAACCCTCCTATGAAATCAAAAGGGCACGAGGCGAGCAAGTCTGACTCCCAACAGTGACAGCTACCGTGGGCAGGTTGAGTAAATACACATTTCACTTTTACTGTTTGGATTCTGACAATTTGCAGCCTCCCCCTGTAATCACAGAACAGCTCAGAGCACAGTTCAGCACCAGCACAGCTCTGAGCTGTGGGGCTCAGGTTACTCCGTGGAGTTTCAGGTAATAACAAACCACAGCAGCTTTACTGGAGCCCTCCCGTGGGCCCTTCATAAAGGAAGACCCCAATTCTTTCATGTTTTTAAATGTCAGCAGCAAATTTCTCTCCCTTTTACAAGTACAGTGTACGTGGGACCACTGGTGTCTCCAAGTGGCTTTCTGCTCTTTATTCCTCAGCACGTGGATTTATACATTAACAGATTTCTAAATTTCAGTTGGAGTCACTAACATGCTCTTTAGTTTTTACAGGACAATAAAATTGCTTGCCAGGGGTTTCTGACTTAAAATTCTACACAGCAAATTGATGTAGGCCTCTTGATCCTTCTTACCACATTTTTGCCAAGTTAGAATATAAAATATCTGCTCTACTAATTGCACCCAGGGATTCACATCCAATATCCAGATAGACTCCTAAAGCTGACTCTGTTTTCCCTTTGATCTTGCCTAGTCTGTTGCTTGAAAGAATACAGACAGGTGATGGAAAATGCTGGAGTTATTGCAAGAACTGCTTAAAGGCCAATTAACTCCAAAAAAACCAAAATGAGCAAGAAGCTGTCCTGGTTTGAAGGACAGGTGTCTGTTAAGGAAGGTGGGAAAATTTTCCTGGGAATACAAGATGACTCCTCTCCCTCCTCTGAATTACTGTNCACAACAGCTGGCGGCCATCAAGGCGATTTTCCCAGAAGGCAGAAGACTGTTACTAATAGGATGGAAATACAGAATTTACTGAGACCAACTGTAACTGCTGATAACGTTTATTGAGAAGTGCCTCATGGCTCACATTTTCTGCAGAGCAAGGCTCAGGCTGGACAGCAATTTTAACTTTTAGTGTGGGGGAAAAAAGAAGTGGGAACTGAGACATAGTCCCAACAATTAGTAGCAGGAGCTGGTTTTTTAATGCTATTTTCATCACATTTGAAAGTAACATTCAAGTGTTTCTATCCATAGAAATACATTTTTTCCTCAGAGTTTAATCAATGCAGTATAGTTCATTAGGAACTGCCCACTGAGATCCTGCTACATTTTAAATTATTTCAATTACTGCAGAACCTGGATGCCGGAACCCCCAACAGATGATTAAATAAAGTTGTTCTGCTCTCCCTTTACAAGAGCAGAGGTTTTGAGATGTTTCAATCACATGAACTTGCATTCCTCCACTAACACAAAACATTCACTCTTGCCACAGGAGACAAATACTTCTTGTGCTGCTCCCAGCCAATGATTTTAACTCCAAATCCAGAGTAAACATAACCTCTTCAGAGCTGGGAACATGTTTGTGTACAAGGAGCACAGCCCACGGCAGCACAGTGACAATACCACCAAATTAAACCACGGCACATATTCCACAGGCAGCTGAATCCCAAGGGATTCTTTGACATGGTCCTGAAAGAATGGTCAGTATCAAAAGTCTGGAGACACTGAAAAGTCAGGACTTCTTTACACTATCACCAAATAGTATATATGGAGAGGTAGAAAAGATATTTTTATTCAGTGATGATTCATTTGCAGCTCACTCATAAAAAGCCAAGAAGTGAGGGACTCCAAGAGGCAGGAAGAACTGTTCAAAAGCCCAAGTTATCATGCCTTTATTTATTATTTATTATCTGATTTAAATTATACAGATGAAGCAGCAGTGCTAAATAGAACAATTCATGACCCTGCCTGGGTGTTTGTTTTCAATGTGGTTCCTTCAGTGCCTTGGTGATGGTCTTCCAGATGATGGCTGGGGCTGCCTGTACTTTGAGAGGATAGTGATATAATCAGCAAAGGTGTAAGTGTGATATTCGTGGTGCTGCAGGTTCTTGTAGGTGGAATTATCAAACTCCTCTGGAGCAGGCTCACCAGGTGCTCTGGTTTCTGTGAAAACAAACAGTAGCTGGTGACTATGAGGATGCCACACCAGAGGACAAGATTCTTAAGCATCGAGTCAGCCTTCGAATACTGTCAGATCCCTCATCCAGTCAACATTTAAAAGAAAAAAAAGGCAGCAACTATCACAAAAAGAGAAGTTTACTAAGTTCAGTGGGCAGTTTGTCTGGTCCTAAAGCAGCACATTGCTGTGCAGTGGGGGAACAGGGATCAGTACAGATTTTAAAACCCAAACTACCACCTAATGCTGGGGGTGGACAGGGCAGAACATTTCATTTCTCTCTGGAAGACATATGTGTGCATTTCCTGGCTTTCTCATAGTTGCCTTGGTGTTCATTCCAGCCAGAACAGTAGGTGACATTCTTAGCAAACCAGGGGGGGCAAAGGAGCAGTACAAATGATGTGTCATCCTGTCAGACCACCAGATACAGCTATTAGAGCTACTTTACAGATTGAATTTTTGCCATGGGGAGAAGTGATGGAATTAGCAAGCTCTCCACCATTTAATTTCAAATGTGGTTATACCAAAGACTAATATATCAAGAGCCTTTGATGTAAATTTCTTTTCTCGTAAATATAATCCACTAAACTTTGTATCAGCTCTTCTTCATAAAAGAATAACCCAATAAAGTTATTTAGAACTCCTTACTTCATGCTAAAGCCACCATTAATTCTTATGCTTTTAGAGTATTATGCAAATATACGCAGTATCATTTCCATAAAAGGTTCCTGTTACAGGCTGATTTTACAACCAAGGAAATTGAAAGAAATAAAACTTCACTCCCAATATTAATTTATTCTTATATACCCAGAGTTTTAACAACAGGAAAGACATACAATGTAGTGAAAAGCTTTGTCACATAAATTTGCATGTGGTGGTTCAGGTTAGATTGTATTAAGCCCTTTATTGTAATACGTCCATCTACAATAAAAACACAGGAACACCAGGATTTCTCTTTACTTATGACATAATTATTGCAATGTAAAGCTATCAGATTAAGAGCAATATCCGTAGCATTTAGCAAGACTTGCTTATAAACCTCAAGGCAGTAAGTCACGGTTTCAGCAAAACACACACAGGAAATATCCCTGTGCCTACTGCTCAGTTCCTTCTGACACAGCTCATAGGAGATGACACTACAGAGAGAAAAGCCAGATGATGCTGCCGTTGCTGCAAGGAGCCCCAAGAACAGGCAAGTGGAGGCAAGAGTACATTCAACCTGCAAGAGGCAGTTGTTCCAAATTAAGAGACAGATGTGCAGGAAGAAAAGCAGACGGAGCCTCATTTTTCCTGCCCAAATACTCTGTACTTGGCTTCTCGAAGGAAGAATTTATTCCCGAGTTCATCCTCCCCATCCTTCATCTGTGCTTTGTCTCTTAAAGAGCAACAAGCACTTCACGGATGTTCTTGTGAAATGAATCACAGGCCTATTTCTGAGTTACCACGCTACAACTTTGCCTCTTACTCAGCAGTTAAAGTCAGCAGGTTCTGCTGACTGCTCTCAAAGGGATGACATCACCTGAACACCCCGGTTTGCAAAGAGAAGAACTCCTCTTACATCTTGTTTGTGGCTGCTGCAGAGTTTGCAGACGAGCACAAGAGCACAGGGACAGGACAGAAGCATGAACTGCAGGTGGTACAGTCAGCTGTGAACATTAAACGTGGCAAAGCAGTGGCTGTTCTCAAAGAAGGAAGAGAGAACGAGACACACCTGGAGACAGCAGTGCTGCTGTTCGGTTTGAGCTGCAAACCCCTGGCACCCACAGACACTACCCCAGCATTAGAGGGGTGTGACCCTGCCTGTGCTAACCCCACCTCTCCTGCAGCCACTGCAGGGAGTCCTCTGGCACCCAACAGAAGCTTCCCTGCTGCTACTGCCTGGCCACCTCCACAAAGCAGAAGAGCTCAACAGCAGGAGTGCATTTTTCAGCCAAGCCTGGTCCTGCCCAAAAGGGCTTTGATGGTGTGGTGGTGATGACAAGTCTGAGACACAATGGTATTACTGCCCCATCGAGACAGATCTGCAGGAAAACTTTGTCACATGGGCTTAACCTTATTCTGGATGTACAGAATCAGAGCAGAGGGGGCTGTTTCACAGACCTTCAATGTGGCATAATCTGCATCTTCAATCATCAGCACATTTTAAGACTGAGTCTTCCCTTACTTGAAGTTAACTGAAGTTTTTGAGTCTTTGTATCAGCTCCAATGTGGACAAAAAAAAAATAATGCTTGAGCAGCTAGAACTCCACTGTGGATGAATGGTGAGAAAAGCATCATCTGTAGATAAACACAAATAGCCCTTCCCAAAATTTTTATTATTTTTTAAAGAAAGCTTCTGCTGTTGACTGCAAGGAGGAACAACCAAATTAAAATATCCCTTGTGAACAGCGCTGCATTTTATTATTTGAATTGCAGAATCATTTAGGTTGGAAAAGACCTCTAAGATTACAGAGTGCAACCTTTGGCTGATCACCACTTTGACAACTGGACCACAGCAAGAAGTGCCATGTCCAGTCTTTTGAGCTGCCATCAGGGAAGAAGGTAAGCACACAGATCAAATTATGAGCCAACAAAGCCCTCAAACAAAAAGGTCTTTTACTCAGCACCATCTCCTGGAAGCCAGTGTACAATTATTTTGTCACTTAATCTGGTTAGACATTTAGAAGCACAGAATGACTGAGGTTGGAAGACACCTTTGTAGGTCACCTGGTCCAACCCCAAATGCCCAGGACCCCATCCATACAGCTTTTGAGTGTCTCCAGGGATGGACACCCCACCACCTCTCTGGGCAACCTGTGCCAGTGCTCCATCACTCACAGTAAAAAGTGTTTACTGATGTTCAGGCAAAACCCTGTGTTTCAGTTTGCACCCACTGCTTCCTGTCCCATCCCTGTGTACCACTGGAAAGTCCCACCTCTGTCTTCTTTGCTCTCTCCCTTCAGGTATTTACACACATGGATGATGTTCTGTGTGAACAGTCCCAGCTCTCTCAGCCTTTCTTCACAGGAGAGTTACTCCCATCCCTCCATCATTTCAGTGGCACTTTGCTGGACTCTGTCCAGCAGCCCCACATCTCCCTTGCTCTGGGGAGCCCCAAACTGAACGCTGCCCCCCAGGTGCACCTCCCCAGGGAAGGAGCTGTGGCTCCCTCAGCCTGCTCCTCTCACTCCTAAGGCAGCCCAGGTTACCCTTGGTGGCCTTTGCTGGGAGGGCACATTGCTGGCTCATGTCCAACTTGCTGTTCCCTTGGCCCCCACGGCCTTTCCTGCAGGGATAGCACTTGAAGGATGACATCCAAGCAGCTTTACAATTCTGCTGCTTTTACTTCCAAGTAGGCAAATTCTTTAATTCAAAGTAGCAACGAGGAGAGGGGTCTTAAGAATGGCAGATTTATACTGCCCAAGTTGAAAGGCAGATCCAGAACAGATCAGGACAGAGAGGCAGCTGCTACTGAGACACACAAAGTGAGATCTGTAAGCAATTTAAGAGGATGGCAGTAAATAGGAAGGGTAAGTTAGGGAAGCACAGCTAAGGAGGTAATTGTATGACGCACAATGGTCTTTCCTAAAATCATCCCACTGTCCCCTCACAACAACGATTCACTACTACCACATGAGTTGCTTACAACCTTCCAGTCTCAGAATTAACACCTGTTTCTGGCATTATACTACAATTTCTTGAAGTCTACTGACATCTGAAACACTGATAGACTGAAAAAGCCCACCAAAACTAAACTCAAAAAAAACCAAAACAAAAGCAGAAAGACAGCAGGGTTTAAGCAACAATGACATGAAATTTGGCTCGTGAATGGCAGCTACCAAATCCTTCCGAGAAAAGACAAGACTGAAAACAAGTGTTGTCATGCAAAACCCATGATTTTGCTCACAGTGGAAACAATCTTGTTTTCATTTTATAAGCAACTGCTTTATGAAACTATAAATACAGAGAAATGAAACCACTTCCTTTCATAGCATAGCTGGAAACTGAGTACTACTGACAGCTTATAACAATTAGCAATGAACAACAATTTATCTTCCAGAAAGTCACTGCCACTCTGTCAGCTTCAGTACAAAGATCAGGGAAGATGTGGAAACCTTTAAAAAAATCAAACCCTAGCCCAGCTGAACCAATACAGTTCAAATAATTTAAAGTTGTACCCTCTACTGTGCTTTCTCCAGGCTGGACTCCTGCTTCCTGCATGCTCTCCTCCTTTGCTGTGGTGCCCATCACCAACACTGTGCTTCCAGAAGCCTCTTCCACTTTAGAAGCAGTTACTTCTTTTGCTTCCGACTCCTGTGCCTCCTTCACTGTTTCCTTCTCTCCTCTGGACACCAGTTTTTGCTTTCTGTCTTCGTGAGTCACTGCTGAGGCTTTCAGCTGAATAGCTGCTACTTGGGTTCCAATGGACTTTTCCTCCACATGATCGGATTTATGAGTGACATTGGTCAGGTCTGGACTTTTCACCACACGTGGTTCTAACACCAACTTCTGCTCTTTTGAAGTGGATTTTACTTTGGGGTCTCTTGCTTTGGATTTTGATGTTTCCTGGCTGACTGATGTTTTGGAAAATTTGACCTGCTTTACAGGAGACACATTAATTTCTGGTTTGCGCGGCAGCTTCTTAATTCCATACTCTTTGAAGGATTTCTGGGACAAATTCTCTCTTGCCAGCATTGATGCCTTTACTGCTATGTTCTCAGAAAAGCTAGGATCTCGTCTAGGAAACTCAACTTTAGTTTTAATGGCAACTTCTGAATCATCATTTTCATCCTCAGAATCTGAGCTAGAATCTGACTCTGAGCTGGATGAAGATGAGGTTTGTTCCTCAGCTAACTCTTTCCTCAAGCCTCCTCCTCTTGCAGGTGTAGTGAGGTTTTCCTCCTCAGGGGAGGACACAACTACTCGCCGAGGAAACGCAACCTCAGTTTTTCTTGACATGAATGTCCTCGTGTCTTCAGCAGGTTTTGAAGCTTCCTCGAGGTTGGTACTAGATATGCTCTCACCTTTGTCTGCAGACAGCAGGAGAGAGCTAGAAGACAACATTTTACGAAATTCAACTGGTGCCTTCATGGCAAGCAGCTTGGTGCTCCCCTGTGGTGCCACTACATCTAGGAAATGGCATAAAAAGGATTATCATCATTATATCTGACATCACTGCTCTCAGTCACACAATTTTAACTTTCCAAGATCATTTGGTACAAAGATAAATTGAAAGGAATTATTATACTAAATACAGGCATTGCAAAGCACAAAGTTTTACGACTTTTTAAGTTAAAGAAACTGGAGTTCTAGTAGCACTTAACAGTTTTTGCTGCTGCGATGCCAAAACTCAAGAGATAAATCCTTATGCTCCTTGCTTTGCCAGACTCCTCCAAGAGCTGGTTTTCCCTCTGCTTCCACCCTGCATCACTGGAAATGGTTTTCAGACACTTCCCTGTGTCAGGTGAACATTAAAACAGCTTGTTAGCCAAGCTCTTCAAATGTGCTGCTGCAGAGACAACGCTTATCTGTGAACAAGCCAGTGAAGCAGAAGACACAGCAACAGACACAGCCACAGCTGCTTGCAAGAGTTATCCTGAAGCAGAAGGGAGGGATGACTCCCAAAAGGCAAAGCAGCAGAATAAGAGATACCTGAGGCCATACAGGAAAGTATTACTTGTTCATTGCCCACATGACCTGCCAACTGAATTGTGTCCCCACAGTTTAACATTATTTCCCCAAGACCTCATCTCCCCTAGTCTTCCCTTCCTATTTCTGGTTTGAGACCTTTTTCTTAAAGAAGTCTTAGAAGATCTCCTGAGGCTTCATGTTTGTTTCTGTCTCTGTTTCTTCCCCCTCGTGGATACCTGCATTAAGCTAAATTCTCCAGACAAGGAACCAACAGTTGAAGGAGAAGGCAGCAATTTTCAGGTCCTTTCAGGGAATACATAACACCCCTTGGATGCTCATTATCACCCTCAAGAGGCTGAGCAACAGCAAATACTGTTGTGGTTTCAGGAAACAGGAGGTCAAGGAGGACTGGGAGCACATTATGAAGATTCACCATGGCTGAAATTGGCTACAGCAAAGCCAACTCCATTATGAGTTGCACCACTTCCAACCAGCAGCAAAATTCAACAGATTATCAGCCCATTATGCAGATTTATCTGCACGGTTTAGAAATCCAGATCTACTTTATAAGACCATAAACTAGAGGCAGCTTTCCCTTCACTGGTATTTTACAGTAATACCTTGTATGATTCAAGGAATTTTTACCACTAGTTCTGAATAGAAGCAATGTCCAAATGCAAACATCACAGAAGAGACAGACACGACAATAAAAGCAAAGTATAAGAAAATACAATGAAGAAAGTATCAAGTTTACAGGTAATATTTTGAATAATTTCAAGCACATACTTCTCTCTGCCAGATGGAAGGTGCAGGACGGGAAGGAGGGGCAGGGGGAAGCAGGAGGATGGGCAGCCACCTTTGGAAGAGGTCTGGCTCCCTGCACAGACTGACCCAGCCAAACAGCAGCCTGGAGAATCTAACACGTCAGGAAGCATCACTCAGGACTGAAGAGTTCCTCAAGGAAGCATAGATGGAGGTCTAACTAACACAAGGCTGGCCAGAGGGAGGACAGACAAGGGAAAGCTGAGCAAAACCTGAGGAAGTATTAATGTTAAGACAGCCTAAGAAACCAAGAAAGCAGGTAAAATTCAACTTTGCTATCAGCAGTAAGAGTTACTGAAAAAATACTTTAAACAGTTAAGTTTGGATATGTGAAAAAGATAGATTTTATGACTAAAAGCTCAAACATCTAATACAACTGATACACTTTAATTAGGGTATTTCAAACTTTGCACCAACTGATCTGTACCTGCATCACTTTGTCAAAAGAACAACATATCCAAATCAATCACAGGAATATTATTCCCAGATGTGTTCTTCCTGATGCTTCAAACATCAGCATCATTCCCAGAATGTGTTTAAAGCCTGTTCACAGTCAAAGAGGGGATAGGCAGAAATTACAGGTCTATTTCCCATCACTGACTCTGTATGTAAACATGACCATTTTATCAAGGCAAGGAAAATCTGCACATCCTGTTCCAGCCAGAATCTGGCAAAGGCAGCTGCATCCTATACATCTTAATTAACCTGGAGTGTTTGCAGGGGAAGCAGCTGGCTGGGAGAGGTGGCCTAAGAAGTCTCCTGACACACCACTCAGAGCTGCAATACAGTGAATTATACATCTCAAATGCACTTAATGCAAAAAAAAAAAAAATTATAATAAAAAGCAATTTGCTGTTCCATCAATCTATGCAGTGAAGGCTTTCTTAATGAAACAGCCAAGCTTTTATTTGCTTTGGCATTTCAGAAGGTGGCAGAAGTCTGCATTCAACAACTCTTTCAGTGAGCTTTTCAACAGCAGTCAACAAGTCTGATCACTCCTACATATGGTTCCATGGAGCTTTCCTGTTTAAGCACCTGGATCTCTAATTTGGGATAGGAAACCTCACTGAACCAGTGAGTCTCCTTTTATACAAACAAGGTATCAGTCTTTGAAATTTGTATTCCTGTTTTGACTTTTTCAGGGACAAAAGGGGCTCAAATACTACCAGCAGCTAACATAGTCACCAAAATATATAACAGAATCCTAGAATGGTTAGGGTTGGAAGGGACCTTAAAGATCACCCGGTCCCACCCCCTGCCATTGCCAGGGACACCTTCCACTATCACAGGTTGGTCCAAGCCCCATCCAACCTGGCCTTGGACACTTCCAGGGATGGGGCAACCACAGCTTCTCTGGGAAACCTCTTCCAGGGCCTCACCATCCTCACAATGAAGTTTTTCCTGATATCCAATCTAACCCTTTTTTCTTTCAGTTTGAAGCCATTTGCCCCTGTACAAGTTGAACACTCTGACACTGCCCCATCCAGCCTGGCCTTGAATATTAGGGTGAAGGTGAACAGGAACGAAGTGACAGGCTCATAAATATAAAACTATATGCATCTTTATATTAGGTATAGATATATATATATAGCCTACAAATATAAATATACTCCGTACACCCAGACCTTTACTTTTACTTTTATTACCAGATGGTACATTTGATCAGAAACGCTCGTTACATGGCGATGACCTTTCAGTCCTTGTTTTTCTCAGCTTACGCAGCGCCTCTTCCGAGACGAGACCCTCCCCAAGCTCTCCTCATCCATTCCTTTTATTGACACCCCGATACCTCTCACAACCAAACCACCCTCTCTTACTCGTTGGCGGCGGCGTCCCGGTGCCCACCGGCTTCGTGCAAAGCCCCCGCACCTCGAGCTGCAACATCTGCAAGGCACAACAAACATGAGTTAACAAAGCGGGAGGAAACACCCCAACTGAGAGGAATCGGGAGGGGGAAATCGCCCCGAGGAGCCCCTTTACCTCGCGGGTCACCGCCCGGCCGCCGCCCCTCAGCGCTGCGGCCGCCGCCATCTTGCCCGCAGCCCTCCC
>VZRJ01001781.1:163136-245174 GCA_013397565.1 Ptilonorhynchus violaceus
CGGTGGCGGTGGCGGTGCGCGGTGGGGCCGGACCCGCCGGCGGAGGCCGCCCGGTGCCCCCTGAGGGGGCTCGCAGGGGCCCGTGTGTGGCCCCGCTGGCGCGGTGGGGAGCTGGTGTGGGAGTGCAGGAGCCCCTGCCCCTGCTGCGGTTCGTGTCTTTCCGTGCTCCTTGTCAGCGTTTTCTGTTGCAGGCACATCACTTTTAAACTTTTTATCCTTGGCGGTTTTCTGTCACGGTTGTGCTCCTCCAGATGCAGGTCACTGCTGTATGAACGACTGTCTATAATAGAGACGATATATATATTACATATGTGTATATATGTACATAACATAGGTGACACACGTATATAAATATATAACGTGTATATATCTAATACATGCGTATATATAACATATATATAACACTAGGTATAGATAGCACATATATAACGTGTATGTATAACATCTATAAATGCATACAATATACATAATAATCTATATGTTATTTTATATATATATACACAAATATATATATATGTGTATACACACACGATAATGGTCTATTTTATGTCTGTAAGGAAGGTGCATATCACTATCTCAAAGGCAGGTGCCAAGAAGATGGTGCCAGACTCTTTTCACTGGTGCCCAGTGTCAGGATGAGGAGCAATGGCCATAAAATAAAACACAAGTTCCACCTCAGCATGGGGAAGAATTTCTTTACATTGAGGGTAGCAGAGCTCTGAACAGCTGCCCAGGAAGCTCGTGGAGTCTCCCTGGTCTGGAGTTGTTCCAAACGCATCTGGATGTGTTCCTGTGTCACCTGCTCTGGGTGACCCTGCCTTGGCAGGGGGGTTGGACTGGCTGATCGCAGAGGTCCCTCTAACCCGAATGATTCTGAGATTCTGTGAAGTATCTGAGAGAGGTGTTAGAACATGGACCAGGCTCTGCTCCGTAGGGCCCAGCAATGGCACAAGAGGCAATGGGCAGGAACTGATGCCCAGGAATTTCCATCTGAACATGAGGAAGAACTTCTTCCCTGTGCATCGACTGAGCACTGGAACAGATTGTCCAGAGAGGGTGTAGAGTCACCCTCACTGGAGATACTCCAGAACCATCTGGACACAACCCTCTGCCATATGCTCTGGGATGACCCTGCTTGAGCAGGGAAGTTGGACCCAATCACCTACTGTGGTCTCTTCCAACCTGACCTGTTCTGTGACTGGGTAAATGCTACTGACAGCTGTGCTGAGTTTGACGGAAGTAAAATATGTGCAAAATAGGGAATTGCTTTGCCAGCAGAGGAGGATTTCTTCTATGACGTGTTCATACAGTTCAAAATTTCTGACTTCTGCTGCATCTGTAGCATTTTTGGAGCTCACTTGGGGGCAGAGGTGGTTCCTTGAGATGGGGGGCAGTTGTGCGAATAACTGAAATAAGAGCATCTTACAAAAGACTTGCCACTCTTCACGGTTAAGCTCATGGTTGTTCTGCTCCCAGTAGTTTTAGATTTGTTTTTTATTTGCAGTGATGAGAATCTCTTTGTGTACGATTGCAGCAGCGCGGAGAAGCAGACCGTAGGAGAGAAAGGGTGAGAAAATCTGCTCTTTTCTTGGAGGGTGCATCTCTGAGGTTGTGTGGCAGTGAAGGCAATGAAAGAAAGCCACAGGATAACTCCTTGAGCAAAAGAAGGGTTGGTTTTGCTAACCCTGATGGATATATATCTATCTATTTTTTTGTTTCTGTTTCATTCTAGAGTTTCTTCTCACTGTGCACCTCTTTCTTTTTTTTTTTAGAGAAACACCAGTGGTGTAATCAACAATTCTCTCTGATTGTTCTCAGTCCAGACATTTATGGAAAAGTCCTGCATTTTTTATTAGACATCTAAGACCAAAAAAACCACACAAACCAGTGACCTAAGTTCTCTTCCAGGTATATTAAATCATGAGAGTTCAAAACAAAAGTATTTTTCTCAGTTTAAATTCAACCACTGGACATTGTTTTACTTGTAGTCAAACAGAAAACGTTTTACTGTTTTCCCCTAAATTAATATCAAGATGTGCTAGCACAAACTTTTGGTTTTTAAACAGGTATTGGTACAGGCTTAGACCTTATATCAATTTCCTTTGTCTTGGTTTTTTTCTTTGCATTAATGTTCATGTTGGCTCAACATTTTAAGCAGAAACAAAAATGTTTAAAGTTTTGCTTTGTTCCTCATGCTCTGGGTGGTTTGGGAACAACATCCTCAAGGATTTTAGCAGCTCTCATCTCAGGTAACTGTTGTTCCCCTTCTCTCTATCAGGCAGGATGGAAAAGGGACAGATAAAGGAAGTGATGACATCCTGGCTTTTGCCTTCTCCCCATCAGGAGATCACTTTGCCTTGACAGATGACAACAAACGGCTGATTCTGTTCCGGACGAAGCCTTCCTGGGAATGTGTTAGTGTCAGGTAAGGAAGCAGGATGTTGCATGTAATTTTCTTATGGAGTTATGGCTGATTAATTTAGAATTCTAAAATGGGAGTATTTGGGATGTTGATAGTTGTTATTGCTTAGCTTCCTTTTTTTTTATTCCTTTGCTCAAACAAATTTAATGTTTTTGGGAACTCAGAGGTATTTGTCAAAAACAGATGTGTGGTCTTCCTCACACCATAAATGAGAGTGCAGATGTTTATATCATTGGCCAAGGAAGGATAATCTCTTTCCTTATTCCAAAAGCAGTGTTTTTATCTTTAAGAACTAAAGCTTTATCTACTCCTGGAGAACTGAGGTTGGGCCTGTAAGAGTGATGCTGAGCAGCTCAGTGAGTGCATTCTGGGTTTCTTTTGATTTGGAGAAGATGTTTTGGGGAGTTTGTGAACTTTATAAAAAGCACATCTTCAGAGATGCTGCAGCTGTTTTTCTTCAGTACATTCCTCTTGAGGAAACAGCCTGTAGCTGTCCACCAGAGGTCCTCCAGTTACAAGTTTTCTGCTGCTGCTTGTGACAATTGCTTGTAGAAAAACCAGGACCACAAAGGGCTTCCTGAGAAAGTACCTCAGCTGTGACATCTCTGCTTCTGGTGGTTTCTGACAAATGTGAGACCCTCGTTAGAAAACAAAATCGGGTCTCTGTAGCTTGGCTGTGTGTGTAGGGTACAGGATGGACCTTTGGGGTTAAACAGTGTTGTAGTGAGGAAGTGGTCATGGCATGAAGCTGTGTCAGGGCAAGTTTAGGCTGGATACCAGGAAAATGTTCTTCACCCAGAGGGTGGTTGGGCACTGAATAGACTGCCCAGGGAATGGTCACAGCCCTAAGGCTGCCAGAGCTCAAGCAGTGTTTGGACAAAGTCTCAGGCACAGGGTGGGATTGTTGGATTGTCCTGTGCAGGGCCAAAAGCTGGACTCGATGATCAGGATATTCTGATTCTGTGACAAAACCAGAAATGCCAAATTCTGTTCATTCTGTGTCCTGCCTTCCCTGCTGCCTTGCCTCGTGTGTCTTACCTGTAGCATGCCATTGAATAATTGTTTGGTGATTTAGTTTCTGCTAAAAGGTCAAGTGGGAGCACAGCTGGATTTTTTGGGACTATCATTACCTTGTATTGGGAAACTGGGAATACAGGGAAAAGGCTCTCTGCATGGATGAAAGATGCCAGAGTTGAGCTATGTGACTCGTGTTGGTGTTTTAAGGTCTCACACAGTGCTGCCTTTTGTAGTCAGCTTCTGTCAGACAAAGGGGAGCTTTGGAATCTTTGTGCTTAAGATCACAGGTGGTACAATGAACTTGGAGCAAGACTTTCTCGTTGGCAAAGTAACCTGTTTTGGAACTGTTTTGCCTGTGTTCCTGTTGTTGTGGTGTTCCTTTAAACAGATACTAAAAAGTGTGACAATGTCTGTCTTCCTACCTGAAGTACAATGTATTGTTTTCTTGCCTCCAGATGGCCACTGAATTTCAGAATAGGTGAATATGAATGTCCATTTCCTCTGATCCTTGGTGCCCACAGTCCTGTGCTAATACAGAGCACTTGTTCTCTGCCATACATGGTCCTTATGTTTATCTGGGCAGTTAAAGGAAAGCTGTTACCTGCTACACTGACAACTGGAACTATGAGATACTGGCAGATGATGAGGGAAACTCAGAGTTCAAGTTCAGAGCTTTGTCTGGACAAGGTACCCAGAGACTGTCGCTCTGTGACTTGGGGTATGAGGAGGAAGAATCCTCAAGGCTCACTGGAAAGAAGTAGTTTCTACACAGTTTTTAGATGTGTTGCTACAAAGGACTATTACTAGGACAAATCCTACCTTGTCTTTTCTATGTCTTTAGCTCATATTTTTGTTATGGAGAGTACAGGAAAGTCTACCAGCCTTCATTAAGTCCTGGCATGCTGCCTGGGTGAGGTGGTGTGTTGAGAGAGTACCAAAGCAAAAGGCAGTCATGCAGCTTTTAATGGTCTCCTGTTCCTCTCCCCACCCCACGTGTTTGCTATTACGTAGTTCAGTCATTTACTAGACCCAAAAGTGCTATTTCAGCCCCATAATGTTACTCTCATCTCTGCCATTTCAGTCATGTTGCATGTGAGAACTTTTTGTCCAGCTTCATGGTCTGTGTAACTTTCAGACTTGCTGGAGCTGCCGTCCAGAGCTGTTCAAGCTGTGCCATTTGTCTTCCAGGTTCGTGAACAGGAGATGCACATCCCTGGTTATCACAGCTGCAGAGGATAAGATTTTTGTTGCAGACAAGTCTGGTGATGTCTATTCTTACTCAATAACAGAACCTCAAGCAGATGGAAAACTTGAGCTGGGTCATGTGTCTCTGCTATTGGATGTGGTAAGTGTGTGCCTCTGTGTATTTCCAAATCTGCATTCCTGCTTGTGTTTGGGTCTTTCATTGTTGCTCTTGTCCCATATTTGTGGCTTTTTTTTTTTTTAATTATATAAATGAAATGGGATCTGGACTTCTTCCTACTGAGTTTGTGTTGGCAGAGTTTAGTAAGGAAACAAGCTTACCAAAGGTTATTTGTTATGGCATAAAGATTATGCTTCCATTGTTGGTGGAAAAGAGCAGCTTAGTGTTCGTACCTGCCTTTTGGAGTGAGGAGATACAGCTGGTTTACTGCTTTTTTTATTTTCCTAATTAAGAAGAATTTCAAGCATTGAACTACAGGGCACTAAAACTCTCCCTTTCCCAACAGGCCCTGAGTCCTGATGACTGGTATATCCTAACTGCAGACAGAGATGAGAAGATCAGAGTCAGCTTGACAAAGGCTCCCTACAGCATTGTATCCTACTGCATGGGACACAGAGAGTGAGTGCCTTGTGTGCCAGAGCCATTGTGTGCAGCCATTCACTGCACATCCACCTTCAGCTACTCTCAGTGGGTGAAATTGTCTCCTCAAATCACATTAAATAACAGCTTCGTCTGTGATAGAATCATGGAATGGTCTGGGTGGAAAGAGACCCTTAAAAGTCATCTAATCCAACCCCCCTGCCATGAGCAGGGACATCTTCAATAAGGTCAGGCTGCTCAGAGCCCTGTCCAGCCTGGCCTTGAATGTTTCCAGGGCTGGGGCATGCATCACCTCTCTGTGCAACCTGTGTTTTACCACTCTCATTGTAAAAAAATTTCTTCTTTGTATCTAGTCTGAATCTACACTTAGTTTAAAGCCATTACCCCTTGTTCTATTGCAACAGGCCCTCCTAAAAAGCTCTGTCTTTGTCTTTTTTGTAAGACTCCTTTAGGCACTGGAAGGCTGCAGTAAGGTCTGCCCAGAGCCTTCTCTTCTCCAGGCTGAACAACCCCCAATTCTCTCAGCCTTTCCTCACAGCAGAGCTGCTCCAGCCCTCTGCTCGTTTTTGTGACCTCCTCTGGACCTGCTCCAACAGGTCCATGTCCTCCTTGTACCCAGGACTCCAGAGGTGGACACAACACTCCTCTGGAGCAGAGTAGAGGAGCAGAATCATCTCCCTCCACATGCTGGTCACAAGAGGCTCCAGAGCCTGGAGATTGTTAGGCTCAGGCTGGGAGCCTACCTTAGTCTTAGGAAATATTCTAATTAATTTAATGGCATCTCAATGCAGAACTCAGACTTGGAGGCTCTGTGATGATACAGAAAAACCTGGCTGTATCAACAGGATGGATGGAGCACTCCTGCCTGGACACCAGACTGTGGTGTGCTGGAGATGGCAATGTGGTCCCATAAAATATATTCAAGGAAGGGAGCCTACAAGAAAGGTGGAAACAGACTGTTTACAAGAGCATGGAGTGACAGGACAAGGAGGAATGGCATTAAATAGGCAGAGAGTAGGTTTAGATTGGATATTAGGAATAAAATTCTTTACTGTAAAGGCGGTGAGGCACTGGAACAGTTGCCCAGGGAAGTTGTGTCTGCCCCATCCCTGGAAGTGTCCAAGGTGTTTATTAGTGGTTGCAGAGTGAAAGGCAGTGTAAATTGATTGCAATATATTAAAAAAATGCAATATTTAAATTAGAAATGAATAAGAAAGGATTACTTAAATCAGCTGTAATTGTCTTGGTTCACAGTCCTGGATTTTCTTCTCTCAGAGAGGCCACATGGTGATTCTTGCTGGATCTATTGTGCCTGCTTTGTCCTGGAAGTTTCTATTACAGTGACCAAACCTCTTCATTTTATTTTGTCACACTATGACCTGAAAGTTATGCCTGTTTTCAAAAGCAAAACTGTCCCACTCCAGTCATGTTCTGCTCAAGTCACTATATTTTAGGTTGCTGAGCTCTCAGGTAATAATAATCTCCAGAAGTTTAGGTCCTCATTACTCAGCAAAGACAAAGCAGCATCACCAGCTTCTGGAAAATGAGGTTTCTGGCTGGATGTAGGCACTGGTAAACAGCCACATTAAAATTCTCTAAAGATTGCTTTTGAATGGTCTCCAGCTGTGGTGAGAGAGATGTGGCACTCTGGAAGCTGAGCCATCACTGGTGTGTTTTAAAAGCATCTGTTGATTCATGTTTTTAATGTGCATCATGAACTGAGAAAGGGGAACCTGATACCTGAGTAAATCTGTCTCCATTGGCATTTTTGGATCTAAATGACAATGTTCTCAGGTGGGAGGAAGTCAGCAGAATTCCCTGAGTGCAAATGGGGAAATGTATTTCTTTATTAAGTAGAAAGTCAGTAGTTTGTGTATATATACTACATTAAGTACTGTAGACATATTTTTTCTTCCTCCTAATTATCTGGATGTGGAAAGTCTGTTTGTTGATTTTAAGATTCTCTTTAAAACTGGTGTTTTCTCTTACTGTGTGTGTTTAAAGACCAGACTGTCATGCTTTTGACTGCTTTTCCTTTAGGTTTGTAAGCAAAATACTTGTAATACCCAACTGTCCTGATCTGCTGTTGTCAGCTTCTGGGGTATGTATTGCAATTTCTTCAAAAAAGTGTTGGTTTTTGTATGTTTGGGTTTCTTTATTATTATTTATACTAGTGTTTTGGCCAAGTTCCTTGGGATACTTGGAATAATCCCTCATGGTACAGCATGGCCTCCCTCTCCCTCCTTCCCCCTTTCTCTCAGCTTTCTGCTCAGTGTTCAGCAGTTCTATTGCTGGATCACATAGGAACATTTTACTGTGCTTATAGTAAAAGCCATCTTGGGGATGGTGAAATCATTAACTCTTGCTCTGGAGCACAGACATTGGTTGCTGGATTGAGGACTGAAGAAATGAGTGTTCCCTCCTTTTCCTAAATTGATGGCATCCTGCTGCCATGCCAGACCTGTACAGAGATGGAGTTGGCCTAAAAGCAGGAAAACAATATTCCTTGTTTCCCAGACTACCAAAACATAAGAAACAAGTGGTGTTTTCTGTGAAGATGTGAAGATCACGGTAACTCTTGGTATTTGGTTTCAGCTGCTGCTCTTTCTTCCCTAAGGCTCTTGTACCTCTAATTATT
Source organism: Ptilonorhynchus violaceus (assembly GCA_013397565.1). Classification (NCBI taxonomy): domain Eukaryota; kingdom Metazoa; phylum Chordata; class Aves; order Passeriformes; family Ptilonorhynchidae; genus Ptilonorhynchus; species Ptilonorhynchus violaceus. The sequence goes on from VZRJ01001781.1 coordinate 171,018, forward strand.
TAAGCAGCTCTAGCGTTAGTGCTGCACATGGCTGTATTTCATTCTCAGCAAATGCTCTTTGGCTTTGTTTTTCCAGAGAGGTGTTTAGCTTCTCTCCAGGAGGTTACTAAATCAAATGAGAATTTGGGTGATAACAAGAGCAGGGGGCAGAGAAGGGCAACGTGAAAGAATTGCCATTTAAATGCTGGGCACATGCATGACTCTGCTATTGAGACAGGCTTGAAATGCACTCCTCCAACTACCCAATTTCCACTTCAAAAGGAGAATTAAAATTAGCATGATTGAATAATTTAGAATGCAGGGGAAAATTATGTTAATTAAAATGCTTTATCTGCAATTTGAGGTCTTAACTAAGTGACTATTTAGCAGCTTCTGTGGGAGCTCTTCAGGGAGATGGGGTTTAGCTGAAGGGCAGGAGTGGCCTCTCTTTGCCTGAGTGCTGGTAGTAATAGACTTGTGTCACTTCCATCTGTCCAGGACTCCACTCTGAGACTGTGGGAGTATAAAAGTGGAGAAGAAGTGCACTGCTGTCAGCTGAGTACCATCTGTGGGTCAGAGGCAACCAAACCAGACCAGGTATGTGCATGTGTGTCAGTGCTTTTGCTGTGCTCCTGATCCCTGGGATCCCAAACATGTTGGCTGCATTTTGTTAGAAGTGTTTCCCTTCTATCAATGGGTTTAGAAGTTATGTCAGACCTGGAAACTGTTACAATAGTCTGACAATTTGGGAAAGGAAGAAAATCCCTGAAATCCATTCCTGTGTTTTGTGTGGATTTCTCAAATGTGCCAAGGGGTGGCCAAGAGAAGCTGCTTGTAATTCTTCCCAAATTTAAGCTCTGCACAGTGGACAAAGTCTTCACTTGGATTTTTTTCCAAAAACACAGGTGGTGTAGTCTCTCTAGGCCAGAAAAGGTCTTGTGACACTGGGAAGATCTAAACATTCACCCATTTTTTACAATGCTTGGAATTTCAAGTGCTCAAGTTGCAGTTTTTCTGAGCAAAATGAGCTTTGTAATATTTGTAACCAGTGACCTGCAGTACTGCCCTGTGGAGCCATAATGCTGGGCTTGTTCCTTTAGGTTGTTTTGCAGCTGGACAATGTCCAGAATTAAAATGTAGGAATCCTATATGGAAACTGAACACCGCAGGAGCTCTCCTGAGCTTCCAACCTGTACATCAGTGGTCTCACACACACAAGTTTGGGGTGCTGCTGTGATTGGAGATGTTCACCTGATGTGAGCAGTCCTTCTGGTAGTCCTTGATCTCTAGTTTTATTTTTTTCTTGTCATGTAATGTGGCATAAGAGCTGTTAGCAGTGAAATAGCACTGTCCTTGGCCCTGCTGTGTGCATGGTATTAAACCTCCTGCTGGGTTGGTGAAGAGTTCACCTCACCACCCATCCTGCTGCTTGTGATTTCCTTGTGCATCTCTAAAAACACTTCTTTCCCTGCAGACCACAGCTGCCTTCCAGTTGTTGGGTGACTGGGAATCCATGCATGGCTTTTGAGGCAAATCCACTGTGGAAGCTGTATCCAGGCAGAAATTGAATGGAAAAGTTCTGCCTTCCCTGCCCTGTGTTGTGTTGTGGTTTTTAGAAGTGGAAGTGTGTTGGGCTTGACCTCCCAGCAGTTAGCATCCACTGGCATCACATCTTTCCAGCTTAGATACTGGAAATCTTGGCTTTGGCCTGGAGTTGCTGTTAGCAGGAATTCAGGGTAGTATCTGTATGGACAATTTAACCTGCTTCTGAATTTGAAGGCCTACTTGAAAGCACACCTGAGCCAAACTCCTCTCACACACATTCACAAGGTCTCATTTCAGCTTGATGCCAGTGCTTGAAATCTTTGAAGAAGCTATTCCTGGTTTTTTTTTGACAAGTAAAAAACAGGAGGTACAAAATTAAGTGACAAGCCCATCTAGCTGATATCCACTGATATTCTGGGTGCAGCAGGATTTGAGCAGGGAAGGGAGAATTCGAAGCAAACCTAGAAAATTACCCTGTATAGCCTTCTGGAAATAAGAGGGTTTTATCTTTGGGTTCAAAAGTAGCTCATGAGAGTGCTTGTTTGAAACAGTGTGGTTTGATAGGCACCTAATCCATGTGTGCAGTAAGGTTGCAAAGCATTTCTTTTGGAGGGAACAATGGGTTTATTTTAAAATATTTTGCCTTGTAGACTTACAGGATCACTGAGGACTAGCAAGCAACTAACTGTGAAGTGGGGAGTCCTGTGATTAATGTTAAAAATGCTCTTACTGCTTAGAGTAAGACTGACTTATTAATACTAAGATGGCTTGTGGGTGAACTGACAGTGCTTCATGGCACACTGAACCCTAACTCCAGTGCTTACAAACAAGTTTATCAAAAAATAATATTAAAATATATAATGAGCCTTGAATGTAGCATTGGATAAGCTAACAAATGTCAAAAAACTTGTTGCTGGAATAGGAACTGATCTAAGGAAACATCTCTAGTTCTCTTAGAATGTTTTTGAATGTGGTTTAGTAATACTTGCCTTGTCTCCTAACACACCTGATAAAATCCCTTCCATAGGACAGTCTTTATGCTGATGTAGCCTCAGGAGAAATTTGAAGGACTCTTTGCTTGAGGAGTCTCTGTTCAGCTTATTTACCTCGGTGTCAGTAAGCAAAGACAGAAGGGGAAAGCCCACAAACTGTGAGTGAAGAAATAGAACACAGCAGCGAAATAATAAACCTCATTCCTGCAGTGTTTTGCAGTTCTGTGCACTGCCACATATCTCCTGACAGTGGTGTTGGAAGCCTCAGGGACATCTGTTCCTTGAATCTCTGAAATCCTGGTTGCTGCCCACTCTCCAGGTGTTCTGCAGGGCAAAGGAGATTTGTGTTCTGCTGGCATCATAGTGCTGGAAATGCCAGAGGTGACGTGTGGTGCCAGTGTTTAGTCATGTGGTGCATCCAGGTATGTCACAGATCACCTTCACAACCTACAGTGATATTTATGGTCCAAATTTAAGGAACAGTCCCTTGAGTCAGCACTTTGCAGGTTGTAACAAGCACACTGTCTGCAGATGACTCTGCAACCAAGGATCAGATGGGGATATAAGTGAGTTCTGTTTTTTGAATTGTTATATTTCATTTTTACCATTGATAATCAGTGTGAATGCACTGGGGCTTGAAGCACAATGAGAATGGAATCATCAGAAATGGTGGGTCATGTGAGCACAAAAATGTGGGCTTATTTTGCTTGGCAGATGATGAATATGTGTCTGTTTGGGGAATGTAGGAGTGTTTTGAGCAGTGCAGCATTGATTTCAGCTGATGGGTTGCAGATCCTCGGTTCATTTTCCCACTAGAATGGGAGTAATTCTCTAATTCCGTAGTGCTTTATAAATATTTTCCTACTTCAGAGCTTTCACCTCATCTGATCCTCTTGACTGCAGAAGCTTGTTTAAAGTCCAGAACATAAATTGCACAACTCTACCCCAATGCACCAGTACATTAATTTTTTATAGGGTCCCCTCTTCTCACAGATGACATCAAACGTTAATTTTAAGGTGTTGGCAGGCTGATAACAGTGTCATTTAAAAACTGACTTAAGTTCAGAGAGTATCAAGTGAACAACTGTTTATCACAAGAATGTTCTTGTAGCTCTTCCTTTACTGATTTCATAGCCTTGTCCTTGACCAAGATACTACAGTGGGTCTTGCATGATTTTTGACTTTCCAGCTTTAATCTTTGCTGATTTTTAACTTAGCCACACATGGAAAGGAAAGAGCTTGGAAGGAAGATGCATCTTGCTGTCGCTTTCCAGCTGTGAATAAAACTTGGTTCCAATCAAAACAGCCTCCTCCTCCTCCTCCCTCCCCCAGTGAGGTTGGGGGGAGAACTGCTGCCTGATTCAAGTTCACAGAACCCTTTGTCTCTCTAACAAAGCACTTGGCTGTGTAGGTGGGCACTTCCCTGCACATTTGTCAGGCAACAGGCAGAGAGGCAGAGCTTTGTTATTAGAAATAAATATTACAGGTTTCAGCTTTTTTTATATTCATATATATATCTTAACTTGTTCCTTTAAGTGTCTGAAGAACCCACTGGTGGCTTACAATGAATAGGAGCTGTCAGCTCTACTCCAGAGCTGTGGTGTAAATGGCTCCATCCTGCAGAAACTGCATTTAGACATTGTAGCTACAGAGAACCTTTCTGGTTCAGCCCACTCACCCTACCTGATATTTGGAACCAGCTTTTATGTCTGTGTGAAACAGGGGGCTTGGGCCCCAGTGCTAAATATGGATTAACAACTTCATATTTCTGCAGAGTAGCAGGAGATGAGTCCCATCTGTTCCCAGGAGCTCTGAAACTCATCAGTCCTTTTGATAGTGGTTTTTATTAAGTGTTCCTCCTCTGTCCAAACAGGTAGTTGAGATGAGTGAAAAGTGTGTGCCTGCTGTTCTTGCTTCCCCCCATGAGACTGTATCACACAATGGGCTGTTTTCTTCATATGCTGGAGAAAAAAAATGGTTTTCAGCTATATTTATACGATGAATATAAATATTTCTTTCCCACAGTTGGCTTATCTCTTGGTAGTTGCATCATGTGCTGTTGACAAAGTAGTTAGCTTCTGGTGTTAATCTTGCTGACTCGCATTTTTGGAAGCTGTACAGCTTGTTTTGCTTTCCTACATGGATTGCAAAATTCTGAAACAAGCACCCTGACAATGCCTGTACATCAGCTGGTAGCTGCAAGGGTAAAATCCTGTGGTTACTCCCAAATTCACCCTGACTTGGTGAACCAGAGGTTCTACCTGGTGACCAGTGTCACGTTAGGGAAAGAGGTGGAGGTAAAAAACAAGGATATTTGAGGATACATCAGAATTCTGCCAGCAGAGTGTCAAAAAGATGTATTTTCCCTGCCCTAAAGGAAATAACTCTCTGCTTCTCTAGTTGGAAGGTTTTAGTCATCAGCAATGTTGGTGTTGTCACTGCTTATAAAATACCCTTGAGAACCAGCCTTTTGCTACTGCGGTTTTGCCTTTCATATTATATAACAGATACTTTTGAAAAAGCACCCCAGGACTACTTCTTGCTGTTTTTCTGCTCCTCCCAAGTTCTTCCCAGTCAATGAGCCTCGAATCAGTTGTTATATATTTCAGGTAGTATGGTTTGTGCAGCAAAGGTGCTGCTTCTCTTCCAGACAAAACTGTGTAACTTCTAAATTAGGAGTGTCATGTGGGGTTTTTTGTTGTTGTGTTGGTTTTGGTGGCTTTTTTAATGAGAAAAATGGCCTCAGGCAGTCGTTCCTTGTTGTTCAGAACACAATTTCTGTGGAGCAGGATGGCTTCACCCAGACACAGGTTGAAACAGAGGCAGCACAGCAGGGACATTTGGGATATTAGGGATATTAGCTATGCATCACTATCTTCATTTTTTAACAAACATAACAGCAGCTAATAGCTTGTGTTTGTAATATCTGAGCTGCTGGAGTGATACTCTGCCTGAGCAGGCTTAATGTCAATGTTTTTGCCATTAGCATTGCAGGAGAAAGTGTTTGCAGGTGGTGTATTTTCCTTCATCTGTTGGTTTGTCACTAAGAGTGGTTCACTCAAACCTTTACATTTGATCTCTGGACAGTGTGGAAAGCAAAAGTGTGGAAAACTTCATAAAACAGCAAACACTGGTGCAAAAATAAACTAGACTGCGGTTTGAAGGTAATTATGTTGATTAACTTGCTGTAAATTAAGACATCTGCTAAATTTTAAATGCTCATCGTGAAATGGAATGTGAATTTTCTGCCCATAAATGGTCTTAACTTACAAGGATGTTTCTTCTTATCTTTCTAATAGAAATACACCGTGTCAAGAATAACCTACTGCTGTCAAGGTGGTTATGTTGCCATTCTGTGTGACTGGTAAGAATAAATGGAATAATGCCTAAAATCATCACAGCTCCTGCAAAGGCAAGAGCAGCTTTCCCTATTGGCTGTCCTGACTTTCCCTGAGCCTGCAGCACTTGCTGCTGTGGATCTCCAGATGTCCTGGGCACGCCTGTGGCCTCCAGGGAGCCTCTGAGTCCTTACTGTGCTTCTTCTGGGTGCAGAGGGGAGTGCAAGGGTTGCCACATATCCCTTCAAGTGTAGCCCTGTAGGCCAATGTGCCACAATGCAACACTCCTTATATAAATCTTTAATAATCCTTATGAAATTCCCTTTACTACCCTTTCTTTTAAAGAGCAGGCAGCACTGGCTGCTTTTTCTTTCACATAACACTTGAAAAGCCATCTGACATGTTGGGTATTTACAGCTTCTGACTCAGATCGTGCAAGCAAACTGCAGTTGAAGTGCTTGTTCCTAATGGCTTTGCTTTGGCTCTGTTTGGAATTGCAGTGGGTGTCTGTAGTTTGCTGTACAAGTGATGGCTGTAGGTGGATTTGGTAATAGTGGTAATCAAGTTTTTCCTCTCAAAAGTATTCCCACAGTCTACGTCTTTCAGCTTGATGCCACTGCCCAGCAGCTGCTTTACAAACAGCAAATCCCTCTGAAACACAAAGGTTGGGACATCGCCTTTGAGGAAACGGGAGATCTGTGGATTTTGCAGGAAGACAGAGAAGCTCCTCTGCAGTTGTACAGAGCATGTGATGGACAGTGGAAGGTACTTTTGTAATGCTGACAGTCCTGGGGGGGTTTGGTGGTGTCTTGAGGCCACAGCAGAAGTGGAGTTCGCTGTTCTGTGTAAAGCTAAAAGGCACCTTTCTGTCTGCTTGAGGTGGAGTAAAGCCATAGATACACATCTCCTTCTGCTTCTCACCTGTGTGTAACACAAAGGTGTCAAGAGCTTGTTATGAACACCAGTGTGTTTGTTCTCTGCTAGAGATGACATCTGGCACAGCAGGATCAGGGTGGCTGTCAGCACTCAGTACTTTAAACCATTGCCTGAGCTTTCTGTGGGCTACACTTGATGATTAAAAAAAAAAAAGAAAACAAAACAAACCACAAACCAACAAAATCCGTTTTGGTTTGCTCAGGAATTCTTTCCACACAGCTTTCCTTGTGCCTGCCTCCGAGGGATCCTTTGGAGGACAAGGCATTCTGGGAGCATTAAGGGAATTATTTTTTTTGTCCACTGAGAACAGGGAACCAAATTTGGGGTATGTGCTATCAAGTTCTCTTTTATTGCCTGTTAAAAAACTGGAAACTCCTTTGTTATCCTTGCAAATCCCCAGCTAATTATGGTCTAGTTGTGAAGTGGTTTTAAATGAAACTTCTAACTATGTTCTTAGACCCTAACACGTTCCCTGGGATACTCCTTTTCCTCACAGATTAGTAAGTGGGAATAATTTTTTTTTTTGTTCAAATGGCAAAGCTTTCCCAGAAGAACTTGAGATCTCAGGCCAGGTTTCAATAACAGTCCTAGAAAAAAGGAGCCTGGAAGAGATCATGGAGGTTTTACACTTGTTCTGTTTCACTACACTCTTGTGAGAGCTGCTGCATTTTTCAGCATGCTGTGAAACATGGAATTGTCTATTAATCCCAAAATGACATGCAGCATTCCTTCTCTTCCCAGGCTGTAACTGATCACAAAGGATTACAGAAGATGTCAAAATATATTCAAGACAACTGGACAGTGTTTGAAGGTGAGAAATTTGGCCTAAAGGGTTAGGGAGTGCAGTTTTTACAGCTAAAGCATAAGATTTAGGAGCAAGATTGGAGTTCAGGTCAGTTCAGCTGACTTGAACTCATTTCATCCTTGTTTTCTCAGTTTCATCACTCTGTCTGGTATGGAAGTCAGTGCAGATAACGAAGTGTGTTCAGGTTATCACAAAATGATGTCGGTATTTAGAGCTGAATTGCAGCTTTATAACTTTTCCATAGACACCTTATCACAGGGATGTATTCCAACACCCTCTGGCCCAGCTGCTGGAGTCTGTCTTACTGCTGTGATATCAAATCCTGTTGTTTGTTGTCTTGTCTCCTGCCTGGGTGTGAGACTGTATCCCAGGTACAGTGGAGGCAGTGAGGATGTGGCAGCCATGGGAGGAGCAGCTCTGCTGTAAAGATGGGCTGTGTGGGTGCACCTTGGCAGGGCAGATGATGCAGAGTCTGCTGTGGCTGGAAGGTGTGACCCTGGCTGGTACAAAAGGTGATGTTGGTTGGTAGTATCAGAGCTGGCTCATTTTGTTCTTGGTTTCTGCCCCACTCCCAGTCTCTGTCAGAAAAATAATGCCTGGTTCACCAGTTCAGAGGCACCTTATGCTTTCAGGATTTTTTTGTATTTGAAAAACACCCACTTTTTTTTAGAAGCTGAAATTAAAGCAGTGGTGGTTGCAGGGTAGAGAAGAGTTGTGGCATGTGCTAAAGTATCAATTATGTGTTGAGACTTTATTAATTGAAATTTCTCTCCTGTTCTTTGCTGTGAAACTGGAAATCTTCCTTAAGAAAAGTGTTACAGTTCCCACCAGTCTTATGGTCTGTTCATGGGGGCCATGTGTAAAGATGGAAGAGCTGCAGGAATGTTCAGTCTGGTGTGAAGTCTCTTTAATATCCAGTACTGGATGGTTTAGCATGTAGCTGTCATTAAGTTGTAATTAAGGTGGTACAGTCAGGCCCTCTTTTGGAAAGGAGATGTTTGCATGTAGATGTTGCAGACTCAGTAGTTACAGCCGGGCAGGTAATTAGGAGGATGAGGTCTGAGTGCAAATGAGAACAGAGAAGTAAAGAGAGCAGGCAGGGGGAGAGGTTCTGGGTGTAATTAGCCCGTGGAACAAACCAGTTTGATATTCAGTAACCACCTCATCTGCAGCTGGGAAAGGAGCACGGCTCGGCTGACATGGTTCATTATCGTTAATTAGTAAGGGGAGGATCGCTTGATGAGCACTTATTGCAGTGCATAATTAGTGCTTCAGAGGTAGTTACATCTTCTAAAAGAAGTGATCATTACATTGTTTGAATCCATCTGTAATCCCTGCATGTTGTCCTTTTATAAACTTTTCTCACCTGTTTGAGGTTTCTGTAGGGTTTAAGATGCAGTGGTCAATCTGGAAGTATCACAGAATCACAGAATGGTTTGGGTTGGAAGGGACCTTCAAGACAATCCAGTTCCACCTCCTGCCATGGGCAGGGACACCTTCCACTATCCCAGGTTGCTCCAAGCCCCGTCCAACCTGGCTTTGGACACTTCCAGGGATGGAGCATCCACAGCTTCCCTGGGCAGCCTGTGCCAGGGCCTCGCCACCCTCACAGGGAAGAATTTCTTCCTCATACCAAATCTAAACCCACTCTCGGTTTGAAGCCATTCCCTCTTGTACACATTGAACAGTTTGACATTGTGTTATAACTGATCCCAGAAAAGGACAGAGCAAGATTTAGTGCAGATTAATGAAGGAGAGAGTAGCATGGGTGTTCAAACTGGCAGCACTCAATTTCTCCCAGGGCCAAAGGCCAATAAAACTGTTACTGTGTGAATGCAACACCCCTGAAAGTAAAAGCTTGTGCTTTGCTGAGCAAGGGAAAGTTGCACTGTTCATCTCCCAAGAAACAGAAGGATGCTGTATGTGCATTTCTGTGGAGTAGCACACTTATCTTAAGGACCAAACTCTAGCAGATACTGGATTTCTTTTCATTTGTCTTTTAAGATCGTGAATTTTGGTAAGTGGGAAAAGGTGAGAACTGGAGATAACTGACTTTGTCAAGTGTCATTCTAACAACTTTTTAGAAATGTGGACCTAGCCAGCTGGTCTCTGTATTCTCTACAGAAAGAATCTCATGGGGGATTTTTGGATAGCAGTTAGTTCCCTGCTAAACTCATCTAAACCTCCAGCTTTGGAGGTGGTGTGAGGAATACTACCTTGAATTCACAGAAGGTGTAACAGCCTTTGGAGCAAATACTTGGATATGTCTATGTGTAGAACCTGACTATTTGAAGTCTAATCCTTTGGCCTTCTTTGAAGTTAATACTGTAGGAGAAAAAACAGCTAAGCACAGTGAGGGGGCAACACCCTTTGTAGAGCTTGGGTATCAGGGAACAACTCCAGAGGATGTTGTGACAGCAGTCATTTCAAACACAGAGCTCTGACATCTGCAAGTGTCCAGCGTGTGAGGAGAGCTAGGTCCTGTCTTTGCTTCAACATCAGGTTGCCTCTGTATGAATTTTTTAGCCTGAAAATAGAGGCTGTGCCTGGCTGGGTGAATGCTGAACAGCTGCTTGCCAACACAAATCAGGCTTACAAAGTGTAAATGTTGATATTTAATCACAGAGTGGTTTGGTTTGGAAGGGACATTAAAGATGATCTCATTCCACTAGACCAGGTTGCTCCAAGCCCCATCCAACCTGTCCTTGAACACTTCCAAGGATGGGGAGTTCACAACCTCTCTGAGCAACCTGTGCCAGGGCCTCACCGCCCTCACAGTAAAGAATTTCTTCCCAATATTTAATCTAAATCTGCCCTCCTTCAGTTTAAGGCCACTCCCCCTTGTCCTATCACTGCATGCCTTTGTCAAAATCCTTGTCCAGTTTTCTTGTAGCCCCTCGAGGTACTGGAAGGCTGATTCAGTGGATGGGACCACAGTAACTGAGTTGGAATGCCACTATCTGGAATTACAGTACAGGAAGTAATTGATGAGACCTCTAGGGAATTAACACTTGTGTTCTTTGCTTTGCCAAACTGCAGGTTTTGTTGGTGCAGAAAGCTACTACAGCAACCTGTACAAGGCCTCTTTTGATAACATGGACGAGTACCTGCAGAGGAAGGAGGAAAGGTTGCAGCAGCAGAAAAAGAAAAGGCAGGATCTGCAACGTGGTTCCAATGGACAGACAAAAAAAAAGATGAAGACTGAAGAGCCATCACTATGACTGTTGTGAGCTCGTGACCTTTGCCTTGAGGAAAGGAAGTGATCCAACTGTGAACTGTTTTTACATGTAAAATGAATTATGCAAAAGGACTGGCTTAAATTTTTATTCAGGTTTTCAGGTAGGCTGATAGGATAATACCCTGATTGCAGCAGATAATGCATTTACAATACACCTAAACTTCTAGCAAAATACAGTGTTAGTGGTTCAGTCCTGGGAATCTCTGATGCATGATACATGAACATTGGAGATGGTATTTTCCTTGAAACAGGATTTTCTTTTTGCCTACTGTGTTCAGGCTTTCTTCTTCAGGTGGAAACGCACTGATTAAAGTGGATGCAACTTTGTTTTTATTTCTTTTGGTTTGGGTTGGGTTTTTTAAATTTTTTTTTAAAAGTCTTTTAGTTAATGTAACTAACTTAGGGTGTCTGGGTATGGGAAAGGGAATGTAGAGAAAATTCTTGCTGTATATGAGAGGTTTTAGCTGAGAACTTATCCTTCTCTATTTTTATCCTTTAACTTCAGTTCATATGGTTGGGGTTTTGCCTAGTTTCTAATCCATTACTTCTTACTTGTGGAGTATTTCTACAGGAAGAAGTGCAAAAGTTAATTTTGTATGCTACAAAATAAAATGTGTCAGTCAACTTTGTGCTATTGGAAGATCCTTCTATTGCAATATGATCCTACTGTGTCTGTGAAAATCATTCCAGAGGCCTATGAGCAAAATTTGGAGTGCATCCTGCTTTTTTTCATCGAGAACTTTTCCATATTGTAATTATCCAAGAGATACATCTTTTTGAGAAGTTACCAGTAAGAGCCTTATGAGGCCACATGTTGCTTCATCACGGGGCAGATGATGTGTTCATCTACCAGATGGTGTCATGTTCATATGGAATATAATGTGCTTCACAAAACCAGGTGTGGAAATCTGTACAAGCCATTAAAAGTATTCAGAATTAACCTGTGCCCTGTGAGTTGTTCTCTCTGGAGTGTCTGGACACTTGGAATTTTTGTATTCAGATGCAGACGTGTGGCCCAGCTGCTCGATTTGTTGAAAACCTCTGTCCTCCCCTTCTCCCCTGGAAGATGCTGAATGTCAGTAATAGAGCTCGGTAACAGGTAGGCAGATTTCCTGATAATTCACCTAAATCCCAAGCTGGTGTGAAGCTGGGATGAAAAACCCTGTAATTTCAGTCTTCTGAAGGACTGTGTGAGGTGCAAACCTTCTGGACTGTACCTGGAACACTCAATACTGGTACAACACTGGTGATGAAAATTTTTCTTGGTCCTCAGGAAAGAATGAGAAGCTGCCATCTGAAGTGCTTGATATGGGGTAGGAGTGGTGGGTTGGAGGCTGATACAGCTGTGATGGGATGGTGGCTTTTAAAACTTTGTGGGGTTTGTAGTCATTTAATTGAAGAGGGGCTCTAGAGAAAGCAATTGGAGAAGCAATTAAGGAAACTCCACCCTCAGAGTGTAGCTTTTATTTGGGAGTAGAGTTTGGTGGTGTGCAAATTCTGTAAAATATTACCAGAAACAGGCTTGTATTCACCCTGCCTGTGAACCAGACAGGACAGGAGGAAAAGGTTCTGACTGGATGTTTTGCTAGCTGTGATGAAGAAATGATCCAATGATGAAGCTTGCAGATACAGTGCAAACTCCAACATTTTTGAAGAAATTTGAATCTGCAGCAGGAGCCTATATTGGATCCCTTCTGCATGTCACCAGGTAACACTGCTTTTGAGGTGATGCTGTGAGCTAAAGGCAGGGGTTTTTTGTGTCATCAGACCATTATTTTAGCCAGGTCTTCCAAGATCGTGTGGTTTGGTCCCAAGATTGTGATGCTCTGACCTGACCCGACCCTGAGCAGATTCAGGCATCTTAGAATCATAGAATGGTTTGGATTGGAAGAGAACTTAAAGATCATCCAGTTCCAACCCCCTGTCATGGGCAGGAATACCTTTTACTTGGCCCCATCCAAGCTGGCCTTGAACCCCTCCAGGGATGGGGAATGAACTTCCAGGGATGCTGGAGGCTGTGAGTGTGCAGGGTCGCCTGTTCTCTGTGACACTCCTGTTGAACACGGAGGTTTTTGCCCAACCCTACCTTCTCTTCAGCAGCTTTGATGTTGGGTGTTAGGAGTCCATGTGCACAAACAAAGCCATTTCCTCAGAGCAGGAGAACCTGAGGAGGAGGACAGAGGTAACTGCCTGCAGTGGTTGGCTGCAGATCCTGCGCGGAGTTTCGGCATGAACGTGAATATTGCTACACTTCAAAAAGGTCAGAGACTGCCATGGCAATTCCTATTCCCAAGGGATATTTTTCCTCAGCACAGGATAGACCTCGACAGCAATCTCCACTGGCTGCAGGCACTCCTGTGATCCTCACCCTGCCTGCTGTCCTGGAAGAAGCCCAAAATTCCTTCCAACGCTTGCACTCCTGACAGATCGCGCTGTGTGGGAGTGACATGAGATGTGATATCTGGCAGATGGCTCAGGCCTTTTTGTTCTTTTTCCTACAAGTTCTCCTCTCTTTTCCTATTCCATATAATGTTTCCTTTTCTGCACACAGCAATTCCAGAGCTTCAGTTGTGAGCCCATGTGTGCCCATGGATTGCTTTGAAGGGCTCTGTGAAAAGTGATCGGAGAAAGGAAACTTTGCTGGAAGGTCTAAATCCTTCCTTTAGATGTTTTCCCATCTGCCTGGTCTAACTGGAACCCAGACACACACAAATCACTAAAAGGGAGTGAACACCACTGCTGCAGAGAGGGAGACAACACTCCTCTCCCTGGTATTTGAACTATTTATTTCTCGTGGTTAAACCTGATGTCACTTGCTTATGTTTATTTTCTGAACTTGAACCAAAGCCTCTGTGTGTGCCTGGCAAAAGGGGGTGGGTCAGCGAGGGTGTAGTTTTATAGCAGAACTGGAAACCCTCAAACCATTCCAAGAATATTTGTAGGCCACATAAGTTCACCCCACACTGCTCTGGAGCTTTTTGTGGTGATTGTGCAACTCCCTTGCTTCTCTCCTGAGCACTGACAACCCAAGGAGCTTCTAAAAATGAAGGTAGAGAAGAAGTTGAAGCAATAATGTGTTTATTTTCCTCAGCATTTCAAACCAAAACATATCCTTCCTACTCCCATTGCTGGGATTTCAGCAAAACCCCCTTCAGCAACACATAGTTGAACAGAGTGACCTTTTATCTGTCATAGCAGGAAGGAACCCTAATCAAATGCAGCCCAGAACTATGGTTTGGAACAGTCCTTACATTTTTAACAAAACTTTGAAAACAAGCTTGCTCCATAAACAAAAATGTCTGTAAACAAAAGATGTTCCTTTCTTAGAAAAAAATAAAGATCCCAATACAACGTAATTGCTTTATCTCCAGGCTAATAAAAAGTTGCTGCCAGTTTCAATACACTCCAAAATCTGCTCCAGCTTTCTTTGCTGCACTGTTTTGTATGAAGTGCTTTGATGTGAGGAGGAAAAGCCCTGTGGGTTTAACTCTTACTGGTTGTCCCTGCTGCCATCAGTCCTGGTGTGAATGACAGGATGACCTGGAGTGTGGTGAGGAAAAGCACAACATGATTTGTCAATAGTTGTAGAGGCAGAGGCTGGAAAGAAAAGAGAATTGAATGTTGATTTTTAATGTATTTGCGGAGGTTGTCACCCGCTACTGGACACCAGCACTTCTTTTAATACTCTATTTTCTCCCTCTCCTTTTCTGTTAATAGAGATAATGGATGTGTTTGCACATTCATGAGGTAGATGTGCCCATGGGAATGACCTGAACATCCAGGGGTGGCTGCCCCTCATTTCCTAATCAGCACTTACAGCCTTGAGTTTCAATAACTCTCGGTGAGTTTACTGCAGTCAGAGCCCATTGGATGTGGGAGTTGGGTGCTGTTGGTTGCTTAATTCAGCTTTGAGTTCAAACAGTGCTTTATAGCTGGGTGGATGGATTAACTCCAGAGAATCAGCATGAGGCAAACAGAACATGAACAGAGTCATGGAACCCCCCACCCCTCCGTTTCTGTCAACAGCAAGGCTCGAGCTCTCCATGGGAAAGCTTTGAACAGTTACTCACCTGTCTGAGATTTATCAGAGTTACATCTACAAGCAGGATGGAATATTTCTGCATGTTGCCATTAGGGATAATAAGAATTTAATAGTCCTGTCTGGCATGGAAATTCTGATTTTGGACTGTCAGATCTAGTTATTCATATATATGTATATATATAAATATATATATATATGTATAAAAATATATATATATTTCTAAATATATATGTACGTGAGAATCCCCACACCAAACAAAAAAACCCCAACTATTTTTGGATCCAAACTTCTTTCTAACACAAAGTAAGGAGACCCTTGCCCTGTGTTGTATCTTGCTGTTATATCATCCTTTGGTTTAAGCTTCACTTGCACATGGGAAGAGAATTACACTGCACACGGCCCTCACCTCCTCGACCTCTCTGGGAGAGAGGGACAACCTCAGTCCTGTGAAATGTCCAGGGAGCAGTAAAGGTTGGCACTTTTGTGTTTTCCATGCCTTGTGTTAAAGAAAACACAGTATAAACAAGTGGCTGTTGCTGTTAATCCTTTCTGAAGTGACTCTTGGAGGGAGGCAGTTATGAAACACAATATTCAACGTGAAAACACAATTAAGGCATCCATTTTTGGCATTCCATCTGTGCAGGTTTTCAAGCTTGTAGCTTGATTCACTGCCTTTACAGCTGTGCTGCAGCCCACCAGCGTTTTGTGCTTTTAAATAAGAGCTGTGCTACCGTATTTTCTCATCAGCACGTTGTCAGGATGGCAGCATCCCATTTAAATTCTAGTTAGTTGTCTGCAGTGCTGGATGTCTTGGATTCCTCCATTGAGTTTTCCTCTTTATAACTGCAGTATTTCACACAGCAGTGCTTCCTTTGCTTTATAATATTTCAACGCTCAAGAAAGGCAGGATGTGACACACCAGCTAAATCAAATTAAAAGCAACATGACTCTGATTTTTTTTTCCTGTTTCCCGGCCGGTGGAAGAATTCATACTGTTATCTATGTGCATTTAGTTTTACCTGAAGTAGTCACTCATCATCACCTCTAAAGCCAACAGTATTCAGCAAATAAACCAGCCATTTGAAAGTGAAAGCGTCTTGTCTTCAAGGAAATGATGATTGTAATAATTAGTCACTGTCTCTAAGGTTTGCATACACTGCGTTTCTGGAATACTTTAGCAAGAAACTCTATTTTGTAAACAAGGCAGAATAGTTTTGTGTCAGGCAACTTCTGGGAAGAGCAATATAAATCAACTGGTTTTTCTCAGCTTCCCAGAAATCTCTTATGGCGGTTTCTTAAGGGAGAAGAGCAATTTCTACCTGCTCGTTTTAATACAGAGACACAGGGACTTTGGCATTATGTCCTAAGATTGAAATTTAAACCTTTTCCCTCTCTTGCCACTGCCTTCATTAAAGACCAAAAAAGCCCTCCAAAACCCCAAAGTGACCAAACAATAACCCCATGGACAAATTAGAACAAAAAACCCAGTGATCCCTCTGCTGAGTGTAAAACCAGATAAATAAGATTTCTTTTTTTTTTTTTTTTGGTCAAAAGTAGTAATATCAAATCAGGCTCTGTTCCTTCTCTCCATGGTGCAGCCAGGAGGAAGTTTCAGCCACTGTTTTTTAGTGTAGATCGTACCTGTGCTGGGTTACAAAACTGAAACAAAATAAAGAAAAAAAAAAGAGGAAAATCCTCCTGTTTCACCTTTGCAGCTGAAGAGTCCCCTGAACACTCCCAGCACTCGGTCAGGTGTGGCAGCTCCACTCGGACGTGTCGGGGACCAGCGAGGAAAAGCCGCTGCTGCCTTTTCCTTTCCCGCAAAGAAGCAGTTGGGAGTATTCAGGAAGGCACTGGGAATGGGTTGAGCTAAATCGAAAAGCAAGAGGATCTATCTATCCACCCTGTCAGCTTTTCGTCGGGCTTGCTGGGAACCCCAGCAGCCTTCCTGAGACAGAGAAGGGGGAAATCCAGGCATGAGTTAATCGCAGCTGCCGTGGCTCTTAGGAGGTTCCAGGTTCATTTCTCGCCCTGTGGCCTCACGTGGGGCTTCACTGGCACCAGGTTTCCCGGCACCTTGTGTCGCTCCTCGCCCGCCCTGTGCCACCCTGCCCTGGCACCCAGCTGTCCCCACGGGGCTGGCAGGGCTCAGGGGTGCAGCCTGGGGCTGGCGCTCCTGCTGCATCCCGTTCTCGGAGGGCAAGGCGCAGGGAGAGCCGCTCTCTTCACCGGGTGAAACGGGAAGGAAGGAGCCTCCTGCGCCCGCCGAGGGATGCAGGACTGATCCAGGAGGTGGGTGAGCCATCAGAACTCTGCACCCGGCTGGTTTGATGTGTCTTCCGTGCCTGGTGCTGGTGCCTCAGCCTGGCTTCTGACACCCCACCCCGTGTCACGCCGACAGAAGGGACAAGTGCCAGGCTCTCTCTGCAGGTGTCACTGCACAAATTGGTTCAGGGATGAGAAGCAGAGGAGCTGCTCTCCTGATAAGGCTCCCCAGGAGGCGCAGCTGCCCCCTCATTCCCACACTCATCCTTCATCACTCCGCGAGAGATGCCACCTCTCTCTTCCACAGAGAGAGAGGCCATGCACCCTGTGTGCATGGGTAGGTGTAGGGAAGGGATTCTTCCCTGTAAGGGTGGTGAGGCCCTGGAACAGATTGCCCAGAGAAGCTGTGGATGCCTCATTCCTGGAAGTGCTCAAGGCCAGGTTGCATGTGGCTTGGAGCAATCTCATGGAAGGCATCCCTGCCCATGGCAGGGCTTTGGAATGAGATGATCTTTAAGGTCCCTTCTAACCCAAACCATTTGGGATTCTATGATCTCAGCTCTTTTTGTAATTGCCCTCAAAAACGTAGTTGATCTTACTATTGCCTATATCTTTTTTTAATACAGATCACATCAAAGCTGCAAGAGATGAAGAAAGGCTCAGGAAATTGCACAACCTGGCAAGCAATGAGCTCTGCGAGAGAGTCTGCCTTTATTCCTGGGTGGGAGATATTCGGGATGAGGAGGCATTTCACCACTCGGGCATTCACTCCTTTCTGCTGCCCTGGGGAGCGGGGTGGCAGGGAGAGAGCTCCCTCCCCGCCGCCCTTGCTGATCAGCTTCCCTCGGCGACAGCAGGTCCGTGGGAGTGAGCCTGGCAAAGGGCACACACACAGGGAAGCGTGGCTGTGTCGCCAGCTCGCCTGTGCCAGATCTTACGGGACTTTTTACAAGGGCATGTAGCGATAGGGCGAGAGGTAATGGGTTTCAGTGGAAAGAGGGAAGGGTTGGATTAGGTTTTAGGAAGAAATTCTTTACTGTGAGGCACTGTGAGGCGGTGAGACACTGAAGCAGGCTGCTCAGAGAAGCTGTGGCTGCGCCATCCCTGGAAGTGTCCAAGGCCAGGATGGACAGGGCTCTGAGCAACCTGGGATAGTGGAAGGTGTCCCTGTCCATGGCAATGAGTTTTAAGGTCCCTTCCCTTTATGATTTTGTGATCTTTCCCTGCTCCTGAGCAGGCAGTGTCACTGAGGCTGGGAGCTGATCCCGTCCTGGGAGCCATGGAAGCACATCCGCAGAAGCAGCTGCCAGAAAAGCCAACCTGCCCTCAGGCTTTGCTGGCAGAGCTGCTCCTGAGCTGGCCCACCCCGTGTGCAGCTCTCAGCCCCCAGGACCTGCACAGCCACTGCCCACACCCACCTTCCTCCGGGGGGGCTCTGTGGCAGGACAAGCCCCTCTCCACCTGCAGCACATCACACAGACCCAGCCCTGTCTGCCCTGGCTGGGTGAGGTCCTTCAAAGCCTCCAGCCAGAGGGAATTTAGCCCCAGTGAGCACTGACTGCTTGTTTTCAGCCCTGGCAAGAGGAGAGCCAGCTCCTCTTGGAAGAGACACGGCTGCACCACCCCTGTGGTGGGTACTGCTTTAACCAGCCCTTACTCACCTGGTTACTCCCCTGGGAGGGGGTAAAGCGAGTGTGACCTGTGGTGACATTCTGCCCTGCTCTCCAGGCAGCATTAGCACCGATTTCCAGAGAAATCACATGCCTGTAGTGAGTCAAGTACAGCCCCACGTCAAGGAAAAGCCTTTCCTGGGAGGGCAGAGGCAGCTTGGTCTTGCCCCAGTGTTCTTTGCCTTGTGCCTGTGAATTTAATGGGTTCTTTGCACTTAGCTGGGCTAAGCATGATGTTCCCAACCCAGCTCATCCACTTCCAATAAAATGAGTAATTCATGAGGAAATCATATCTAAATTATCCTGATTTAAATTCATCGAAGAAGCTGAGCATGCAGGGGAATGCAGAGATCTAGGGCAGGAGGGGAAAGTCTTTCTGGATCCAAGCTTCCAGCCAAGCTCCTCTGAGGAGGGAGCAGATCCCCTCTGCAGAGTTTCCAAGCTGCTGTCTGTCTGCAAAGGAGCTGCATCAGCCCCTGCACACGCTGCCATGGGCAGGATTTGTGCAAGCAGCAAATCTGTCCTGAACTACAGCAGGAGAAACAAGCTGTGGCCACCACTGCCCCTGCCGCAAGCCAAAAGAGAAAGTTCAGCTAAAAAAAAAAGTACAAATGGGTTTGCACTGGCAACTTCATTCTGCAGAAAAGTGATTAGTGTTTTACTGATTGGGGTCTGCATCCCTGTGACTTTCCTGACTTCTCTCTCAGATCATCCTGGTGACCAGAGGTGGAACCAGCGCTGTGTTCACACAGAGGGCGATGAGCAGGACCCACATGAGGAATGAGGGTGGGAGGAGGAGTTTGCTGTCCCTGTTCAGCATCAGCCCTACCATCGTCTACTGACTCATCCTAGGGCGTGCAGTGCATCACTGGAATTCATTTGTGTCCCATTTTTGGATTGTGTGGTCAGCTCCTTGAGGCAGAAACTGTGCTTCACTTAACACCTGCAGACTGCCCAGCAATTTGGGGCTACCATGGTATGAAGTCTTCTTCCAGCAGAGAGTAACCTGAATTAAAAGTGAAAAGAGAATGAATGACACCTGCTCTAACTTCTTCTAGGAAGTAGAGACACCCATTCCCATCTTACCCATACAGTCTGTCTCCTGGTGGAACCTGGCTGTCCCTGGAGAATTTTAAACTGGATGAATTTTAAACTGAGAAGCTTCCAGTGCAATGTGACAGTTTTATGCACCCCTGTGGGCAACCACTGTGGAAGTGTTGTTAGAGCTAGACTGAAGGAACAGTGTTCAGATTTGCAAGATATAGTCTAAGATTTGAGGCCAAAGTCGCAACTGAGCCAACCCCATTTGGGATGATTCACATCGGAGACCCTCACTAGGATCTGTGATTGCTGTAAAATTGCCAGCTGGTAAATCTCAGCTTGATGTGGAGGAAGAAAATACTGGAAAAACTTCGTGGTAGTCTCTGTTGAGAGGGCAAGCGTTGGCTCCATCAGCTGTTGTGGTTTTAGGGGCTTGTTTGTCCTTCTGGTGGCCGTGCCTGTGGGACCACTCAGGGCTGGGTGGCTGATGCACGTTGCCTGTGGATTCATATTCCTGCCAGAGGTGTCTGAAGCGATCAGGAGCTTTTACAGAAGTATGATAGTTGCAAAGTCTACTGCCAGCACCACGTAATCACTGAGAAAAGTGGTTATTATCCTCCCCACCCCGCTAACTCCTTGAGGACAAAAAAAAAAATACTCTAAAAAATTTTGTGCAATTTTCTTCTTTGATCCTCCCTTGGCAGCTCCTTAGAACAGTGGTTGTGCAGCTGGGAGTGGGGAGACTGATGTGGGTGTCGTGTGAAGGATTTTCAACGTGTTTTGTGAAAGGATAATGAAACAGCCTGCTTGGTTCAAAGATGGAGAGTCCTTTCAAATGATTAGTCCCCTTCACCTGTGGAAAGACAGACACCATTAATATTCTTCTGGGACTTTTTGAACAGTATGTACCAGCAGGAAAAGAAATGTCAGGCTCTTATACGTGTCCTTGTTATTATGCTGCTTTTCCCTACATGAGAATACATTTAGATGGGCTAAAAGGAGGCTCTTAATGGAGTAGAGTAGCTAATACTATAATTCCGAACAAATGAGAAACTGGAGAAGATAAAAGGTTTCGGCTTTGGGCAGTGTGGGAAGTGAATGGAGCTGATGCAAGCTAATGAACCTGTGTATTGGGGCAGAAGAAGGTGTAATCAGGCCTGATGTAATCACTGCAGCCCTCACAGAGCAGGAATACTCCTGGTGGGCCTCTTGCATCCATGAATGTGGAACTGGAATTCTGTGTAATGAGCCTGGTGTGCAAACTTGTGTGCAAATGTAACCACCAGACCTGCTCTGTTAAAGGTTGTACTGCAACTTGAGAGGCTTGAGATGTCACCAGCGGCATGGAGACATTTAATTTGTGTCCAGGTGATCAGTGCTGCTTATTTTGGTACTTAGCAGCAGTGCCTGGCCCTTTGTTCCTTGGTTAAGGCCAGCACAGGCCTCAGTTTTATTCTTTACAGCAGGGCCCAGGTAAGGGGTGTCAGTGTCCTGTGTCCCTCTGGCTCTGCAATGCCAGCTCTTGCCTCTGCTGCCCTGGGAGCTGCACCTTGGATGGATCCCATGGGGCAGGAGGGACTCCAGTGCCCTTCCTGAGCCTGATGCAGGATCACAGAATGGTTTGGGATGGAAGGAACCTTAAGGCTCATCTTGTTCCACCTCCCTGTCATTGCCAGGGACACCTTCCACTATCCCAGGTTGCTCCAAGCCCCGTCCAATTTGGCCTTGGACACTTCCAGGGATGGGGCAGCCACAGCTTCTCTGGGCAACCTGTGCCAGGGTCTCACCACTCTCACAATAAAGAATTTCTTCCTAATATCCAATCTAAACCTGCTCTCTTCTGGTTTGAAGCCATTCCCCTCCTCCTGTCACTCTTTAAAGGGACTGTCCTTGCTGTGAGCGCAGATTGGAGCATGAACTCCCCTTCCTGCAGATCAGAATGCTCCTGCTGGGCCCCGAGGGAGATGGCAGAAGGATTTGGTTGCAGATCCTCCTCTAATGCCTGCTGTGATTCCTCCTCTGGGCAAGGCAGGAACGGGGAGCCCCAGAGCACAGAGCATCTGTGGCTGTGCTGCCAATGCCCTGGCAGTGAAAGCAGAGCAGCAGCTGGGATAGGGCAGCATGTGCCACGTACCCAGGGCTAATCCAGGCACCTTTATCTGCTCTGGAGTACCTGGAGTGTTTACAGAGAGGCTCCCTTTCCAGGCAGCTCGTTGGAGGCACCAGCCTGCAGTTTCAGGAAGGCTGCACTGTGTAAATCCACATTCAGAGGGCAAATTCTGGTACGGTGATGAAAAGAACTTTATTCTGAGCTCTGAAGAAGACAGAACTCAAAAATAAAACTAAAAAGCCCCAGGCAAACCCTATCTGGCAAACAGGCTTTGATTTTGACCCCACAGTATGGAGTAATAAGTCCATCCATGAAGCGCAGCACAGGATTCAGTTCATTTTTTGAAAGAATGTCCCGGGGGGGTGGGGGGGGGGGGTGTTATAAACTTTTACAGTCTTCAAACACCATTCTCACTCTGCAAACTCTGAGTTCCTCTTGTAAGTCACGCCATGGAACCCCTCTCCGTGTGCAATGTGTCTTTCAGAATGATTATTGTCTCCCTAGTTAAATGTTAACGACTGGGATGAGAAAGGACCTTTGTCCACGGGATAAAGTCAGAGGTGTTACAAGGTTGTTGCACTGGAAATAATGGACTTAATCTCAGTTTTATAAGTGCTAAACACCCTGAGTTGGCCTGCATAGTTCATGTTTGAAAGAAAGAGCTGTGCCATACTAATTGGTGCAAGCTTTTAATATTAATCAGCTTGTAACCTTTTCAATTTAATTTTATGTATTTTCATGCAAAAGATGCCTGGATCTGTAGAACACCTACGTGAAGCCATATGAATGCCTGTAACTCAGTGCAGCTCAAAACTGTGGGTGCCACTGAGTGTTCACAATTTTCTCCTTAGTAGAGATAGTTAGATAAATACAAAAATAAAGATGTAAGCATAGAAACGCATTTTTTTTCTGCCTTTGGCTGGTAGATGAAGCTGGATGACCTGTCCTAGCTCCGTGTTTTATGAAGGTGCTGAGCACTGTGCAGCCATCAGGCAGCACCTGCATGGGTGGAAAAGGCAACCTGCAGCACAGGTCGATGAATAAATCACCATCCAGGGTGAGGAAATGAGACAGCTGGCAGGATAAAATGAAAGACTGTAAATAAAGGGGACATTCCTGTGCTTTTTGTCCGCTGCAAACCAGGATCTCCACGGCTCTGGATGATGCAGCCCTGGCTCACCAACCCTAAAATGGGACGAGTCACTGCCCCTGGAGATCTGCCCTTGGCGACGCACAGAGGAGGGGGATCGAAGCCTTGAGCGAGGGGAAGGAAAAATTACAGCCTGGAGGAAATGAAATTGTCCTTTATGACACACAAATCGCCCCGGTGACCCTCCAGCAGTACACGGTGGTTTAGACCTGTTACCCTATAATTTTCAGGAATTTATTCGGCTCTTCCCCGAGATAAGGAACGACCTCCCTGCAGTCAGACCCTGCTGGCCAGGCCTGGAGGCACCAGTGGGTCCAGCTGCCCTGTTCAGCACCGGGAAGCAGAGGGAGGGCAGCTCCCATTCGGGAAGGAGGCACCAAACTCCAGGTGTGAGCAGGATTTGTGCACTGGGCTCCTCTCAAGCACCAGGTGCTGGAGCCGCTGCCTGCACAGCTCCCTGTGCTTTATCCATGTGCTGCCCACCACGCTCCACAGGGTCCGAGGGCAGTGGAGGAGGGATCCCAGCCACAGCCATGAGCTGCCATGGCTGTTTCAAAGCCAGGCAGGGAAAAGTGGTGGAAAACACTTCTAATGAGGATGTTATGGGATTTTTTTTTTTTTTAATAGACTTCTGCCTGAAATTAATTTTTTGGGGGGAAGGGAAATAATAGCTCGAACAGATAAGCACTGCTCTGAATGCTCATTTCATTTAGCTGAGGCTTTTTTAGTAATGAAATGAAATTTCAAGCTTTCAAGTTTGTACTTGGTTTTGGTTGGTTTTCCTTTTGGTGTGGAAATTTGCTCATCAAAAGGCAGATCTCTCCACCTTCCCAGAGAGGCTGTCAATGCCCCAAGCCTGTTGGTGTTCAGGATGCATTTGGTCAATGCCCTCAATAACAAGCTGTAACTCTTCCTCAGCCCTGAAGTGGTGGCACGAGCACTGTGGGACAAACTGGCTTCCAGGGCTTGACCAGGGCAGCTGCTAACGGGGCATTCCAAAAGGCATGGCTTGGAAACACAAATTTGAGAAGGATTTATACGTTTGTGTGTTGATTTTCCTGTGGCATTTTTCAGCCTGGAGTGTGCCCTGGGTGTCCTGAGCCCAGAACACCATCAGCGGGCTGAGAATAAGCTCTTTTTTCCTACAAAATATCGTGGAACTGGTCCAAGTCCCTGTCAGTTTGGAACTTTAGAGCAGAGGATCTGTCAGCCAGGCAGTAACTGTGCTTCCACACAGTTTGGAAAACAGAGATTTTTTTTTTTTTCCTCAGAGACTTTATAGCAAACGTTGGCTGTGACAACACTGGTTTACACGTTCCAAACCCTCCCGGTTTCTAAGTTTGTCTTGCAACGGAGCCAAGAGTGGTGTCACAAAAATGTCTGCAGATAGCTGTTTTATGTGTGTGCTTGTGCCTGAGTACACCTGTAACTCCTGACTACCTGCCAAAATAGCCAGAGAGCTCTTCTGTGTGTGTGAGAGTTTGACTTCTCACTAGCCAAAGCCAGACCTACAACACGATGTCTGACCTGTTGGTTACAGCCTCTTCCTTCATGAAGGCATTTAATAAGTGGGTTTGGCCAGAAGTTTCTATTTTTTGACAATGGTAACTGGGTTTTTTTGCATCCAAAACCCACAAGGTGCTTTGTAAGTGTGGGTCTCCCTGTTTGAAAGGAGAGGGAAGAGCTGGCTTGCTGACTTGCTCTAGAAGGTGTTTGAAGTCAGTGACAGATTATTGAGTTTATTATTAAGACTCACTGGTGTTTTGTGCTACCACAGCACTCACACACAGACCTTCAATGTCCCATTTTTCAGAGTCCAAACTACACCTCTGCCTAGGCACTGTCCCCGAGAGCTGAGAGAAAGGGTCATTACATGACTTGGATATTAACAGATACTAAATTTTCCTTGCAAATTGGCTGCTATGGGGGTATTAATATTTTTAAAAAGCTGTTTCCTTCCCAAGACATGCAGTCTCAGTTTGATCTGATTATCAAACCGTGCTAAAAAAATGAAGTGAATAAGGGGCTGTGGGATCTGACAGCTTTAAAAAAGAAGTAAAATCCCAGAGCTCATCATTAGTTCCTCAGGCTAAATGGTGTGGAATTTTTCTAACCCATTTCATGTTCATCTTTGATCACAGCTGTAGGAGTACCAAAGCAAGGCTGGGATGCACGTGGCACTGTCGTGATGCTGAAAGTTGCAACAGGTCATGGAATGTTCTTTGTAAGACAGACACCTGCTGTAAACCAAAACAACACCCAGATAAAATATTCACTCTTATTCATTGCAATAGGGGGAGAAAAGATTAAATCACACTTGAGAGATCTGTCTGCCTGCCTCAAAAAACTTCATTTTCATGCTAAGTCTGGTTTTAAAATGTCACCTTGAAAATGTGTGACATTTTAATGGGCTGATTGCCAAGATTCTCAAATCCTTGAATTTGCATATGAATCACAATGTTAAATATTATGGGAAAAGTACAAGAAACTAGAATTATGAGAGAATGCCTTGCACTCCCCTTGGTTAAACATATCTGGGGAGGACTGTCTCTTAGAAATCTAATATTACAAAGGCAAATGAGATTAAAAAATGCTGTGGTATTCCCATTTATACCATTAGCTGGTTATGATTGCATGTTTTTTCTTTTTTACAGCTGCCTATGAATAGCAGCCTGGCTGTTGCCTGTTCCCTCAATAACCCTCACAGCATCATGAGAGTCACTAGGGCAGCCCTGAGGATGGGTTACATTCCCTTCTGCCACATTTCTGATGCAGCTCCAAGAAAGTCAGTGGGATTTCACCCACATCTTCTGTTCGTCTCTCTCCACTAAACAGTTTTCTAGTTGCTCCTAAAAACGATGGAGCCAAAACAAGCCAGCAATTCCCAAAAATCCATGCACTTCAGCTGGAGAAAGCTGAGCCTGCACTGTGCTAGTGGCTCCTGTGTGCCAGGGTCCATGACTAGGCTGGTGGGAGTTGAGCACATGGATAAATACTTGCTGGATTAGGGTTTGTGGTCAGAGAAAATCCGTCCAACTGAAACAAAACTTCCCACAAGGATCTGACTCTTGAGAAGCTTTAGTGGGAGGAGGGTGCAGTCAAGTTTGTACAGGAGGTTTTCTCATCCAGTGTAAGTAGCTCGGTGCAGGACTTGGCAAGGCCTGAGCAATTGTTTGTGGCTCCTGCACAGCTCATCTGCTTTGGGGGCTGATTTGTGCCGGAAATCCGCTCGAATGGAGACGGTAAATTCGATTTACTGGTGCAAAAGGAGGGAGGAATTCCACAGCGGGACAATCTGGGCCACAACGTACTTCGGATTGTAAGATTTAGTAAAGAAAAAAGGGCCCAAACCACATAATTCAGAGTCAAATTTCAAGCATCAGAAGTTTGAGGTTAATCAAAACTAGGGTGTAGTTCATCCATTCATGAAGATGTCTGTGTAAGTTGGGGCTGACCCTGTGCTTGGATCTTCCCGCTTCCCTTGGGATCTGTTCAAATCCAGGAATCACAGTTTGCAGCAGAAAGCCCAAAACCACACACAAAAAGCTGTTTAAAGGAGGAGGCACCAGCAGACAGAACCGGCTGCGAGTCTGTCCTGGCTCTCTGGAAACTTGCAGGTAGGAACACAAACAGATGGAAGTTTTGAGGTAATTTTGATCTCCCTGAGAGACTGGAGAGAAACTGAAATAATACGGTTTGTGTGCAAATGAAAGAGACCAAACATGGGAAGAAAGCAGAGTTAAACTCAGAATTAATGTGCAGAAACAGCAGAATGAACCTGAATTTCCAGAGCAGGAGGCAGGATTTGTTGCTGAGGGTTGGCACCAGAGACCTGCCAGAGAGGCTGAGCTTCCTAAGGTGTTTCCTGGCCCAGGGGGGCAAAGATTGGCCCCCTCCTGCTCATCTTTTGCTGGCAGAGAAGCCAAGGCAGTACATGTGGATTCAGGCTTTGCAGAGCTGCAGCATTTGGTGGACAGGAATCAGCCACAGCATTGTCTGTTCACACAACTGCAACACCAGGCAGAGCTTGGCTCCCAACAGTTACAAAACCATCAGTGGGACTGAAGCTCTTCTGGTGTTGCACTCCTGATGTACCACAAGAATAATTCTGATGCTTCTCCTCTAAGGAAAACCATCCCTCCCCTCTCTGTACAGCCCCTTACCTTGTATTCATTATGGGGGCATTTGTCTTTAAGAACACAGAGAGCTCTCACATGAACACAAACACAAAATAAAACATGAACAACAGCCTTTTCTGTAGAAGAATATATTATTTAGCAGATCAGTTTAAAAGTAAAAAAAAAAAAAAAAATCTGTACATCTTTGAAGGTTTTTCTTGTTGGTTTTTTTTGCATCAACAAGGATAAAAATGAGTTTGCACCGTGGTTTCAGCTTTGTGCTCCCTTCTTTGCTCGTGCTGAAGGAGCCCATGATGTCCAGCTGTACCAGGCCACAAAGCAACCCTGCAAACTCACTAAGGTTTCTTCTGATTTCTTCTAGTGTAGAAAAAAGAAAAGAAAATTGCATCCACTACGCTGGGCTTCTGAACGTACTGTGAACACTATAAAATTCAGAGAATAATACGGAGAAATGTGTCATTAGGGCCTACTGGGCAAACAAAAATGTATGCCAGGACCCCTGGTCAGTGTATAAGCATCTGGTGAGCTCTGCTGTCATTAGCATGCTGCTGTACACAGAGAGGGAGCATCCTGACTAAAACAGCCTCTCTCGGGTTTGGGTGCCAGTGGATCATTTTCTGGAAAAGGCTCCTTAGCTAAACTCTGATTTGTCTCTACAGGCTGCGGGCAGTTTGGTCCCCAAAAAGGCAGATCTGCTGCAGGTTTGAGCCGTGCTGCAGCCTCTGCAGCATCCACAGGGGGAATCCTGCCGGGAGGTCGCGGTGGGAATGCCAGAGCCTGGGAAGCTGCGGTGTCCGACGGGAGCGAGGAGGCTGCAGGCTGCAGATCCGTCCCTGCCACCTCTCCTCAGACACGGTCCCACTCAGATTTTGGCACAAGCCACCACGTCTGCTCGGCAAATACAGCATTTCTCAAAGCCAGAGTAGCCTCAGGGCTCGCGGGTTTTTTTGTTCAAAGGCTGTTTTGTCTCACTTTTCGGTACCGCCGCTCGTCAAACCTTCACTTTTCTGTTTCTGCAGCTGGAACAAAGAGCAAAGCAGGATTAACACCCCTGACTCACACTCACGGTGCTGCTTTCCACTGCTGCTGCGAGTCCCACGCTCAGCTCTCCACAAGGCATGTGCAACGTTTCCTGGGAAAGAATAGGCAGCAGCTTGGAATATCACAGGCATTGTTTCATCCAAACAGCTCTGGATGTATGTCCTGAGCCTTTCTCATCATCTACCATACTAGGCCCTCAGATTATTAATTAAACCCTCTTGTTCCAGGATTTTTCTGAATTCAAGCAGCTCCTATTTTTCTAAGACCTCTCGTGCCAATACACTGTAATTAAAGCTCCATCAGTTTGTATAAAAATGCTGTTTTGACAGCTTCTGTAAACCAGAAGTAAAACCTCAGCTCAACTTGAAAGATGAATAAGACCCAGAAAGTCTGGCAGTCCTGTTTGAGTTCTTTTGGCCTCGTTTGAGAAATGCTCCTCTCTAAACTGAAAAATGCCTGAGAGGTTTTGTTCTCCTTTAAAACTTAGTGCCCCCAAAGCCTGTGCTCTTTGATCAACCACTACTTGAGCTGCTGAGGGGCTTTTCCTCCAAAGCACTTGGAAGGAGGTGGGAGCCAAAGCAAAGCTGCTGTTCCACTCACGGATGATCAAGTGAAGGAACCTCCCTTACCCACAGATCATCAGCACAACTGGTGCTCCAGGGCACTTCCCAATTTATTTTAAAGATGGAGTGGCTGATAGTATCCTGCCTACATGATAAATTTTTTACTGTCAGAAAACCCCTGCTCTGTGATGCCATTTGGGCAGGTTTTGCCGTGGATCTCGGCAGGGAAAAGAGGCACTGGAAGAGGTGTGCAAGGAAGGAGTGCAGGGCCAGTGTCACAGGGAGCTGTGGGAGCTGGACCAGCACTCTGACTGCTGCCCCAGGCACTGGTCTCTGCCCTGCCAGGCTCCTGAGGCAATGCAGACATCCTGAGAAACAGCAAACGGGGTTCCATGGAATTCCCACCTCCCCTGAGCCTTACAAGTCAAAATGAGGGATGCTCTGTACACGAAAGCCCCCAATGGGCCATAAAAGGGCTTCACTGGTTGTGTGTTTAATCCTCCTGGGTACTTGGCACGACAGAGTAATTCCTCATAAAATGCCAAGCACATCCTTGATGACAGACACGTGACTGGGAGTTCCTTCCCAGAAAATAAACTCATGCACTGGTGGGGCAGAGCCTTGACCTGCCCAGGACATTTTGCCGCAGCCCAGCCCAGGCAAACTCCTTCCCAGGGCAAGGCAGATCCCTCCAGGAAGAGGTGTTTGCCAACATGCTCCCCTCAGGGGGTTGCCCCTGGGGTTTGTGCCTTGCAAGCAGCTCCTTTCCCATGTCCATAGTTGTGTGGTGCCTGGTGGACTCTGCAAGGGCCTGTTCTTGCTGCTTGTGGTGCTCACCTCTCTCCAGCCTGGTGTAATGAATGTGTTTCTCAGGATGATGATTATGCCATCAGCATTCCTACTGTTTTGGAATTAAGCTGCTGCTTAATTACAATGTTTGGCTTATTCAATCATAATGTTTGCTGTATCAAGGAGATAATTAATGTTTACCTCTTTCGTAGCATCATCTATCTGTTTTAACCCCTCGTAGTGGTCCCTGGATTCCCAGAGAGGCTGGAGCATCACCTCCTCCACTTCTGGGAACAGCTGGGTGAAAAACAAGAGAAAGAATATCGACATTTCCTTCTGCATTCATTGACTTGCTGCATTATTTAACTGCACATGCTGAAAGCGGGGTGGCGGGCGGGGTGCGGAAGCCACATCCCCATTTCCCTGGAAAACTAAACACCTGGTGGGGGAAAACACCGAAGCTCTGCCCT
Source organism: Ptilonorhynchus violaceus (assembly GCA_013397565.1). Classification (NCBI taxonomy): domain Eukaryota; kingdom Metazoa; phylum Chordata; class Aves; order Passeriformes; family Ptilonorhynchidae; genus Ptilonorhynchus; species Ptilonorhynchus violaceus. The sequence continues at coordinate 201,131 of VZRJ01001781.1, forward strand.
CCCCCTCTTTGGTTCCTGGCCCTGGGTGGCTTTACCTTCGTCACTGTCTCGAACATGGGGATGAGGACGAACTTGAGGAAGCCGATCTGCGCCGTCGGCTTGGTCACCTTATCCCGGTCCATGAACGGCGCCACCGGGAGCCCCTCGGACTTTTCGCGGTCGCTCTGGAACAAACCCGGAGTTAGCAAACGTTAATCTTGGCCAGAGGGCTGCCAGGAGAGTGAGGCACCAAGCAGATCAGCAGCCTTCAGACAAAGATCACAGAGGTGTTTGAAGACAGCACAGAACACGATGTGCTTCCCTCAGGCCAAGGTATCTGCTTTGTTGACAGCAACGTCTGAATAAAGAGAATTCTGATCACTGACTTCTGCTCAGCACCAGCATGAAAGTGTTCACCTCCAGGCCTACAGGGCACCCAATTTTCCCTTTGCAAACCCACTGGACTCGTGAGGGAAAATATTTCAGAGCATTTAGAAAGCTGATAATGGTTCCTGATGCTCCGAAAGAGAAGAAATAGTTCTGTGATTTCCTTATCACTCTCCTTGGAGTGATTATTTTCAGGTATTCAACCAGAAATTACATCTCCTTCTTTACTAATGATTAAAATAAAAAATCTGTTGCATTCACTTGCTTTCTGAGCAGGTTCTCTTGCTGGCATCCTTCTCTGACTTTCTGTAATAGAAGCTTTCCGTGGAATCACAGAATGATTTGGGGTTGGAAGGGACCTTAAAGAACATCTCATTCCAACCCCCTGCCATGAGCAGGGAAACTTCCACTAAACCAGGTGGTTCAGAGCTAGAATTAGACTGGGCTGTCAGACAGCAGAGCATCTGTAGCTGAGGTGGGATCTGGGAAGAGCAGAAAATTGTGCAATTGTGCATCTCTGCCTCATTCTTACCTGCATAAAATACTCCTCTAGCAAGCAATCTACCCAGGGCTCTGCGACTTCCATCGGGCGCACTTCGTTGGAGATGTCACAGCATTTTATCAGCACCATCTTCAGCTGAAAGAGGATAATGCTTTAATGTTTCAGTCCTAAAGTCAGCCCTTTTCCCCCCATCCATGACCCATGTCCTTGCAATGCACTGGGAGGCGGTGCTTTCAACCAGAAAGGACAGTTTCAGGATTAAATCAGGGGTCTTAAAGGATCTGCATCCTTTTCCCCTCTCTCAGTTGCTCTGTGTAAATCCCTTATCCCCTCTCTGCCTTGGTTTTCCTGCCTGCAGCACTGGGATGTGTCAGAGTGGGATGTGCACTTATCTGCTGCATGAAGAGATTCAGTCACAAGTGACCATTAAGTTTTTTGTGGAGCACTCAGAGGCAGCTGGGAAAAGATCTCCCTGGAAGTAAAAGACAACTGCACTGGGAAGCAGAGGAGACTGGAGTTTGTACTCTCATGGATATTTTTTGCCCCACAGTAATGGAAAATAAGAATTTGTAACCTGATAGAGTAAGATTTTTTATTTTCCTGCTGGGACTTCGGGATTTCTAAGGCTGGAATAATCTATTTAATATAGAGCACTTCCAAATTGTAATCATTTTTTTGGTGGGGCAGAGAGTATAGAAAGGATTTTTTTTTGACAATTCATATTGAATCTTGGTTTTTAAACAAACATATGTTAATCTATAAGCTCTCACTCCATGCACAGAAAAACAGCGATCCACAAAACCTCCTTACACAGGTCACGTGTTCTTCATTGGTGTAATCGAAATTTTCCATTTTTTCCTTGAAAGAGTCCAGTATTTCTGCGTGTCTCGCCATGTCTGTAGCCAGGATTAACGTAATTATCCCCTAGCAAAGAAAACATGTCCACATATTAACTTGACATTCTTTACAAAGTCTGCTGTTGCAGAGCCAAGTAGGGTCTGTTTTACACACAAAATGCCTCAGATGCACTGAATTGTTCATGCTGGAAGGGGAAGTTGCTCACTTGAAGCTGCCAAGGAAACTGGAAGAGGGTTATAGAGAGTTTGTGGGATATGAGGATCATGGTATGTGTGATATTCCAGAGACAACGAGCTTTTTCCTTTCTGAGTAATTGTAGAAAAGCAAACTGTACAACAGGATGTCAAAAGCCGCACTCTGACTGCCAAGATTCACTTTCAGCTCCTTGGAAGGCACTGTGGGTTTTGCTGCTGACTCTTAGTGACCCTAAGAAGAGAGAAAAATCATGATGTGCATGTCAGCTGTGCCCATCCTCTTCGGATTAAGGGCTTTGAAATACTCGGATGCAGTCAAGGAGCTCTGTGTCCTCCTGCTCTGCAGAGTTTATGATGGGAAAACATGTGGTTAATTTAAAGTTGTGGGTTTTCATACAGCTCAATCCATTTTGGTCCCCTGCCAGTTTCCCACACACTGGCAGAATCAGGAACTCCAACCAGCCCTTATACTCGTCTGCTTCTTCATTTGGTGTGTGAGGAAGGTGTAATGTGGAAATTAAGACCCAATTTTGGCCCTTAGAGCTCTAATGGGAATTTGAACATCGTTCAGTGTCTCAGAGATAAGCTGTGATGCTTCCCAGCCCACCAGAGCCTCTTCCAACAGTACAAGTGCTGTGCTGTTGTAAATCTTTTCCCATTTTGAAGCCCCTCTCAAGATTAACACAGTGTTCCCTTAAAACATAAACTTCTGCCGTGAGAGCTTAATCCTTCCCCAGTCAGAGCTAATTGGCTCCTTCAACAATATAAATATCTACCCCCAGAATGTCACAGGCTTTAATAGTCAGGATGTACTCATCGTTCCTCAGCAAGACATTCCGGGGAGTGCTGCTGTGCAACTTTTCCAAGAATCCCTCTCGGCTCCTTCCAGCGTGAGGGGCTTTTTCAGCCCTGCCCTCCAGGGAGGGCGATTCGCCCGCAGAGCGGAGCCGGGAATTCTGCGCGTGCTGACACCCTCGGGAGCAGCGAGTACAGGAGCAGCGCTCCTACCTGTCTTATCTGCTTGAATTGGTCCTGGTCGACGTTGGAGAAAATGTTGTATTCCGGCTGGGAAATGATCTGGAAAGCCACGGCGCAGTGGTGGTTCTCCAGCGGGGAGATGTCGTTGTAGCGCACGGCCAGCTCCGTCCGCGCGTTGATCTGGTACCTGAGGGCAGGGAAAACCGTGGGGAAAAGCTCCTGCAGGCACCCCCCAGCTGCTCCAAACCATTCCTTTCAATGCTGGTTCAATCAGCTGCAGCTTGGGGTTCTTTTGGGTTGTGGGTACTAAATCGGATTTTTAGAGGAAATAGGTATTACTTTAATATAACCTCAAGCGCTAATTCCCCTCAGTGCATGAACATTTCCCTGTAGGGCTTTTTTTCCTTCTTTAGGTTTTACCACATCTCTGTAGGTTAAAATGACATAGAACGAAAACAGAAGGAGCTGTTTGGGCTTCCTTCAACCCCCACTAACGTCAAATGGGGAAATTCTCACAGGTCCCAGTCAGAACTGGCTTCTGCCTGTATTTAACGAATGGTTACAAATAAATTAGATTCTCTATTTTTCACGTGCACAAAAAAGTGTCTGTGGGTCAACAGTAATAATCTCCTCACATGATAATAAATATAAGTAATATGCACTTTATGATTTACAACTATGAAATAATGTGTAAGCTAAATCCCCCTTTTGCATTGTAGTGTAATTATTCCATTACAATAATTTATAGCTCTGTTACCAGCTGTAAAATATTTTACCTTGTTCTCTCAGGAGTTGGGGGGGGGGAAATGTTGGAATAGAAATCTGAAAAAAACCATTTTCCTTACAGAACCAAGGCCAGCTGGCAAACCCCAACCCAGACCCGAGCTCTGCCTTGGCCCACCTGTGAGTGAACAGCAGGGCCTTGGGAAAAGGTCAGGGCCAGCTCAAGCTGTGAGAAGCAAAACCTGCTCTACCAAAAAATGCCAACCAGTGTTACCTTCCCAACAAATTTTAGGGGAAAAGAAAGCAGAAGAGAGACTTACGTGTTGTTATAGCCTGGATGGTCCAAGTCATGGCACACTGCTGCAGTCATGAGAATCAAAATGTCAATTTGGGAAAATTTCTCCTGTAAAAATACAAAACATGAATTTTGTGTATTGTGGTATTGTGATTTCTACTTCTCCTATCCCCACAAGCGAAAAGAAATAAAGAAACCACACATATTTACTTTTCAGAGAAATGCAAATCTGAGCAAAATGAAGTATTTTTTCATAGATGAATTTACGTCAGCCAAGAAAGAGAAATCTGTCTTCCCTTCCAAGTAAAAATGACTCAGATTTGCCTTTGTTGCATTAAGTAACAGCAGCTCAGAGGAGGCAATTTTCTTGAAAGTTGCTATTACTGCAGAGATCATATAAAAGCACTGAGATATTAGTACTGTCTCTTACAAGTCATTTGAGAACCCTAAATAATTAAGGGAGGGCTGGAAGGTGGCTCAGTTGCCATTGCATTCTGCATTAACTAAAGTCAGGAAGAGAGTGAGAAAAATGAAATGTTGTGTTCCCACAGCTTTTGAATAGCATGAACTTACATTAAAGCAAATTTTTCTTCATACTCCTACTGGCAAGAAAACAGACTTAGGCCAGTAACTGATATGTTTAACTATGGGGAAGAAACGGGGTTTTTAGGTGAATAAAAGCAGTTTTGTATAGAAATGAAATGAATATATGAACTCAGGCTATCCAGACAATGAAATTAAATGATGCCTGTAGTTTTGGACAAAATAAAGGCCAAAGGTGTGTCCTGCATACAGAACATGCCAGGCACTATTTGCAGTGGCTCACTCAGGTACAGACACACGTTTGGAGAAAACTTCTTGTGGGAACATCCTCTGTCCCAGATGAAGACCACACCCACAGACCATCATTCCATAGGGGGGGTTGGCTGTCATTCCTGGGTGTTTCACTCCATCAGTGTACAAATTGTGGCTATCCAGGAGGTGAAGTTACCTTCCCAGCAGCCTCAGGAAGCTGTGCAGGTGCTTGGGGTCTGGGATGGGATGGCTGAGTGGGCAGCCAGAGGTGGAAATGCCAACACCTCTCTTTGTGTCCTCAGGGACTGAACGAGTGCAGCCTCCCCAGAGCCGCTTGCCAGCAGGCTGGTGGCCAGTTTTGAGGGGAAGTGGCACAGGTTTTGTGATGGAAACGGAGTGATGCCACGGATGGGGGCCATACCTGGAGGCTGCAGAGCGAGATCATGCTGTACATCATCTGGGTCACGCAGAAGCAGTGCCGGAAATTGTGGAAGGGGTTGTTCCTGTAGTTGTCATGGATGCACAGCTGCAGAGAGAGGGGATGAAGCAGTCAAGAGATGGGAGAGCTGTTTCCCAAGCACTGGATATCCTTAGAGGAGCCCTGTGGAGCCCAGGATTGCTTTCTGCTAGGACAGAGCGACAGCACAAGGCCTCTGACACTCTCTGCCTTCCTGGGTGAGATTCCTGTGTTCCAGGAGTTCATCAGCAGGTAAAGCTCACAGCACTTCCCTCTCACACCAGCCAGCAATGGGCACACATCCCAGCACAGCTGCATCTCAGCCTTAAGACAGGATTCTGCTCTCATCCCAAATCCATATTTCAAACCATGCAGTGGCTAAATGGTGACTTTGGGGACTGTAAAGAGCTCGGAGCCCACCCCTGTTCCCCTCTCTTGCTGGATACAAATTGCAGCTCTGAAATCCCGAAGGCTGAAACGTGGCTGTTATTTCTTTCATTTGCCAGTGCTCAGGGGTGGCACTCTGGGACGTGCTGCTTGGCAAAGGGAGGATGTGGAGATGTGCCTGCAGAGGCTGCAGCACACCTGGGTGGATTTCCTGGCCAGGCAACCTGGGAGAGATTGAGCTGTTATGGGCTCATGGGACTGGTAGTTGTGTGGTTAAACTTCCTACAGATCCTGGCTCCATGCCCTTGTTCCACAGGCAGGATAAAGCCTGTCTTTCCCTGTGTCCAGGCTGGCGGAGGGAGGCTGGCACAGCTGGGTTAACACATGCCACAGTCATTATTCCAATGCTCCTGTATCCTGCACAAAAAGTGTCAGCAGTACTGCTGGACCCTTCTGAATCCTCCTCCACAGCCTGGACCCTACAGAGCCCTCATGCACACGCTTCAGTTGCTGAGGCTGAATTAATGACATGGACAGAATTCCCGTCCCCCTCTCCAGCTAAAAAGTGAATTGACTCAGGAGTCCTCACACCTCACCAGGATCAAACCCTTTAGCCCAGGACCTGACTTCTGGGAAACCTCAAACCTCTTTATAAGGTCAAGAAAACTGTGGCATTTCAATGCTTATTCGATATTCGGGGGTTTCACTGCAAAAGCCGTTCAGATTATTCTGCAGCAAGGATTTAAGGAATCTACTTCATTAAATCTATTTCATTATTTTAAAACAACTAAAGAGTGGCACAATATGGTTGTCAGGCAGGCTCACAGGTGAGTATCCCACAGCCTACTCATGGACACTGTGGCCATGCCCAGGCATTGTGCAAAACTCCATGGATTTAATGTGTACATCCAGCACGGGAGCCCAGAGCACCCCAGGGGACTCCTGACTCAGAGCACTGAAGGGATGCAGTGACTGGGTTGCATTAGTCATTCCTTCCTCCTCTTTCTAGAAGATTTCTGCAGCCAGTGGATGTGGGAGAAATAAAAGCCAGGATAAGCATGAGGTGGCTTTTTCTCACCCACTGAAGTTCAAACTGATGCCCGTGGTGTCCCTGGGGAAGAATCACACTTTGATGTGAGGCCTTGGGGCTTCTTTTAATCATCTTTCTTTCTGCAAGGCTGGTGTTTAAGAAAGGAAACCTCACCCCGCCTCACCTTTGTAGAAAATACACAACAAACTCCCCTCGTTGCTCAGAGTGAGGGTGTCTTAAATGTTAGTGCTGACAAATTGCTTGGAGACACAAGCTAGGGGAAGCTGCCTGTGTGTGGGTGGCATGTTGGTGAGTGTTGACATATCACCTTGCTTCCCATGTTTTGGGGCTGTGAAACAGGAGGAGGAGATTTGCTGTCTTATCTACTCCGTGTTAGCCTTGTTTGTGTCGGGTTCCATCCCATCCCCTTCTCTTCAGCTGCTTTATAAGGTCAGCAACACTGAGCTTTTCTTTTGCCACCTTCCGAGAGAGATTTCCCAGGTTTTGATAATTTTTGGTATCTCCTTTAATAGAATCACATTATTTTTCTCAAAAGGCTTCACCAGTGCTGGGCATAGATTTCAGGTGAGCCTTCTGCCTTCTGTGGTCACATTTTATCCCTTATTCCAGGCTCTGCTCAGCCTTGTGCCTCGCTGGCTCCCACCAAGCAGCAATAGCCCCGTGTGCCTCCTCCTGCCGCTGCTGAACCTCAACACGTGGTGAACCCATTGTTTCCTCTGTGTTTTGCAGCCACCTCCTGATTTTGTGGGATTTTTGGGGGTCTGCATCCATCGTGTGGAACAGTGCCCTCTGTTCTGTGCAAACTCTTCAGGTAATTAGAAGAGATTAATGAGACATCAAGTCTTTACCACAGGAATCCTATGAAATGTCTGTTTAATGAATTCACACAGTGATGTTTTTAATTGTTGCCTCAAATCAATTTGTCACACAGAGAGGTAAGGTTTGGTAGTTCTAATTCTTCAGGCTATCCCTGGATCCTTTTTAAATAATGGATAAAATATTTACTGTACTACAGTCCTCTAGGAACGTGATGGGTTTTTTCTAAGAAAGCCAATATATTCAGCTTTTTAGCAAACGCTTTCTTATGCTTTCTCTTGGACCTGAAAACTTCCTGCTCTTTAAATATTCCAGTGTTTCTTCCTCAGACATCTCACTTTTGGTATGATCTCATCTTTCTCACGTTTTGCATCTCTGCAGCATTCTCACATCAAAGGCTGAGGCAAAGAAAGTTACCTCCTCAGCAATTCCCTTTCCTTCCTGACTTGCTCTTTTTCTCCCTGTGATTTAGTACAGTGAATGATTATTGCACATATTGGCACTTTTTGGCCCTATCTGAAGACACTTGTCTTGCCTCCGTTTACAGTGGGTACTGAGAGCACTCAGCAGAATTGAGCTGCTTTCAGTAAGAGAAACCTCAGCAAACGGATGCAAAACTGTTAAAAAAAAAGTAATCTGTGACCACAAGAATGCAAACATTTTCTGAAACACTTAAATTTCAAGAAATTGTACAGCCTGGCTCCTTCCAGTGGGATTACTCACACGAGGCGTGTTAATTCCATGACTAAATGCCTTGTTTATTGATTTTTGCATGTGAAAAACTGCAAACACCAGTCCCTTGAAATACTCACCAACCACCTCTTTAACGTGATGGGATTGATGTTGAAGTCTTTCACCAGCCCGAGGTCGTGGTACATGTGCTCCAAACAGCTCAGCATCTGCAGCCAGGAGCACACAGGTTATTGCTGGCTCTAAACATCCCTTTAGGATACCCTGTGAAGTGAAATTCCCCCTTGCAACCATCCAATAATTGCAGGGCCCTCTTTTTGAGATGAAAGAAAGATGTTCAAAGGTGGCATGATTAAAGACAGCGCAGGAGGGGAGACACAGAGGGCCTGAAAGCTTTTTTAAGCAGACATGCCGCTGTTGACTTCACAGGGTTTGTGCAGGGCTTTGAATATCACACCAGCCCTCTTTAGTAATTGTGATCCGTGCGTACCACAGCAATTCCTGCTCACAAAAAAAAGCGTTGCCGTTTTTCTAATTCAGCTGGGAGGTGTTCTAATGCTCAGTGGAATCAGTGGGAGCTTTTCCCTGGCTGTACAAAGATGGATCAGGCTCTAGCCGGATGGAAAATGACAGCAGAAAATAAGAGCTCTCTAAAGAAACATTTATTTCAGACATCTGTCAATGCCCTCTTTCTTTGTGACTTCTTGTGAGTTCCTAACTCCACTATCTCAGCTCAGATTTCTTGTTTAACAAAAGATCTCCCATTATAACCCCACAAAATCGCAGCAGTTTTGTGATCACCCCCTCACGGAGACTGTAACTATGGATCCCAGTGGCTGAAAGGCAAAGACAGGCAGCTCTTTTGAGATGACACCTGCCCTGCAGGAGGAAGGGGGATGCAGGAAATTTAGCACCACCCCTCACATTTTATCACCTGGGCTTGAAAGAATTGGGAAAAAAAAGATGTTGATAATCTCAAGTGTTTGAGTTCTTAACAGCTTCCACCAAGCCAGAAAAGAACAGGCTTCCAGGAACTCAGGAGTTTCTGCATTCCCATTTCTGAGGGCCAAATCTGCAGGGGATGGAATGTAGCTGTTGTGTTAGAAAATGCAGTTCTTAGACTGTAAAGCGATCCAGGGGTTTCAACATGACGAGTATAATGTCACAAATACAGCCTTGGGGACATTTCTAGTTGGCTTTCTGTTATCTAGGCTGTTAGAAACTCACCAGAAAAGTGATTTAATCTAATGAAACTTTATATTTATCCAGGGAATAAACACAGTTTTAACAATGGGGCCGATTTTGAGTCATCCAAACAGGAAGAGACTTTCCTGCAGGACCTGGGGGACAATGTCATGAGCTGAATTCTGCTCAGATCACGTGCACAGCGTTTTGCTGAAGACCCCCTTGTCCTGGTAGAATATACGTTTTGCAATGGTTTCATAAAAGACTTTCCAAGACAATAAACTTTATCCAGAAGGGCTGAATTACCCTCAGAAATGCAGCTGTTGCCAGGAGAGCTTTGGGTGAGCGATGGGGTGACTCAGTCCCGAAACTCCTGCCCCGGAACACATGGGAATCTCAGTTCTCACGTTTAGCTTTCTCAGTCAACAGCAAAAATATGGGATATTCAAGTCAACAACTTGAATATGGGACTCTTTTAAGGCTTGGAAAGTGAGAGGGCATTTGAGAAAGGGAACAGAGCCTTGCTGCAAAGCTCTGTGTACTGGGATGCTGCAGAGCACATTATTCATTTGCTTACAGATGGCTGCGCTTTGCGACCTGTGTTTGCCCACACTGGGCACGTGGGCAAACACTCACTGCTCAACAAGCACTGACAGAATTGAAATGTTCTCTGCAAACATAAAGCAGAGCTAAAAGGGGGAGAGAAACCCATATGGCGCTCGGCTCACCACAGCTTGTGCGGAATCTCATTTCCGAGCAGACTCCTCCCCGCAGGGCACTTCTGATCTCCACACCCTCCTGTTTGCCTTGTTCATGCCACCATACAGCGTTCCCCAGTCCTCTGAATGAGTTACTGTGCTGAAGCACCTTCCCTCAGCACACAGGAATCCGTGGATAACGGGTTTTGTCTCTCCTCGTTCTTTTTTTAACGGTCAGAACAGCAATGAGCCCACGGTGTCGTGGTCCACCTGCCAGATTGTAATTCCCTCTTGCTGCAGGGACCTGACAGGCCTTGGAAAGCTGGGGAAGAGCCAGATGTATGGCCATGGGGAAGAGAGAAGGGGCTGCAGAGGGAGCAGGGGCTGCAGAGCACCCCCAACCACACCAGGGAAGCTCTGCCTGTCTCTGCAAATGGGAGACGGACCCAAAGCCACAGAGAGTCCTTCTGTTGTTCTACCAGACACAGGAAATATCCCAAAGGCAATATGCCATTCCTGAGCATGTGGTATAGGGTGTTTTTCCTTGTCACGCTGAGCCAGAATGACTCTGCATGCACAACCTCTGATGAGGAAGTAATTAAGGTGATTGCTGCTGGGAGTGCTGCTGGAGTTACCCAACCTTTCCTTTGGGAAAAAAACAGCATAAACCCCTAATTTAGTCCTGTCCTGCTTTATGTTTTTCCTCAGTGAGATTTGCTAGTATTTGCTGAATCTCATTTTACATTATATTGTATTATTGTATAATAATATATATTATTATATATATTATTGTCCATTCTTAACATCCTCCTCCTTCACGTTTCTACAGAAGTTTACACACGGACCCTCCAGAACCTTCTGCAACACAAGTGATGAACCATAAATAACACTAATAGCAGCAAGAAAAAGAAGAAAATGAAGCAATAACAAGAGACTAATTGGCTATGAATGCAGCCTTGCAAACTCTTCAGGACAAACTGCAGAAAAACCCTCAGCTGAAGGGGTGTGAATCAATGCAGGCACCTCTGCCTGCTGCTTTATCGATTTGAGTGGAGTTATTGATGATGTGCTTAAGCACACACTTCACTGGGGATTGATTTGTTCAGATAAAATGGTCCAGGAGAGCTCACGTGGCAATAATGATAGTGCACCACTTGTGGGACTTTACTAGGAAGAGATTAAAGAAAAGTTAAAAGGGGAGCCAGGACATGATGAGCAGCATAATCTACCTGGCACCTGCCAGGAAGGAGTGCTGTATTCTGGTATGATATGGAAATAAAAAAAGTAGAGAGTAAGGAGCAGAAAAGGGGGAAAGCCCTGCAAGCTGTCTCAAAGGGCTCCTCTGGCCTCACTGGCTCTCAGAAAGTGCCAACCCAGCTGCCATGGCACTCACATTCAGCCTTACCTCGTTGGGCTCCCACAGCCAGACGTCGAAGGTCGGCTTCCGCAGCGCCTCGATGGTCTCCTGGGACAGCATGTACTGCAGAGAGAAGGGCAGCAGGGGTGAGCAAGGCTGTCCCTGGCATGGGAGTTGCTGTTGGCACCTCCTCGGGACTCCTGGGGTTCCATTCAGGAGGGGTTTAGCCGTATTTCCCAAGGGGAGAGCAAGTGATCTCTCCCCCTGCCCACCCAAGCCTCCTCACCCTTCCCACCGGCTGGCAGCTGCTCATCGGGGCAGATCCCTGCTGAGCAGGGCTTGGGAGAGAAGGGGGAGTGGAGGTGTCAGGGACAGGGTCTTGGCTAAATCCAGCATGGGATATCAAAGGCACCGGGCACAGCCCCATCCCTGGCTGCACTGGTTTCTGCTGCCTGCAGAGCATCAGCGGCACTCGAAGCTGCCAGTTAGGGCTGGAGAGTGTGAAGTGTTTCTGCTTACAGTGCTAAATTAGCTGGTGGGTATGATATGTTTATTTTCAGATGATTTATGCTCTCATTTTGAGTGTTTTTTCAAGAATGCCCACAGTTTCAAATTGGTTGTCAGCCTGCAAGTTCCAAGTGATTTTTTATCATTATGCTGTGAAGCTTAAAACAAAATCAAGCTCATTCACCACTTATGGCTGTACACAAAATGAAAAAAAGGAATGTGGAGGGTTAAAAGACATGGGGATATCAGGACTGTACAGATTCATCTTTTCAAGACTCCACTCATCAGTCTTTCTGGGACTCAAAATCCTTGTGGATTCAATTGGCCCATTTACCATTGCTGTCTCTAGCTTGGGTTTGCTGTCCTGAGCAGGTGAATGACAATTTCTGAGCCATCAAATTGCTTGATACCTAATCCAAGGAGGAACAACACAGAAGACTAATTTTCCTCCTTCAGAAGGCCAGGGGTTTTGCATTTGCATATGCAAGGTACACTTAGTATGACTTTCTGCAAGAAAACTGCAAATTAGCAGTACAGATTTGGTGTAATAGTGACATCTTCTTTCAGCCTCACTGACACTGGACAAATCCAGCACCTGACAGATGATAACTGATCTTGCAGATCTCCAAAACCCCAGACTGCTATGAACTTTGGTCTAGGAAAAATGCAGAAATACAAACTACCAGTTTACCCTGCAACTCTTCATTGTTAATTCAAGATCCTAATACAGCAGCAAATCAAAGTTTGATCTGACATATACACTTACCAAGGGGAAAAAACTGGCTTAGAACTGATGTGTTTTGTGAAATCGTGTGTCAGGAGCACAAGCCTCTTGGGCAAGAGTTAATGAAAAGAAACAGAAGTCCCACGGTGTCTGCCTGAGAGACCTGGGCGTCACCTTTGTGGGTGGGAATAAACAGCAGAATTTGCAGCTCGTTGCTCTGTAAGGCTCTGAACACAAATCTGCTCGGGGGCAGGTCCATGCCATGCACCTGCATCGCACGAGGATCCAGGGTGGCTTGGTGTGTGCAAGGAGATGCCCATGGTTAAACCCTGATTTGCACACGGGGTTTTGGCCAGGTCTGAGCTGGGCACTGGGCAGGCACAGCCTGGCAGCTTTTAATGATTCTTGTGGGCAAAAGCTGCCGGTTCTGGGACCAAAGACCCTGTGCTCTTTATGGTTTCAGCCTCATTCATCACTGTGGGTTTGTACTCGTGCTTGCCCAGGAGACATTTTTCTTGCAGCGTTACTTTGTTCCCCAGCAAATACACTAACTCATTTTCACAGGGACAATGAATCATTTTGGAGAGAATCCAATGTCGCGTTTTCCCTCTGTTTCCCTGGGTGAAGCATCCCCATAAATTACTTTTTAAATTAAAAAAAAAATAATCCATTAGGAGAAAACAGGCAGCAGCATCACTTTCAATTAGAACACGGCATTACGGGGTGTTTTTGATTGTTGCCATGAGCGTGGAGAATAAACAAATCTAACCAGACAAAAGAGCGTTAAATGTTGACGAATGCACAATGTTCATTAACATTTCAGACTCTAATGAGCTTTCAAGTATTAAAGACTACCGAGAATTAAACTTTAAGTCACTGCAGGCAACTGACAGCTTTTTCCATTGGCGTGCAGGGGTTTTGGATCGGGTCTTGGATTTAGAATAACTGGGAATTAATGGCTCAGGAGTCAGGCATCATAAAGCAGCACTTGTCAGGATGGCAGCCATGCAGCAGGGTTATGGGAAGAGCAAGGAGTGCGTGGTACCTTTGGGTAGGATGGCACATCCCGCCGGGGAGCCGGCCTCTTGTTTTCATCCAAAAAGCTGTACTTGCAGGGACAGTTAGTCCTGAAATGAAATATTCATCTCTTAACACTGAGGGAACAGAACCACAGTGCCCCAAAAAAATGCCAGAAGTGCTCTGGTCTCCCAGCAGGCATCGCTCAGAGCATTACCCCACTCCAGAACCCCTCCCTTTCTAACGTGGTGTTGCTCAGATGCTTTTGAAGTGTGATCCCCTTTAGGATTTTCTCCCCCTGTGCAACACCCCTGTTGCCCTTTCTCGGTCTCTTTGCATTCAAGAGAGAAGCATCTGTCTTCAGGAGTGTATCCATGGATACCCAACCACTTCTCTCTCAACCCAGTAACTTTCAGTGAGCAGCTTGCTGTCCATGGCACGCATCCTTCTCCAGGGCCACCAGCAACCACGCTGGGTGTGGGCACTGTCACCCGTGGTTATTTACTGGTGCAGACACCCACTGAGCCTCACTGCAGCCCATAAGACCTTCCACTTTGCTGGTGTGACCTCCTTGCCTGCTGCCCCTCATGTGGGACAGCAGCAGGGAGGCACAGACGTGGCAGACACGTCTGCTTGGCTCCCCGATCCTGGGGGAAGGGAGCCACTGCCAGCAATTACAGGTAATTAACACTTGCCTGGTTATTGACACCAGCACCCACTGCCTGTTATCTACTCCTCTTTCCTCTGCATGTGGAAAAGCCAAGCTGATGCTTTCCCATATGAGCAGAGGACCAGGAGAGACCTTATCACAGCTCTACAATTCCTTGATGAGCTTGCAGCCAGGTGGGGGTTGGGCTCTTCTCCCAAATGACCTCAAGGGGAGGGTCAGGTTGGACATCAGGGAGAATTCCTTCACTGAAAGGGTGGTCAAGCATTGGAATGGGCTGCCCAGGGAGGGGGTGGAGTCGCCATGCCTGGAGGTGTCCAAGGAAGGACTGGACGTGGCACTCAGTGCTCTGGGCTGGGTGACAAGGTGGGCATCGGGCACAGCTTGGACTCCATGGGCTGGGAGGGATTTTCCCAGGTAGTTGTCCACATGGACTTTATTAACTCTGGTGTGAGGCTGATCTACTTGCATTTTGCATTCACAGAATCATGGAATGATTTGGGTTGGAAGGGACTGTAAAAATCATCCAGTTCCACCCCTCCTGCCATGGGAAGGGATGCTGGCTAGATCAGGTTGCTCAGGGCCCCATCCAACCTGGCCTTGAACACTTCCAGGGGTTTATCCCTGGAGTCCTAACATTTGGATTATCCTTTCTCAATTTTCAAGCCCCCTGCCAAAGGGAGCGAAGAGAAACCTCCCAAAAGAAGCCAAGCAAAGCATTCCATTGACTCTATTTGTCCATTTTTGATTATTTCCTATATTCTGTATTGCACCTCTTTTTAGTGTTTCTCTTCTCTGTTGGGAGTCGGTCCAGGTCTCTTTTCTCCTCCTAACATTGATGTTTGCTGTCATTTCTCATGGCAGTGTCTGAACCCTGTGAAAGTTATGTCATTTTTACAGCTCATGGCAGTCAGCTGACTTCAACCAGCTGCCGTTTCCTGCCCTGTTTAAGGAGATTCTCAGTTGATGAAAAGCTGTCTTAATCATTTCTAAAGCTGTTTCCTCAAAACTCCACTGTGTGGGGTATTAGTAGGATAAAAATAGTGAGATTGGGGCATTCCTTGCCCTAATTGGAGCTGACTGTCAGGGTTAGCTGAGGGTCAGCCAGCTATCTCTAACTCCCAGCTGGAGTAGGATATTGAAGCCTTCATCCCAGCACACTGGGGAACACACCAGAGCCAGGATGCATCAGACCTTTGCAAATGTAAAACTGTATCTGCAAATGGTCATGATTTTAAATGACACAGTAATGCCATTAGCATCTGCCAGTGGTGAGAGCAAAAGGCAGACAAGCAAAAAAAAAAGCAATTTGAGGGGGATGCAAACGGGGCTGCCTTGCTCTTCTGAAGAGAGAGATGCACAATTCACTGTGCATGAGGGCTTTTATAAACCTGGCTGCTCAACCTTACTCTCTTCTTTGGTGATGTAGCAGCAAATATAGGAATAGGTAAACACCCATACAGCTGTGTACACTGTGATCTTATGGAAGGAATATATGCACTCACACATATTTATATATATGAATTAAATTTAGATGTGATCCCTAATTGCAGCCACAACACATTATCTGGCAAATGACACTGCACAAGGGGTGACAAGTCTAAATGAGAGCAAACACATTCCCACCTCCCTGCGATGCCTCTGCTCCCGCACAGCAGGCACAGATCTCATGCCAGCAGGACAGAGCTTGCTCAGCTGCCCTGGAGAGAAGCATCCCTAGGCTGGGATCACCACAGGCTGGGGGCATGGCTCCTGTGGAGCTGTGGTGGCTTGGGAAGAGGGAAGCACAGCTCATTCCTCAGCAGCTCCTGACGGGAGCCACCAAGGAGCATCCTCTCCTCAGTCCTGTATCCACACCTAACTGCTGCTTTGAGACCCAAACCCATCGGGTGCAGAATTTTGGGCAAGCAGGAGGAGTTTTTGAACAGCTGGGAGGAGGAAGACGCAGCTCAAGGCGACCAAGAAGAGCTGTGACGGAGCCATATGGACGCAGCACCAAAGCGATGCTGAGCAGAGCAAGTCCCTCTCCTGCTCCAGCGAGGGCAGCCGTGAGTGTGAGCTCAGAGCAAGCCAGGCTGGGTGTCTGTGCCCAGCTGAGCTCCACACCACTTTTACCACGGCTTCCCAGCCCCACACCCCGTGCTGGTCCCTGCCTTTCAGCTCCTGCCACGTCTCACTCAAACCCTCGGTGGAGACGACACCCCAGCTGGAGCCGGCTGCGTGAGCAGGTGTAACGCTCCCCATTCCCGCTTTCCTCGTTAACAGGTTGCTGTTTATACCACAAAATATAGATTGGAAGGTGACAGAATCTGGGATGGGAATGAGTCATGGCTGCTGGGACCGTCTCAAACTCCCTGATGTGGTGTGGTGGCAACTGAGCGAACGTGAAGTTGCCGCAACTTTTCTTTTTGGACTGAATTCCCCATCCACCCGTGCATCACTGCCCGGCTCTCCCAGCTCCCTGCCACGGCTGAAGAGGAGACACATGGACACACACACACAATATTCCCATCACACCCAGCACAAACCAGCACACATGTCCTTGCATTTGCTGCCAACCTGGGCTCGGCTGTTTCTAATGAGATTTCCCCACACGCCCCCAACGAGAAATGATGCAAGTCACGGGGCAAACTGCAATTTGTCCTGCTGGGATGAAGCTGAGGCAGGTCTGAGGTTAATAATGTTACCCTGCATTTATGCTGATATGACAGCTGAATTTGGCCTTGGACTTAATGGGAATGTATTATCATTGTGCCTCCTGACATATCTGGATGGCAACACTTATAAAAACAAGTGATTATAAAGCCTGAATCTTTCAGTAAATCACCCATTGCCCTCAGTAGGAAACAGTTTTGATTAAAGGTCGGACAATTTGACCCCGAGAGAGACTGTCAAGGCAGCACGGTTACATTTGCTGAGAAAAATCCCCTTCACCCACATTTTGAGCAATAGGGTACATTCCTTTTCAGCAACCTTCCCAGAAGCGTTCCCACTCTCACAGCGATGATTTGTTTGTCCTAGTGGGGTACTTCAGTGACACAGGGGGTGTTTTCCAGCTGAGAGCACGCACCGTACGAAATGCAATTTTTTCTGCTGGTGTTTTAACGACAGCAGAACCAGGCTTCACAACCACAATGCGAGCCCTTGAATTAGAAAGCAAATTCCCAATTCCTTGTCGAGTTTGAAACGGGTGATTTATAATAGCATGAGATCATAATTAGAGGAGCTGCTACATATTTATTTGGTAATTTCCCAGAATATATTGGAGCTGGTTCGAGTGTTAGCTGGTTCCCAACCAAAAGCTGCGCTGTGCAGGAGTTCTTTTCCCATTCCCTCTCTCCCAGTAAATCTGGATGAAGAATTCCCATTCTGTATGGGTGACAAATAACTCCCTGTTGCAAGACCTTTTTCCCTATTCCCATGGCCCGAGCTAATTTAACTGGTGAACGGCTATAAATCTTTAAATTAAAGCCACTGTCCTTGATGCTTATTGGCTTCCTTGCTCTTTTACTGCTGAGCCCAGGAGGTAATTCCGCGGAAATGTTGCGCCGGGGTTTGAAACCAGACACTCATTCCTGTGGTCGGGTCCGAGGCAGGACTTACCTGCTGCTCCTGGCTGCCATTTCCTCCCTCATCTTTTTAATGTCGCGCTTGCATTTCTCAATCTCCACCACTTTGAGGCCTTCCACTGTCAACAAAGGGAAACAACAGCGGCGTCACCATGGCAAAAAAAGTCGCAGGATCTCGTTTCGCAATGGTGCAGAGTTTCCCAGAGCCCTGACAGTGGGGTTATCCAGCCAGCCAGCTCTTACAGGCTCGTTTCTCCCACGTGCAGGTGCTGCCAAAGCGACGGATCTCGGAAACCCGCAGGAATTCTCTGCTGCCAATGTAGATAACAGGCAGGGTATTTTAATTCACAGAATGGCTACAACATCTCGGCTTTTCCACAGCAGCAGTCTCAGCTCTGCTGGTGCCTTCGCTTCTGGGGCTGCGGAACACGAATCAGAGGAAATCCTGAGCAAAAAAAAAAAAACCCTCCCGCGATGGGGTGATAAGCGCGGCTATGCAAACACGTCCCGGTAGGATTAGAATTCCCATTAAGATAAAAGGGTTTGATTTGAAAGTTCACGCAGAGCATTGAGGAGCTCTGAGAGGCATTGCTGGATACAGGAAAAACCGAAGGGAGAATGCAGGAGGGAGAGAAAAATGTTGAAAAGTTTGGCTCTAACGATGGGTTTAATTATTTTTTTTTGTTTTTAGGTATTGAAAAGCTGTCACTTCTGTTCGCCGATCGATTTTGTAATCAAAGGTTATTCCTGCGTGCGGCACAGAAAATCCTATATTTCCCTCCCGCGTGCGACTGGGAAGGGCCACGAGGCAAAAAGTTTGATTGCCTGTTTGTGCAGCCGGGCACCGCATCCCACGGAGCCCAGGGAACCCAACTCAGTGGGAATATTCCCCTTTTCCTTTCCCCCTCGCTGAGCCATCAGCCCAAGGACACGACACAGCACCATTTATTGCGTCCGTGTCACTCACACGGAGTCGTTTCACCGCTCATTTGTTTACTGAGCTCACTGGTGGCGTGGCTTCGGGGGAACTCGTGGAACTCAATGGGACAGTCAGTATTCAGCAACTTTCTTACCAAATCACGGTCTGAATCACGCTTATCTGGGGAGCAGCATGTGAGTGATAAGACCCTGCCTTGAAGGGCACAACTCCGGAGATAAGAAGGACTTTGGTTTTGTTTTCTTTATGAGAGTAACAACAAAGATCGCTGGTGGAACTGGGAGAAGGGAAAGAGATGTGTATGAACCGAGCCCGAAATGCCACATATTAGGGGAGGAAAGGGAAAGGGGTCTGATTTTTCTTCTTTACAGGGATACCCTCAGCTTAAAAATCCCGTTTATAAATTTGTATGTTTTTGTCTATCATTGCTACAGGCAATTTCTTTGGGTGATCACAATGTGATGATGCAGGCAAGCTGCTGCCCTGCTTATTCAATATCTTCCTTCTTGATACCTCTCTGCACTTTTATAGGTGCTTTGTTCAACTGGTGATGATCAGCTGCAGCTGACCTGCAGGCCCTGTGCTGCTATGTACCACCCTGGTGAATTCACCCGGGAGAAATTCATGGGTAGCCCATTTGCCAAGGTGTTTAAATAGTAGCCAGAGCCTGTTTGAAGCAGTGGGAGCCAAGCAGAGTTATCAGAGTAACAGGGAAGTGGGGCAGGAAACTGCAGGGAGAAGAGCAGTTCTGGTGCAAAATGTCAGCCCTGAGCATTTTTTTGTGTTGCATCTCTTTAGTTTCCATCCCAAACCTCTCCAGGGAGGCAGGGAATTTACATAATTATTTTCTTAAGGTAGATGTGAAAGGCTTACAAATTGCAAAGGGTTTTTTTTTTTGCCAGCTTCCTTATTCGTGTGTGGGCTGCTGTGCAGAGCAAGTCAAGCCACGGGACAAAGCATTCCCAGTGCTTGCTCTGCGTGGACTCGTTTTCCAAGGGGAAGTGACAAGCTTTAGCTGGGATTTAAACACCAGTTAAAAGATTTGGCTCCCTGAAAACACATGTCTGATGCAGTCTCTAGGTAGGAATGGGAGGGAAGCTGAGAACATTTCATGTGAGGTGCAGATGTGGTGCTGTCATGAGCACTCATCCCCACACACACGTCCCCTCTGGGGAAGAAATCCTGGAGATCACATGTGGAAGAAGTGGTGGAAAAGGGATCTCCGAAGGAGGCAGGAGAAAAGGCAAAATAAAAGCGCAATTCTTTTCACATTTGGCTTGCAAATGATAAATGGCCTTGTCATGTGCGCTGATTAAGGGCCCATTATATTATTCTGCAGCAAGAAATACCTTCTGAAAAGACCCTGTGCTGTCTAAAGAAATCCTTGGGCTGAATCCAGCAATGAAATGTGGCTCTTGGAGCAACCTCTGGGAGCCCGGCTCGAGCAGGGGGGTTGGACACTCCCTTTCTCCCACGGTTTTGCTTCTCAAACACGACAGCCGGGGATTATTTCAGAATGTTGCAGATTTGGCTCTGTTGCAAATTCTGGAAGCCCAATTTCCAGCAGATGGGTGCACTGGCAGACAGGCAACCCGGGGAGCTCCTTCCCACAGGCTGAGGCTGCTGGAGCTGGGATGGGGAGGGCTCAGGCAGAGTGGCAGCAAATTGGTCCATCAGCTGCTGATTCCATCAGCAGGACTGGAGTTTTCAGAAGTTTCACTGAAAGTGCAGTGACTGAGCTGATTTTTCCTTTTTTTTTTTTGGAGCAAAGAATAAATCAGTGGAGCCTCGGGAAAAACAGCAGCCGAACAGACAGGGAGGAATTCATACCTAGGTCCCTTTCTGGGGGGTAGGCATTCTACAGGTTGCCCCCTCCATGGACATCCCACAGCTCCAGGAGCCTGAGTCCGGGCTGGCCACAGGGAGAGGTTTTCCAGCAGCTGCTCTTCAAATAAGGACATTTTTTCCCTCTCCCTCCTGACAAAGGGATCAGTCTCCCCCAGCAGCTGCAGGGTCAAGGTAGCTTCTGCTCAGGGGAAGTTTCAGGAAAACAATTTCTTCCATGAACCAGAACCTTTTTTTTTCCCAGCCAGCTGTAGTGGGAAGGTGCTTTCTGCAGCTGGAGTGCTGGGAAAGGCTCTCCCTGCTCCTGACTTCAGTGCTGAGCATCCGTAAGGATGCGGCCTTTGGAGTCAAAACTGGATGACAGCACCTTATTCATCCCCCTTCCCTGCCTCTCTGGGACCTGTGTTCTGCACAATGCACTGAAACAACCCAGATGCTGCACGAGGGGACACAAAACAACCCAAAAACCAGAAAAGGAGCTCGTTGACCACGTGAATTTAACTTGGTTGTTGCACAGTAACAATACAGCCGTGTTACTGTGCAGGGATCCGACTGACAGCGGAAGGAGGGTGTTACCCCCTGGAATGACAGACCAAATGCCCCAGGGAGGGTGGGATCAGGGAGTGCAGAGGGATGGGGGGGAAACTGCTGGGTGCAGGGAGGTCACAGACACCTGGGGTATGGGGGACATGGGAGGGCTGGGAGGTGGGGATGGGGAGGTGGGAGGTGGAGGCCCTCTGCCACAGGGATATGGGAATAATGGGACGTGGCCCCAGGCCCCAAAGCTCAGTGGGGGGCTCGACAGCCCCTCAAAGGGGAGGCTCTGGATGCCAGCAACACCAGCCATCCCACCCTGGCCACCACGGGCTCCCACTGTCTCCACACCTCCCCACGGGCTGACCTGCAGCTTTTGGGCCAAATCGCAAGGGATTAGAGGAAGTGGAGGAGCTGTGAGGAGCAGGACAGGTCAGGGAGCACAGCAAGGGCAGCAAGGCACCGGTTCCCACTGCGACAGGAATAAAGGGACACTCACGTTCAACCTTTTTCTCCAGCATTGCCAGGTGATTAGCGACTTCCGTTTTCAGCTCATTGATTTTAAAAACCCTGGGAAGAAAACCCTCATGTATTAATGTTGTACATTTAATGCTCCACCTACTCTAGGTACGAACTTTTGCTAGAAATGTCCGTATTTATGTCCCTGTGGTTGATCTGCCCAGCCACGTTTGCGATAAAGAAAAGCAAATTTCCCACGGAAATGCTAACATTTGGGCAGAAAATACCCGGGCTTAATTTTCAGAAAAATTAACTAGTGATTTTTTTTTTTTTACTGCCCTGGGAATGTACTGTGGCTCTACAACACTTCATCACCCCCTCTCTCAGCAGTGACTTGCTGTTGTAGCCCCCAGGGAGGCGAAGTTAAATTGATAATGCTTCGTCTGAGAGCAGCGTCTTGGTGTCTGCACACTCTGAAACCTCCTCCCCTCCTTGCCAGTTTAGGCTGGTGATTTGCTGGGCTGTGGTGGGATTGATCTGTCTTATTGAAAGCAGCTGGGATTAAATAAGCAGCCACACAGATGTTGAGAAATGCTCTCGGAGGAGAGACATTTTGGGCTGATAGAGGGGAAAATGAAACAAATCTGATGATTTGACTGTCCAGTGAAGAAGCATTTATTTTGCTTCCAAAGAGGGAAGGAGCACAAGAATATGTTTACTACTTGATCTCCTTTTAAAATCAAAGATAATCACCGAAATTGCTTTTGGTTTAAGCTACTGTGTTGCTGTCAGCAGGAAATAACGTGTCCCAGACCTGAACTGGGCAGGCAGAGCGGGATTTGAAAGCTGTCTTAAATGCCCCTCTGCCTGCTGTGAAAATTTCACTTCAGGCTGATAAAAGAAATAGCGTTTTAAATTAATAATGATGTTCAGCTTCTTACCTCGAGAACTGCTCGGCAATCTGTCCCAATAAATTCTGGAACAATTCTTCTTTCTCTGAAAAAAACAGGAGGGAGACATAACAGAAAAAAACAGAGGAAAGAAGAAAGCCTCAGCCCCTCTGCAAAGTGATGTCCCCAGACTCCCAGTTCTGATGGTGAGGCCAAAAAATCATCCTGGTCCTTTGAACGGTGACAGGGTTTGGGAATGACTCCTTGTCTCTCCTGCCTTCCTCTGCCTGGAGATTACAGTCAAGGTTTCCCAGAAATTTTATTTTTGGGGGGCTGGGTCTCTGAGAAGTGGCTTGTTTTAAGGCACCTTGAAAGTTCCTGCTCTCCATTAGTGTCTCTCCGCCATCAGCACACTGTGACAGAGTGCCCAGGAACAACACCACAGCTCATGAACACGGCAAAAAACCCAGCCTGCCTTTCAGTTTTATCCTGGGACATTATCCTGGAGACCAATTTTTCTGGTGCAAATTCACCAGGGCTGCACTGCTACGCATGAACTCCAGGCAGGCGTGAGATGCCAAAGTGAGTTGTCCTTGCAGAATGAGCTCTGCCCTTCCTGGTTTGTGGGATGGACACAGCAGGGTACAAGTTCCCCAGCCCCTTTTCCCTTGAGAACACAACCAGGACGGAGCTGCCGCAGGGATCCTGCCAGGATCCCGTTGTTCCCTGAGCTCCTGCAGCAGTGGCCACTCTGGGAGCCCTCGTGCCAGGAATCTCCTGCTGGGCTCAGGAAAGTCAGCCTGCTGAAGCCCCAGCCTCTTCCCGAGACAATCACAGCATTGCAATCACCAACACGGGGAAAAGCAAACAAACCCTCCAAACAGGACCCTAGATTCCCAGGGACAGCACACTTTAGGAAGGAAGATGTACAATAGCAACGTTTTCCCATCTTTTGGCGTGTCCACACGGACAGGGGAAGCATAAATCACCTTTGCTGAGCTCTGAGCTGCTGTTTTGGGATCGTTCCCCCTTTCTCCCACCAGCTAATGCAAACTGCACCGTGCTGCAGTCGTTCCTGCGCTGGGGATGTGCTCTTAGTTTCTCACGCTCAAGGAAAAGAAACATTGAGTGCACTCATAAACACACTGCAGATTACAGAGCACCTATTTATACCCCCCCCCCACCCCGATGGCATTCCTGCAGCTACTTCTTGTCCTTCCCCAGGGGAACACGATGACTCTCACAAGTGCAATCATCCAGGCAAGACACATCAGGCAGAAATACAGCCCAGCATTTACCATTCATTTCTCAGTAATAGCCCTTGTACCTGTTGAAAGGATTTGCAATTCCTCGGGTATTAGAGATGTCAGAAATACTTGTCAAGAGCATTCACGTTGCTGGTCAGAACAATTTGGCCGTTGCCCCTGTGACTCAAGACTGGAGCGAGCATTCTGTGCTCTGAAAGTCTCAGATCTAATTCCCTCTTTTTTTTCTTTTTTTTTTCCCCCCCCTCTATGATCTGACTCCCAGCAGAGTGGCTAGCAGGGAAAACGAAGAGATTAGTTCTTCTCACAGAGACCCATTTTCCAGTTTTCTCACAAAGCCCAAGCGCTGAAACAAAGCAAACGCCGCGTCCTATTTAAGGGAGGAGGAAAACTTACCCCGTGCAGCACCTGGGGTGGCACCGAGTCCGACAGGGAAAATAAGCACAGAAAGCCGTGTCCTCTCCCTCCGAGGCTGCTCAGCCCTCTGACAGTGGCTGTAGCGTGCCAGAGACTGACAAGTTCCCTATAAACACTGTTCCAGTAAAAAAAAGAAACACCCAACAATCTTACTTTCACTCCCTCCCCCTGTCAAAACTCGCTCGGAGTACTAGGAAATTCTCATCCAGGGAACAGTCAGCTGCAATCTGATGTTTATGGATGTAATAAAAGACTTTCCAAATGAAGATGTATGTTTTTATAACCCTAGGGTGCAGTAAAGATATATGACTAAGAGTGGCAGTTCGTCTCATCTTAAAGAGACAAGGATCCATTTCTCTGCCCTGTTCCTTTCCGAGGGGAAGACCTCTGGTAACCCCTGTTTCTGAAGAAAATGAGACATTGCTCTGACATCACTGAGTCTCCCTTGTCCCCTGCTTTGTGGAACAGGAGGGTTAGGTGTGCTTTTACTCCCCTAATTACCCTCTGCCTTGTTTTTTTTATACCTCAGGGCAGGGCTGATACCCTCAGGTGCACACAGATACCTTCTCCCTCAAACTGCTTCATTTGTTTTGTTGTGATTCCCTCCGTGGAAAGGAAACCCGTGCAGCATTGGCAGCATCTCTGGGCGCCTTGCTGAGGGTCCTGCTGCCAGCATCCCAAAAAACAACAGCAACTTTCTTCTCCCCTCACCCCGCAACGTGCAACGTCTGCGAACGCGGGTGTTGGGCAAGGCAGGTTTTTGCCCAATACCCAGGGTGTCCTACAGCTGACAAATGAAAATCGGCAACCCCTCCTGCAGAAGATGCTGCAATGGTTAATGCTGGGCAGGGGATGGGCCAGCTCAGGCTTCCCCGGGCTTCCCATGGCTCATGGCCCTGCTCGCTGCGGGCACGGGGACTTCGGCTCTTTGCCCCTTGGCCCCTGCCAAGCGCAGCAGGGAGTTTGGCCGGGACGCCGTGGAGAAAGGAGGCATTCTGCCTTGCCTCCAGCAGCTTCTGGGGAGGAGGCAGGTGCTGGGGAATATGGCAGAGGCATTTTTTCCTGCGGCTCCCGCCACGGCCGGGCCGGAGGCTGGCGGGGAGAGCACGCCCGCCCTGCCAGACTGGCGCCAGGTCCACGCTGGGCAGCTCAGGTGACCCTGCTCTGGCACAGATGGTTTATTGCCCACTGGTAGGTGCCCCCTGCTTCGCACTGCCCTGCTCAGCAGTGCCCCTTCCTCTCCCCTCTCACCCCCTGGGATCACAGCCAGGGAGCCACCTCCATCCTCCCACCCTCCCTGGCTGCCCTTGCCACCCTGCCAACCTGAACAGGGAGTGTGTGGGTTGGGTGGGTGGCTTGGCTTCCCTCTGTCTTTTCTGCTGTGGCCAAGCAAGGCTGGGAGGACATGGGCATCTCCCTCTCCGTGCCAGCGTCAGGCTGGTGAATTCCTGCCCTGTTTCTCACAAACGCTGCTGCCCCTGGCTCAGGCTTCTGTCTGTACTCTGCTTTCCGTGGTTTGTTTGGATCTAGGCAGTCAGAGCAATTAAAAAACCCACGAGCAGCCAGGTGGGCAAAAGCCTCAGAGAGGGCTGTGCTTCAGGCCCGAGCCCATGTCCGTGAATCTGTCATGTTGGGCCCCAGATTCACGTAACAGCTCAGGTTAATTTGGGCTGTTGCATGCAAATTGCCCATCAGGTGAGTAATCCTGAAGCAGTTGGCCACATATGGATGCAAGCATCCATGTGGGATGCATGGAAGGAGCAGCAGGTGGGAGGAGGATTTTTCTCTCCCAGTCTCTGCCTCTTCGGTCTTGCCTGAGCTGCGAGCGTGAACAAGACTCCAAAAGGAGAAGAGACGTGCCAGAATAAGAAGATTTAGATATAGTGACAAGCTTCTGTCGCTTTCCCAATAGCAATCTGCACAAGATTTTGGGTATTTAATCATCCAGGGGGAAAAGCATCCCTGCAGATCTCTAGTGCTGCCACTGCTGGGCTTTCCTGCCCTGACTCTGGAGCAGTGGGAAAGTCCCTGTGTGTGTTTTCCTGCCTGTTCAGGACCACAGTGGGTCAGGCTCACCTGACCTCCACAACAGCTCCTTTCCCTGCACTGTCAGAAACCTGACAGACTTCAATTTTATTCCTCAAGAGCGTGTTGCCAAAAGGGATTATTCATTTAATTGTCATCTCCATCAGTTTTCCAGAGTGTCCAAACCCTACTAATTAGAGCCCCAACGCAGCCACAGTTTGTGAGTTTTGAGCCAGTTCCAGCAGGAGGACACAGAGCAGAGCCCTTCTGCTGTGGGGAGGGAGAGGCTGCTCACTCAATGGGCTTGGGAATTAAACACCCCAGAGATAAGGAAGGGTTTGGTGCTGTGGATTTGATGCTCTGCTTGGAGAGCCATGTGCCTTCTGGCCCAGGGGCACAGGAGGAGGGACAGCACATGATCCAGCAGCCCCACACGCTCAGAAACAGCCACCTCAGGCCCCCCCTTCTCCTTGCAGACAGCTGACCCCTGACACAGCCACTGCCACTGCATCCAACACTCACTGGAATAATCATTTCTTTATTTCCAACCCTCTCCCATGGCTATGGCCAGGAAATGAAGAATTGTCTCTTAGCAGGACTCCAGTGCATATCTGGATATCCAGTGGATATCTCCTCCGCTGGATAAAAGCCACAGCTTATATTTTCCTCCCGAAGGATTATATTTCCCAGTCCCACTTTTCCCAGGCTCTGTTTGGCTGGAGTGTGTGTCACTCTCCTGCAGCTGCCTGGGAGACTGCTGGAAAGAGGTGCCTTGCCTCCCACCACTGTGAACATTGGGGTGACCCCCTTTTTGGCGTGAGTTGCTTTGGGAAGCAGAATCACGCAGGGAGTGTTGTCTAAGGAGTGAAGACTAGAACAGAGCTGGGGTTTTTTTTCTTTTAATGAAGAGGAAC
This sequence comes from Ptilonorhynchus violaceus, assembly GCA_013397565.1. Taxonomy (NCBI): domain Eukaryota; kingdom Metazoa; phylum Chordata; class Aves; order Passeriformes; family Ptilonorhynchidae; genus Ptilonorhynchus; species Ptilonorhynchus violaceus. The sequence goes on from VZRJ01001781.1 coordinate 228,253, forward strand.
AATTTCCCACTCTGTTTATTCTTCCTGCTGTCAGCAAAATGTCAGGAATGCTTAATGTTAATGACAAGCCATGTGAAAGAGAAAAAGATACCAAGCAACATTAGTTCCATCGCACTCAGCTCAACTTTCCTCCTCTTTCCACAGCAGGCTCTGTCTTATGTTTTGACAATCTATGGCCAGAATTTTTCTTGCCCTTTCCAGCTCAGATCTTTGGAAATTCTTGTTTTATAAAAAGCAGGGAGGGAAGAGGGATCTTGCTGACACAGGGAGCTGTGCTCTGCTCGAAGCAGAGCCATGTGCTGTCAGCTGGGGATGAAAAACGAGGGCCTTGGGAGAGTGTGAAGAGTCCTACGTGGTCTTACAAAAATATACTGTTGGCTTCATGTTAGGGGAATAAAAGAAATAGGAAAAAGAAAGAGTAGATTCTCTAGAAAGCCTTTCAATCAGCTCCCCAGCTGGTATAACACAGTGGCATTCCCTGGTGGAGCCATGCTGGCCCCATTTGCTGGCCTTTCTCTGCCATGGGTTACTCACACCAGCTGGGACACAGAGCCACGTGCTCCACCCCACCTCTTCTGGTGTGACAATGCAAACAGTGGACTCCCGGAGCAGGGCAGTGATGCTGCTGCAGCAGAGTTTGTCACAATAAGGAAATGGTTCAGCAGACAGCTTCCTTCCCTTTGCAGCCACACATCTCCCTTGGCTTTGACTACCTCCTTCTGGCAATCACTGACATGGGCCCTGTTTATGGCCTGTTACAAGTCTTATTGTGGTTAAGTTCTCCCCTGTTTCCTACCCTCTGTGCTCTCGTTGCTCTCCCGTCACCTTTGCTCCCTGCATGCACAAGCTCCCTGCTGTTGCCTCTCTGTCTTCCCCGCATCCTCCTTTCCCTACAGATGTTCCTGCCAATGCAGATGCCTCAGAGAGCGGCCTCAGTTCCCTGTGCCTCCCCATTTAGGAAAAGACAGTGCTGTCAGACACTGTTTCCTTGCATAATTCAGGAGCCCAAGCAAGAAGATGAGGTGGGACCAGCAAAACCTCATCACTCCTATCCCAACAGACTCACCCATTCCTGCAAGCTACTTTTTCCAGCCCCAGGCTTTGTGTCTCACTCCTGTTCTGCCTATATACTCTGTTTCCAAGACAATCTTCACCTCTTGCCCTTTGTCTCTCCTCTCTTCCCATTTTACTGCTCCAAACAGTGTCCCCAGCTGATGTCTCGTCTCCTCCTGCAGCCCCTGCCTCAGCAGCCAGCCTCTGCCTGTGGCTCCAGAGAGTACAGGCTCAGGCTGCCCTGATGTGAGTGACAGGAGATGCTACAGCTTCACAGATGAGAGAAACCATGAGCCAGATGCTCGACAGGAATTGCCCCAAGCAAACGTTCTGCTCCAGTGTCTGAGAGCTGCCGGCCTGAGCACGATCCTGGCAGGCAAAGAGAAAGGGTGGAAGTGCCACTTCATCCCAGCCTGTGGCTGGGGAATGTGCTCCAGATGTGTTCTCTCACCCAGGCCCTCTTTAATCTCGTCAGGTGTATTTAAATATTTACCACACTTGGAGCTACCACGCTCACAACAGAAATTATGTTCTCTCCTCAGCCATTTGGAAATAACACGGGGCTCAAATGTTGTGCTCAGCTTTCCAGCAGAGCTCTGCTGAGGAATGGACAAGTTTGACAAGACACTGCAGGACAGGCTTTCACATATCTTCTGTGTTGCCTGAAAAAGCCCCAGTGCTCCATGCAAGACTGTCCCCAGGGCAGCGGGGGTGCTGAGTCAGACCACAGCAAGGCACTGGGAAAGTCCCCTGGACCTCAGCCATTCACCTCACCCTCAAATCCTTTGCAATATGGGGACATTTTTTAAGCTTTCCTGCAGAACACTGTGATCACACACTTCTTATTCTGCTGTAGCTACAACCATGACACCATCATCTTTTCTTTTTTTGCACTACATGGCCATGTAATTTCCACATGCAGATGTTTGCAAATTCAGCTTTAGTTAATTCAGCTTTGGTAAATTCAGTTCAAAAGGGTCATTTTACCTGAGAGCTGCTCAGTGACAACAGGTATCACTTTGTATGGAGACCTGGAAGAGCCAGAGAGGGCTGATGTCAGCAACACTCAAAATGCAGTTTGTATTTCACATCCGTACTCCCCGAGAAGTGGGAAGAAGTATCTGGATACACTCTAAGCTCTCTTAAAGCTGGTCAGCTTAAACAAGCAGTGGGCACTTTTCCTGAACACACGACCCTCTGATTTACTAGGGACAGAATCACAAAACCATGGAATGGCTTGGATTGGAAGGGACCATAAAGATCATCCAGTTCCAACCCTGCTTCCATGGGCAGGGCACGTTGAGGTGGCTCAGAGCCCCATCCAGCCTGGCCTTGGACACTTCCAGGGATGGGGCAGCCACAACCTTTTTTTGCTCTGTGTTTGAGCATCATCCTGTGCAGGAGCTCCCTCCCAGCTGCTGGGACTCCACCTCATGGTGTCAATAAAGAGTAATGGCAGTGATAAGACATAATGAAATGTGGGCCAAGGCCAGAATAGAAGAGACCTAAAATCATCAAAGACTGAGTCTGCTTTTCAGGTAATCTGCTGGTTGTATCCCAGCAGAGCAACCGGGAGCAGGGGAAAAAGGAGCTCAGAGCTTTGACAGCAAACAGGGAGAGATGGGAACAGATGTTCTACATTAATTACCTAAAAGCAGCATTGTTTCCACAGACAATTACTCCTACTTTAAGAACAAGTAAAAATCTTCCAAACCAGCATCAGTGCTATAGGCCAGCGTGCATTTCTTACCGTCACCCCCCTCCCTCCAGGGAGCTGCTCACCTCCCACTGCACACAAAAGGCACCTGCAGGCAAACACCTCCCTTTCCCATGGGATTGGCCCCGTTTTTGAGGAGCAGGAGGCAGCAGGGCTTACCTCTCTGTGTTTGCAGGCATCGTGGGGTCGATGGACACCATGCAGTTGTCTGCCGTCAGCAGGGAGATGGTCGTGTTCCTGAAAAGCAAGTTCCAAAGGGGATTATCTGACCCAGAAATGCCAGCTGAAATCCTGGGCTGCTGCAGGTGGTGCAGAGCCATGTTGTCTCCTGCAGTTGCATATTTTCTCCTGGCTCCTGGCCTGGCCTGGAACTGTCAGGGAGCTGTGTTACCTCAGAGCAGGAAGGGTCAGAGCTCAGGACAAGGTAGGCTGGATGCTTCACCCATGTAAAATGTGAAGTGTGATCATTTTTGATCTCAGAGCAGACCTTGCTCCCTGCTAATTCATTTATTCTCTTGACTCATTGGCTAATAATTTCTGTTAAAAAGCTGAGTTTTGTGATACATTGACTCAGCAGCCATGTATTGACTCACACAATACGAATGACTTTTGGTGCTACGAATGTCTTGAAATTATTTAGTTACTCACCAAAACAAACAAAACAAATCTCTTACTGAATATGGGGTCTTTTTTTTTTTAATGCTGTGCTAAGTGTGATCTCATAGGCTCAGATATAAATGTTGGAAGTTTTCTTTGGCTCCAGGATCCTGGTCGAAATGCAATTTTCCTCTGGAAACCTTCTGATGAAAATAAAATGCCAAATATGCAGTGAACACCCCGATTCTGAATCACTAACAAAGTTTTCTGGGTGATGGAGTGGAAGTATTTGACATCATAGGAAAATGAGAGTTATTAACCTCTCTAATGGCAAATGGGAGGAAATACAATAAACAGCAAAGGGCATTAACTCTGTCCAGCAGCTTATGCAAATTCTGAGTCAATTTTATCTTTCAGTCCTCAGAGCTAGAGTCATGCAATGAACGACTGGTTTATTTTTCTCCTGTGCTTTTCCTGTATTGTGTGTCCAGAGGTGAAGACTTTGCCTTCCTGCATCCAGCCTGTGCTGCTCTAGGTCCTTATGCAGACAGCAGATCCCCCCTTCTGGAGGTGATTAAGGGTTCTGGAGGTGACTAAGGGGCTTCCATCCCCCTGCTCCGCTGCCTGGAGGTGGTGCAGAGGTGGATGGATGGATGGATGGATGGATGGATGGATGGATGGATGGATGGACGGATGGATGTTACTCCATGCCACCCTCTACCACATCTTGGCCTCTCCCACTGACACACACCCACATCTGAGCCTGGACCCCTCTCAATGCAGAGGTTTCAGCTGGATACTGCTCCTTAGGTTGAAGGAAACAAATCCTATTTGGATTTTCCCCAAATGGGAATTTACAGCAGGAGGGATACATGGACTTTGCAAGACAAGACAAGATAAACTAGGAAACACATGGCCTGGGCAATGGATTTGGGGATATTTATGTTCTGTGAAATGGTTCTGCTGGGGTGCTTTGTGTTTGACTGTCCCGTACCTGGGATTAGATTGTACTGCTTCTAAAGAGAAAGCTTATTACCTAGTGGCAATACTTCTTGTTGGCCCCAATTTTTTTTCCCTAAAAAACAGGTTCTAAACATATTGGCTGCATTTCACTCAATATGGGCAAAAATGCAGTGCTGAGGTGTAACCTGTAGGTGTGCACAACCTGTGTGTACTCAGGGCTGGGCTTCTGCACTTGCTTTTATTATTTCAGACTCTCTCTCCTCTGTTCTGCTCTATTCCACTCTGTTCCTCAGGTGCAGCCAAGACTGAGGCAGCTCAATTCTCTGCCTCCACACTTTTCCAGCTCCGGGTTGCCCCAATTTCTTCTTCCAGCAGACTGGAACGAGAGACAAGCCTGAACAGCAGCTAAATAAATCATTTGGGGCCTGTCTTTAAATTGTTCCCAAAGGAAAGCAACGAAAGTGAAATGAATGTCACAAATGACAGACCTACCTCGGTAACCCTGTTGCAATGCAGAAAAGGTCCATAATATCTTTGGAGTTGCAGTATTTACTAAAGATCACCTTCCAAAGGGAACAGCAGCAGAGGGGAAAAACGGAGAAAAAGAGAAAGGATGGTTAGTTCCCAGTGAGATGTGAACTCTGCTCAGGCGTGAACTGGGCTAATTTTAAGGCACACTCTGTGATTTCAATTATCTGGTCTGAGCTGGAATATTTCCCTACTCCTGTTTAATACCTGTGTCTTTGTCGATAAAGCAAGCAAGCTCTGGAGACCTAATTGCTGTTCAGAAGTAGAGCAATAATGTGTGTGAACTGAGAGCACAGGGATTCTCATAATGCAGCATTTGCTGCAGGATGATAACAATTGTAAATTTAAGGGTGTAAGAGCCTGGATTTAGCAAGAAATCTGCCCAGGTTTGGGGAGGTCCTTGGGTGGTATAAAAGGGCACCGCTTTTTGGACTGTACCAGCTTACACTAAGTTTAAAGTGAGCAGAGGGTTCTTCCCCCCAAAATTCCTGCTGGCTGTCGAGCTGTGTCATTCCTGCTGCTGGGTCAGGGGCCAGGCCTGGAATTACAAAATTTGCCACTGTTACCTTCCCACCCTCCCAAACACCTCTTCATCCCCCACCCTCCCACACCCCCCAGGCAGCCCCTATACAGAGGAGACTGAGCAGCACATCTGAGAGCACAGCATCCCCCTGATCCCACTGTGACACGGCCCTCCGTGACACAATCCCATGCCATGATTTTTCCCAAGGCTCCTGTATCCATCAGGACTCGTAGGTGACGGCCTTCCCAGTTTGAGGATCTCTTTTGCAGTTAGAAATCACTTTAATAACACCATTATAGTACTTTTCATCAGTGTCACTACACCCCTGTGCCATATTTAAGCTCTGCAATCTGAAGTTTGTTTATGTTAAATTACTTGCCCAGGATCTTATCATGGGTGAGTGGCAGGCCAGAAATGGAACCCAGGAGTCCTAATTTGATGTCTTGTTGGATTCAGAGACAGCACACTGTCTGGAGGGTTTGTCCAGAGGCTCCTGGGGTCCAGGTAACCTGGGCCCAGGTAGCCCTGGGGTTAATGGGATGGCTGCAGGGGTTGCAGTGGGGGAGCAGTGGTGTGGAGAGGGGCACCTTCCCTGCCCAGTGCTGGAGCCCTCTCCTCTCACATCCCACCACAAAGAGCCACAGAGCCTCCGGGTTCAGGATGCAGCAGCTCCGAGGCACTTGTGGAGACCTAATGGCAAAACTCAGGAGGAGCAAGAAAATGGTATTTCACAGAGGAGGTCTGAGGCACAGAGAGGTCAAGGTCAAAAGTCTCCTGTCCTTGCAAGTGCCTTGCTGGAAACACAATTTTCCACTCCCCACAACCACCCACAGCATCCCCTATCCTCAGGCACAGTTTTTGTTGCCACCCCTCACAGGCACGAGGGTGTGCACATCCACAGATCAGCCTGGAGGCTGGTGACCCAGGAAATAAGGAATGTGTCACCCGGGATGACTGCTGGGACGGGGCAGGGGGGCTGCAGCCACCCCCCCCCAGATTGAGCAGGCTCTGTGTGTTCAGTGAGGTGAGGACCACGCTGGAAAAATAACCTGTCATCATCTAATTAAAGAGTTTTTTGAAAGGTGTAGGTGCCAGGAGGCAATTAAGCCTCATTTTGTCAGCTTTGACTTTCAATTCCTAAATTGTCATAGCACTGGTGTGATACGGTTCCCCTCCAAGGTTCCCCTCCAAGGTTCCCCTCCAAGGTGCCCTTCAGACTCCAGGGGAGGTGTCACACGGTGCCAACCAGGCCTCTGCCACTGGAAATGGGGAAGCCATGGCAGATCCCATGGGATGTTCTGCTGCTAATGCCTGCTCAGAGCTGAGGGCATGGCGAGCCTGAAGTACCAAGAGAGTCTGGACAACACGGCAAGGTCTGGCCAGGCTGGGCAGTCCTGGTGGTTCACTGACACTTCTGCAAAGCTTCAGCCTTCAGTTTTCACTGGTGGTGAGGAACCTTCTTACTTCTGAGGGAAGCAGCAGTGGTTTTGTGGCAGAAAAGAGGATGAGAGTGGTCACCCACACGTGCACTCACACCCACCTTCCCTGTGTTCTGCCCCAGGTGAGACAACCCCAGGCAACATCTTTATAAAACATAAAGCCACTTGATTGCTGAGGTAGGTCGTAACTGCTGCTGGGGAAATGGGTGTGTTTTCAAAGTCTCTGTTGCCCAGTCATTGACCCTTGGTTATTAAGACGCAGAAGCAATCAAGGCAATAAAACACAGCCAAACGAGTTCAGATAGGGTTGAAATCCTGCTCCCAGCAGAACACAGCATCCTGACAGACTGATAGCTGCTAAAATTGGCTGACAGAGTTCTGGAGAGTACAACAACTGGTACATGCAGTAACTGAGCAGATGATGTTAATTGTGGCTGAACAGAGGGTAAAGGTTTGTGATGTGCCAGGAGTGCTATTTCGGGTATTGTGGCTTCTTGTTCTGGAAATCAATTATTATTGACCGGGACAGACAAGAGAGGAAAAGATAAAAAAATTAACAACCATTAAAGGTAAGAAAGTTGTCCTGACTCACAGAAAGCAGCAGGAGCTTTCAACGCACTGAGGATGAATTTTAATGGTTCCTTTTACTCCATGCAGTAGTGAAAGAGTGGGAAGCGAAACAAAGGCTGTGATACTACATCACGAGATGTCTCCATACACGCTTTTTAGCTTTCCACACTTGGCATTTTTTACTTAAGTTTGCTAAAAGTGGATTTGTGAATCACCCACTGCAGTTTGATACTCATCTCGGGATGCTTGTCCTCAGCTGGTTGTTTTTTCCATCAAAAAGCACATGCTATTGAAGCTTCCTTCTATTGCAGCCTGCTGAGCTTTTCTGAGCATCTCCCTTCTGCTCCAAAACCCAGCAGCCAGCCCCAGACATTGCCCAGCAACCTGCAATTGTTCCTGTTATTGTCCGCAGGTTCGCGTTCTCAGCGCAGTCGATGCCGGTTGCGCCGATGGAATGCAATTGGAATGTGCTTTAGAGGGACGGAAGGACAGCACTGAGTGCTATTGATGGCTCCAGCACATTATAGGAATCCTATTTGCCCGGAGTCCATCAGCACTGGGGGGACAGCAGCAGCAGGAAGGCAACGTGGGGACACCGGAGCCATGCGGGGCACGTGGGTTGTCCCGTGAGCTGCAGAGGTTGACCCGCAGCTTTGGGGACAGGCAGCCCCGCTGGCACTGACTGCAGGAGGGAACATCTCACCCAGCCCTGGGAACATGTCCCTGCTCGGGCAGGTGTCCCAAAGCCCTTGGTGCTCAGCCTGGGCCTCCATGATAATTTCTGGCACTATTTGGGGGTCTGATCCACAAACTTCATCTCCCGATTTGTCTCAGCTGTCCCTGACCCACAGTCACCTTGCTTAGGTCCCTATGGGCGACAAGCCAGTGCTGAGACATCTCTCACAGCACCTCATTCCCTGAAATAATGCCTGGTGCTGGAAGATTTCACTGCTTAGGACAGGACTGAGACCTTGCATAACAGAGGCCAAAGTCAGGAGACCACAGCAGTTCCTACAGCTGTGGTAGGGGACTAAGGTCATGCATGTATAGGGTTTCCCATAAGGAAATTCCAGGTTTCCTCATAATACCTATCAAAAAAGTACACAGTCACGCAGGTCAGCCCAAAAAATCCAGGGATGAACCTCCTGACTCACCTCCTAGAAGAAAGAGAGGATACAGGGACTCTGATATTGCCTGTTGTTAATAAAAGGTCTCCTGCGAGACCAGTCAACACAGGACACTCACTTGCCAGTGCCATTTGTGAAAGCAAAGGCAGAGCCACAATCACGTCTAAGCAGAGTCACAGCAGTGACAAACCACAAGGGAAAGGGAAACAGAGGCCTCTGCTTCGGCTTGCAGATTGATGACTAAATGCCATGGAGAAAATCAGCCACATACAAACCCTGTTAATCGCATTTCCCTTGGACTTGTGCCAGGAGGAAAAGCCTGTATTCCTGAAAAGCGATGCAGCATCTGCAAACAAGTTTTTTTTTCCCCTGAGAGCTAACATGATTTCATATTTCTGCCCTTGCTGTTGTTATCAAAACTTCTGAGATGTTGGATGGCCCATCCCTGGAAACATTCAAGGCCAGGTGGAACGGGTCTGTGAGGAACCTGATCTGGTAGACCCTTAAGGGTCCCTTCCAACCCAATTCTATGATTCTACCATGTGTAAAAAAAAAAAAAGTTACAGGAAAATCAGCCTTCTCTGAACGTTTAACTTGATTGTTTCAAGGAGTCCCCATCAAGACCAAGAAGCAGCCATTCCATGTAAGCGGGGAATGTTCCGTCTGCCTTGGAAAGCAACGTGACGCAAATGGGGGAAAAGCAGAATGAATAATAACTGAGGCTTTTTGGAGTGGAAATAATACTTTGATGAGGCATGCAGGGACTGCAAAGTAGGACAGCGTGGCTCAGTGGGGATGCCTGGTTCCTGGCCCGGAGCTCACTTCTGTGGGACTGGTTTCTTTCCTGGAAACAGTTCTGCATTTTTTTGAAATGTCTTCTGAAATAAAGAGCCATTGTCTCTTAATCCACAGCATCCACCTCCGGTCTAGGACAAGGATTTAAAAACCCCTCTCGGGAGGAGCAGGGATTAGGAGCCCTGGTGCTCTGGGCTGGCTTTCCCACTCGGAGAGGAGCTCAGATTAGGGACTGTGATGGAGATTTTACTAAGGGACCATTGTGCCCATACTCTGCAACCTCCCAGTTTACAACTAATCACATTATATTTTGCTTTCAGATAAAATGGGTAAAAACACAGCTTACAAATCCAATTTCTGTCCTATATTTGATCCTCAGAACAGCTAATCCTCTCCGTAAACAGCAAACCCTGTCCAGAACGTTATCCTGTTCTGATCTGCTGTTGGTAATTGGGTTTTCTTCCTAGAATTTAACTTTTGTTTGATATTTTTTTTTGCCCTAGTAAAATTCCTAAATAAATAATGCAAAAATATTTTTGAAGCCAGTGTACCCTCACTTTCCAGTTCCACTTCTTTTTTCTGGTTTCAACCTGCTGTCTTCAATACTTCAGCACTTGGTCATGTCTTTCATTCAGCTCAGTGAGCAATGTTCAGAGTCAGGGCTGAAATTGCAGAGTTTAAACAATCTAAATTACAATCTTTCACTAATGAGATTGGGGGATAGTGTGTCAGAAAAAATTCTAGTAAAAGTCAGTTATGTATCTTGCATGGACTGTGAAAATTGCTGCTGTTTCTGGAAAAGCAGCTTTCACGGAGGATTTCTGAACTACTAAGGCAGAAGGTTGATGTGAATTTTTCCACTGTGATTTTCCCTGTCTCTCCAGTGGTCTTTGTTGCCCATATCAAAATGAAGAAGGATCCAGAAATTTTAGGTATCGCTCTGTAGGAATCACTGGAAAGAATTCATGTTTCTAGACATGTAAGCAAATAGGTTTTCCTCAAAAAATATTGATAAATGATCTATCAGTCATAGTCCCCAATACCCAACAGAAGCCTTGCCTAGAATCCCATATTTAAAAACGTTTCAGGTGTCTCATTCTTTGAATTCAGATACAAACATAGCATCAGCCCAACCATATCCAAACTATCCGTCTCCTTTTTCATTTCTTGCACTAATTAACAGCTGATATTCAGCAAACCACTCATTTATCTGAGCTCTGAATGTTAGGCAGCATTAAAAATAGTCTGCCAGATTCACCATCTGTTTGATGCAGTGGGAGCTCCTCCAAGGGAAAAACAGAAAATAAGTGCATGTGTGCCTGTCCACGTGTGGGGGACAGAACAGGAGAGCCCTCAGCTGAGAGTCTGAGCAAAAATGAGAGTTCTCCTGAAGGCTTTGAACACTGCCTCTGTTGGAGGATGAGGAGCGTGGCAGATATTTCATGCCAGAAGCCAGAGCTCTGTAATCCTGCTGATTCACACTCAGCTTTGGGCAGGGACAAGGCTTCACAGCGTGAAATGGTTCATTTCCACACGAAATGTACGGGTGGGGTGGGTCTGACGTAACTTCAACCATCCACAAGCTCAGCATCTCTCGGGTGCCTCTCTGCCAGGTGCCCTCTCTTGCCAGCAAGGAAAGGAGGACAACTTCCAAGCGGTAAATTAGCCCACGTGTCTCCAAAACCCTGCTCTAGGATGGGATGAATCATCCCCTGGAGATGCCACCCGCCTCCCCAGTGACTATGGGGGAACCTGTGTGGCTGTCTTGGAGCATCATCACTGACTCTGGGATGCCTTAACGGGGGTGAATCCCGTTAGTTTCCCCATCATACACATTGCCCTAAATTAAGGAACAGGAGCTGCCAGACAGAGCTGATGAACCAGGATCCCGAGGCATGTGGCATGTGTCAAGTCACAATTCCCACCCCTATAACATCCCTGAAAAGAGAGCTGTGGGAAAAGAGATTTTCCTCCTTTTAGGAAAGAAAAGTGTCTACGATACACTCATCTATGTGTGAGCCCAGGACAGCCTTGGAGGCCCATTGAGAGGGGCAGCATGGCAGAGTTTGGCTCCTTCACAATGAGCAAAGAAGGATCTCATTAATTTTTAAAGTCATTTGGGCTCATAGAAGAAGGGAAATTACATTAAAGAGAGACTCATGCAACCTACTGACCATAATAAGGGACATATTGCAAATATTCCATCTGTCAGTACTAATTATTAATGGCAGAACACAACCAGGAACCAGCAAGGCTGATTGTGAGGGGCCAAGCTGAAAATTTCCTGTTTTCTGCAGCAGAAATAAAAATATTTCATAGAATTATTTCAACCTTTGACAAATAACACAAATGTCTATACTGGTTTTTCATAGCATAAGAAGGGCACATATTTGCTGCTAATGGAGTACTAAGTGCGATTAACCCTGCAGCACATGAATGCATTAGGCTTGAAATGTTTTGTAAACTGGATAATAGGGATGCTTTAGCACCAAATGTTCTCACTAGATGCGAGTGAAGCTGCTTGTTTCAAAACTGCTCACATGGTTAAAGACTGGCAATGCAACTGGCTTGGTGATATAGGACCGTGAGAAGGAAAATTTTAGTTAAGGGAGCAAGGAAAAGCAGGTTTGGAGAGTGACCAGCGCAAGGGATCTGTTGAAACAAGTTCAGAAGGAAGGCTCTAGAAACAGAATGGTTTTGTCTTGTTTTTTACTGAGAAGAGTTGTGTATGAGGAGCATAAATTGCTATATTTGGCTTGTCTGGACCCATACGTAATGCCAGAGTTACCTGTGAGTAAAGTGTTAGACTGAGAGTGTTAAACTTACCCTTCGTCTGGACTAGTGTGAACATAAACTGTAATAAATATAATAGACCGAGTGTGACTTCAGAAAGATAAACAGCAGTAAACAAGCCTTTCTGGGGGATGGGTATGGGAGAATTTTGGAGCTATGCTGGAATTACAGAGCTGTGCTGGGATTATGGTTTGGTCACCTCAAGGCTCTGAGGAGCCCTCACTGGGGAGGAAGGAGGAGGGGGAGTAGGGGATAGAGAGGACCCAAGTATGACATTATCTTTCACTTTTTTAAAAGTGTAGGTTTAAGCCATTTTCACTCCTTAAAATGTTTCTGTGCTGCAATGTGATGGAGTTTAAGGAACCTGCTGTTCATTTCCTACTGCTTTACAACAAGAACAAGCAGCCACCTCAAACTCACCAGGGCCAGCTAAAATCACAAAGCCAAGGTAAACCAAGACCACTGGACAGACTCACGCTGTGCCACCTTGTGCCCTCCCACACCCACAGGGATCTGCCAGCAAGAAAAAGGCCTTGATCCCACAAAAACATTCCTATGCCTCACCATGCTGAAGCAGGATTTGGCACAGAGCATCCCTTGGAGGTGTTCATGTCCTGAGTGCCCATGAACACCCACCCTGTGCACCCTTTTGGTGGCTGGCAGCTGAAAGGGTGTTCCCCTGGTACCTCAGTGCAAACAGATGTGGGATGGGGTCCACGGGCTTGCCTCGCTGTGCTGAGAGAGTCACCGGGATGCAAAAACATTCCCTCGCCTCGAAGGGATCATCACGCCGTTATTTTTTCTGCTGTGTTTTGTTTTTCATCTGAATCCAGTTTGGCGTGTTAAAAATAGCCTGGTGAGCTTTGGGAAAAATCTGTTGGGTTTGCTGGAATCTGGGCGTTTGTACCACAGATGCTGCTGCTCTGATCAAACAGAAAAGCTCACGTGACAGCAGCGATTCCGGTGCGCTGATGTGTCGGTGCAGCAGCCACGGCACCAAAGCTCAGCCTGAGCCTCGTCCTGTTCATTGGGGACCTCAGGACAAGAGGAGCAACGGTTGTGGATGGTTCGGTGTCCTGCTCCACTGGTCAGTTCGGTAGACACCCAGAAAGCTTGAACTTAATGCACTTCTTTGAAGGGGAAAAAAAAAAAAAGGTAATTTTTCTGTTTAACATCCAGAATAACTCAGTAAACCAGCAAAGTGACTCCAAAATTCTTTACTTGGTTTCTGAAGAGGAGGAAAATTCCACAAAGTGATTTCATAGAATCCTTGACAAAGGTGACAGTCCTCCTCTTTTTTTCCAGTTTCTTCAGGCTCTGTAGCCCTCGGATTTTCCATACTTGTTACAAATATGATGTTGATTAAGACACTGGAAACAGAAATCCTTTTGAATTAATACTTTTCTCAGAGGAACTCCTTAAAACTCTATAAGCAAAGCCACTACCCTGTGACATTTGAAAAGGAGAGCCATGAAGCCACCCAGCTGTGAATAAGGCCACCGGGCCAGTTCTACTCTGCTACCATTTAAATCTCAAAGGTCAAAAGAAAATGTTCCCAGTAGTTTCTCCATGGAAAAAAAGATTGGGCATGGGCTGGGGAATGTTTTCCTCCTGGTGGATTTTTTAATTCGAAACAGACTCAAGAGGAATTTTTCTTCAAAATGCAGCCAAAGGGTTAATGACATTATGAAGAAAATCAGACCCCAGATCCAGCTTAAGTTTGCCAGAGCAAACCTCACCTCTCTGCCAGGTTTGGGAGTTTGGGTGCCTGACCTCATCTAGTGGCACTCCAGGCACCAGGAGGAGTCCCAGCCCATGGTGGTACATCGAGGTCACCTTACCCTACACGAAACAGCCACAGCTTCCCCTTGTCCTGCCATCTTCCCCTGAGCCTGGCAGCAGAGCAGGCTGTGGCAGGGCTGGGACACGGAGGTGTCTCCCTGTGTGCTCAGCCCCAGGCACTCACGTGAAGTGCAGAGGGAGGTGTGTGCACTGCCACCTGAGTCTGGGTGAAAAGATAATTTAGAAGTAAATAAACCAAGTGGCACTTGTTTCCCTCAGGTGTGCATCCATTTACGTAGGTGCTGGTTAAGAGGTGCATTACGCTGGAATTTCATTTTTCAGTCAGCTCCAAGATCAAGTGACCTCTTTGAAGCCAGTTTGTGCAGAGCCCTGGCTCTGGAGTGTGGCTGTGACACCACAAAGCCTTTGATCTTCCCTCTCCCACAGCCCCAGCAGGACCATCCCTCTGGCAGCGTGGGGGTACCACGGATGGAGTCTGCTGGGCTGGGCTGGGTCACCTCAGGTCCCTCCCAAAGCTGAGCCCTTTCTGCCCCAGCATGGAGAGATGTCCAGCCAACTCTGCCCACTGGAGGAGAGCCCATCCCTGTGGTCAGCTTTGGTGAAGGCCATTTTGTGCCTGGCCGTGCCTCTGGAAGGTCAGTTTACCTCAGTCTCCTCTTCTCCAGGCTCAACAGACCAAGTGCCCTCAGCTGCTGTTCACAAGGCTTCCCCTCCAGACTCTTCACCATCCTCGTAGCCCTCCTTGGACACTTTCTAATAGTTTAATGTCTTTTTTATATCATGGTGCCCAAAACTGCCCCCAGCACTCGAGGTGAAGCTGCTCCAGTGCAGAGCAGAGCAGGACAATCCCCTCCCTTGCCCGGCTGGCTATGCTGTGCCTGATGCTCCCAAGGACAGGGTTGTCCCTCCTGGATCCAGGGCACTGCTGACTTATGTTCAACTTGCCATCAACCAAGACCCTCAGATCCCTTTCCTGGGTGCTGCTTTCCAACCTCTCATTCCCCAGTCTGTCTGTTCATCCATGGTCGTCCTGTCCCAGGTACAGAATCCTTCACTTGCCGTTGTTTAATTTCATATGGTTGGTGATTGCTCAGCCCCCAAATTTGTCAAGGTCTCTCAGCAGGGCCTCTCTGCCTTCGAAGGAGCCAACAGCTCCTCCCAATTTAGTGTCATCAGCAAACTTACTTAGCATTCCTTCGAGTCCTGTGTCCAGGTTGTTAATGAAGATGTTGAAGAGCACAGGGCTGAGGATGGAGCCCTGCAGAACCCCACTGGTGACCAGACGAGAGCCTGATGTCACCCCATTCACCATAACCCATCACACCACACAGTTATCCAGCTGTGGGCTGGACATTTTGTCCAGAAGGACACTGTGGGAGACAGATACAGACCTCAGCCCTTCCTCTGGGATGTGCTGGCATCGGCGTGATCCCGCTTTCATCCTGCACTGATGGTTCCTCCTTTATTTTAACAACTCCTGGGAAGGATTTCAAAGCCAGCCAACTCTCCTTTCGTAACCACCACGTCCCTCTGCCCTCGCTGCTGTGCCCCTCTGGGTCTGCCAACACACAAACCTACTTAGTTTAATTCCTCTCTCCTGCTGCAGAGCACTTTCCAGTGCTCCTCTGCAAGGCTCAGGCTCCCGGGGGAGGCTCCCTGGGCCGGGTTTGTCCCTTCGTTTACCCCGGCGCCGAGGTGAAACAGCTTCTCCCGAGGTCAACAGCACACCCTGCGGCTGCACCGGCAGAAATTCAGGATGAGGCCGTGGAAACACAAAATCGCCTCTGAATAGCTGCCCCCAGAACTAGTGCCGGGGTAGGATGCCCAGTTCTCTTGCAGGACAGTGGGGAGTTGGAGCTGAGCCCTTTCAAACTCAACAAGTGCTGTTATAATGAAGCTCGTACCTCGTTAGTGGTTGACAAGAAGCTTAGCATTGATTTAATGAGTCCCCTTTAGAAGCCTCTAATGCCGCATTCCTTGGAAGATTAAGGGCTCTTGCTTTTTTTTTCCCCCTTTCTGCTTCTTTCTAATGATGTTGTTACTGAGCAGGCAGGAGAATCTGAGATATGCCCTGCTTACCGCTGGGTGAACCCCATTCACACGGCATTTTTACTTCAGGAATCCTTCCAAACATTACACAGATGGAATTTTACATCTGACAAAAGAAACAGATAACGTTTATCGAGCTTAAACCCCCTTAATACTGCCTGAGTTTGCATTTGCTTGCTCGTGTGACTGTGCCTTTTCTGTGCCTTTAGCGTTAAAAGTACTCTCCAGAGGCTGGTTTGAGAAATGCTGCAATTTTTAAAAATCCAGCACAATGACAAGACACTGTGCTTTTCCAACATCTATGGAAACACTCACCACCCTTTCAAAATGCCGAAACATTTCTGTACTGAACAGTACGGGTACCAGGGAGCTCCGTACAATCCCTGCTTCGGGGGGGCCATCAGGCAACCAGTTTATTAAGCCCTGGCAAAAGAGAATCGGTGCCTTCAGCTCAGCAGAAGGGACAGGCAAAGGGACAGGACAAAACCCGGAGGCAGGGGGACCATCATCACCACTAAGCTACGCCTAAGGGGGACCAAGAGGAGCAGCCTTCTCTGGGGAATCCGGCACAGATTTGGATTCTCCAGGGTCCTGTTCTGGAGGACACGACTTTGGCGGTGGCTTTGGGTCCCCAGGGCAGTGGTGGAGGGGATTGCAGGAAACAGAGCCGTGGGAGGTGGCATGGGACTGTGAGTATCGGATCCCCATTCACCTCGCTGCTGCGGTCACTCCTACAGCGAAGAGCAGGGAAGGGAAAGGGGATCTTTGCTGCTTCTTTTTTTAAAAAAAAAAAAGAAACAAAAGGCGAGGCTGGGTGAAATGAAAATTTAGAGCAGGAAGACCGGAGAGAGATTTGAATTTTGCAAATCAGAGTTTACTCGCTCAGGAGGCTCGCAGCAGCTCTGTGTTACCGAAAAGGCACTTGGTTTGTGGCCAAAGAACTGCTGATAGAAACAAGGGGGGGG
>VZRJ01001781.1:246799-294688 GCA_013397565.1 Ptilonorhynchus violaceus
ATGCTCTCGCCCACGGCCATCCGTGCCACCCCCGGAGCGAAGGAATTTGTTATTTAGGGGAGCGTGAAGTGCCCTGGCAAAGGCGTCTCCCATGAGCGAGCCGGGAGGGAGCGGAGCCGCCGGCGGTGCGTTCCCGGAGCGGATGCCGAATGCCGTCCGCCGTGCCCGGGCTGTGCCGTGCTGCAGTGCCCGCGCCGGGNCACAGCCGGCGAACGGCCCGTCCTGAGAGTGGTGCCTCTGCCTGGCTTTGGGGCTTCACAAACATCTCCTGGCCTCTTTTGTGCTGCGGGCTGCGGGAGCAGGGCGTGGGGCAGCGGGGTCGGGGATGCTCAGCCTGCCCGCCCCCAGGCCCTCGCTGCAGCCAGGGTGAGACACAACTGACCCGCAGCAGAGGCCAGCAGGGCTTGGCTGTGCCTTGTCCTTGGCTGTGCCTTGTCCTTGGCTGTGCCTTGTCCTTGGCTGCCCCTGCAAACAGGAGCAGACAGGGCTCTGCTGCTGTCCAAAGGGGGTTCATAGGGACCTGAGTGGGTCCCAGAGCCAGGGCAGACCTCTCAGTCTGAAGCCAGTGGTGCTTCCAGTGCTCTCAGAGCCAGCAGCAAGGTGGCTCTTTTGGGAAGTGGAAGCCTTTGCTTCACATCCTTCCTCTGTCAGCTTGGAGCAGGCAGTGGAAGTGTTCCAGGAGAGAGCCCTTGCCAAGCCAGGGCTGTCCCATGGGTTATCTTGTGGGCTGTCCCCTCAGCTGTGTTGCAGTCTATCCCATAAGCTACCCTGGATACTGCCCACTGGGCTCTGCTCTAGGCTATTTTGCAGTCTCTCCCATAGACTATCCTGCAGGCTAATCCCTTAAATTATTCCATAGGCTATCCCCATGGGTATTCTGAGGTGGGCACAGCTTCTCCCGCTTCAACAGCCCTTCCACACCAACCCCACTGCTTCTGTACATCAGCCAGGACCTCTGTGACCCATCATTTCACACCCTGCTTTGCTAAGCACTGCCTTAATCCTGTTTTACCATGATTCACTCCCTGAAAGATTGATAGTCCCAGCAGGTTCCTGAGGGAGATGGCCACGATGACAAAAGTGCAGCCATTTAGAAAGAGGCAGCAAGAGCACTCACTCTGGGAGGTGCCCATGGGGCATTTGGGATTGAAGAGGAGGAGACTGAGATCTCCCACTGTGATGGCCCCACTCCAGGAATGGTCAGACAAGGTCACTGCAGGCCCCACTGAGACATCTAATGATCAGTCTCACACCAGTGAGCCTTGTGATTTCTGTTTGAAAAAGTGACCAGCTTCTCCAGCCAGCAAAAAGACAGGCTCTGAAATCCAGGTGATGATCCTAGTCCTGCCTCTCCACTGTCCTTGCCCTATCTACTCTCCCTGTGTATTGAAAATTGTCTGTCTTAAGCTCCAGCATACATTCCCCTCACCCTAATTACATTAGTACTTGTTGGAAAACCTTCTTTGCTGTACAACTGCTGACTATTGCTCTTTTCAAGAACTTTTCATGTAGCAGTGAACCTTCAAAAGCTGAGCTCTCAGAAATTATGACAAAAGCCTGATGCAATCGAAGGCACAGTTCAAGTCCATGCCTGAAAGGAGACGAAAGATAACGTTCATCAAGGAGGATGGGCAGCTCCAGGAGATCACTGCTTGCCTTTAGTTGGTTTGACCTTCCTGAGTCTCCTTATTTCAGTATGCACTGTGCCACATGGGGCAAAAACGATTGGGAAGCATTATCCTCTCTCATCAAATCCTTCAGCAGCTTCATCAGCTGGGCCAAATCCAGGCAACACAGCACCAGGCGATGATTTCCCATCTTTTGCCTTAGTGGAATGTTTTGCCCATCTCAGGGCAGCTCCAGGCTTTTATCCCCCTCTCACAGGTGGCACAGCTCTGCTTTGCTGAGGCCAACACGCTCCTCTCTGTACACTCAAACCCTGGAATGTGCCTTTGGAGAGCTGCAGGGCTCGATCCCAGGCCCAGGGATGTGGCAGTGCCCCAGCCAGATGTCACTGACCACGGGAGGTGCTCCCAAGGAGTCAAAAAGGCGCCTCTGTCCCCCAGCCCTGGCATCTGCTCCGTGTTTGTGGTTCAGAGGCAGCTTTATCCAGGTTTCCAAGGTGTAACCAGAGGATGTTCAGATCCCACTCTGCCCTCGGACTCGCTGCTGTGGAGGCACAGCTCACCCACGCCAGCTTTGCACGGGCTGAGATCTCCCCCTGCTGCAAACCCTGCCCAAAGGGCGAGGGAAAAGCTTTAGGGATGAAAAGGGCTGCCCAAGCCCCTCTCCATGCAGGCCTGGGGTGGGGTGGCACCATTCCTGTCCCCTCCTACCTCTGTCCTTCTCCAGGCCTGAGGTCTCTGCTGACAGGGTGGCACCCACACAGGGCACAGCCCCTTGACTCTCTAAAACCTGATTTTCCTGCTGCACTCGAGAAATCCAGTGCCCCTTGCAACCTTCTGTGTGCCCATCCAAACCTGGGGGCTGTACAGCAGGGATCTTCAACAGGACTGAGGCGGGAAAAGAGCCAGATAATGTAAAACTCTCAGTGAAAGATGCCCTGTTCAGTCTTCCTCAGAGAAACACTTTTCCACATGTCATTGCTGAACCCTCTTCCCTCACTCCCTGCCGTGCTCTGGCTCTCTTTGCCCTCTGGGATGGAGTGAGGTGTCCAGGTGCCCTTCCTGCCCCTGCCCTGAGCCCCAGGAGGCTGCAGGGCTGGACTCAACACCAAACATCTCACTCCACCTGTAGGGCAGGGAGAGAAAACCTTGGGCTTTGTGCAGAGAGCAGAAAGTGCCTGGGTGTCCTTGGAGGAGCCTGGCAAGGGTCTAAGGTTGTATTTGGAAATGACTCCTGGGCCGCTGGGACTGGGAAGGCACAGCATGTCCTGAGAAGGTGATGGGCAGCTGGGGCGTGACTCAACCCAAGTGTTTCAAGACAGTGATATACTTGGAACAAAGTTTGCCTAGAATTAAAAACAGAGAATAATATTTTTTTTAAATCAAGTTTTCCCTTACCTACTCCATAGCTAAGCCTTTGAGGTGCTTCCTCTGCCCACTAATCCCTTCTCTTGCAGGTCCCCCCCCCCTTCAGCTGCAGGTCCCTTGCATGTGTCCGTCTCCAGGTCCCCACGGGGCCTTGTCCTGCTGCTTCACCTCTCCACGCTGCTTCACCTCTCCACGCTGTTCCGCTCCAACCTGCCAAAACGCCAGATTGCCCCTGGAGCTGGGAAGGTTTCCCTCCTCACTCCCACAGCTCCTCAAGTCTTCTCTCCCTCTTTTCACCCTCTTTGGTGCTCTGCCATTTTTGCTCGTAGGTGTTTCTTCCCCACAGGCCCGAAGTCACGCAGACTTTTCCGCAGGGATTAACCTCCTGTGTTCTGCTGTTAGCAGCCAAGGGATGGCTGTGGCAGTGGGAGCTGCTCCGTGCAGAGCACGACTGGCCTTTCCAGCCCAGCTCTCACCGCTCTCCACGAGCCTATGGGAAGAAGCTGGTGTGCTGAAAATGGAAATTTTACCTCACTTCTTCGCACATTTCTTTCACACACCGCCAGGTTTCCCCAGTCCTGGAAGCGATCATATTGGATGTTAATTAGAGAACGACTGATTAATAATATTGGAGCCTTTCTATGATTTGTCCGTACAGGCTGTGAAAGCCCACGTTTGGCCCCTCACCACGCCAGCAGCGCAGCTCTCACCTCACCCCTGGCTCCAGCTCCATTTCTGGGTCCTGCTGCTCACCCCAGCCCCATTCCCAGTCCAGCAGCACAGCCACAATCGCCAGCACCCCGGTTTCCATGGCAAACTCCCAGGAGCGTGGGCTGGGAGGGAGCTGGGACATCTGACGTGGCTGGTCTGGGGCACTGGGGTGCAGACACAGAGCTCTGTGGGCGGGAGACGTGGGATTACTCACTCAGGAACCAGCCTTGCTCTTTAATCCGGCAACGCTGGCCACCTCGGTGATAATACTGCCTTTATTCTGACTGCAATTGTTAAAATTCTGGGACCAGAAGTTCTCGCTGTGTCTCAGCACTCAGATGTACCAGGTAATAGGCTCAAATCTTGTGGAAGTGAAACAGCCGCCCCTGTTACCTCACAAATACCTGTCCATGTGTGCGGTGCTGGCTTGGAGAAGAGGAGCAGACTCAAGCCATGGGGAATCCTTCAATTTTGTGAGAGCACTCGTCCAGCACAGCATCTGGCATTTTTTGGCTTTTCTCTTTCGCCTGCTGAGGGAAAAAACCTTTTTTTCTCCCGCTCTATGCAAGCAATTTTTTAGTCATCTGTTTTCCACAACACTTGCAATACCTGGCAGGTCCCAGGTTGCTCTCCTGAAGGTTTCCCAGTGCTGCAGATCCACTGCTTGTCCCTGCTGAGTGTGGAAGGAGCTTGAGAGTTTCCTTTCACTGTAGCAGAGGCTGCAGGTCCTTGGCACAGCCCTCCCTCCATCCTGATTCCACTTTGCATCACCTCCCCAGGTGACCCCTTCTCCCTCCCAGGAGCCCCAGGAGCCTGGGAATCTCCATGCCCTGTGCCATGGTGTGCCTACAGAGAGCCTTGGCTGCCCTCCCTTCCAGTGCAACCTCTCTGCTTCATTTTCACCCTCCCTCCCCTCTCTGCTTTCCGTTTTCTACCTCTTCCCTTTGCTTCTCACTCCACTCCCACCTCCTCAATCCAGCTGCCTGTTCCTAGGCTTTCATTTAAGGTAGGAGAGAGCCAAGAGTGCCTTGTGCCTTGGAATTCTGTCCCAGGCACTGCTGCAGGACGTGGAGCTTGTGAGGCAAATCAAACACACACAAGGGCCCCAACTGGCTGCTAATGACCCTGGAATGGAGCTTCTGGGAAAGCCCAGCTACGAGAGCTGTGTTTTCATAAGGTTATGGGAGAAATTAAAGAGACCCAACTGGAACTTTCAAGAGCTGATGAGAAAAAAAAAAAAAAATGAAATTAAGTGTGCCTGGAGTCACCCACTAGATCATTAAGAGGGATGATAGCCAAGAAGTGGAAAAATCAATTCCCTCTGCTGGGCACGGCTGGCTCGTGCTCTTGGCAGGAAAGCCTGATCCCAGACGGGAGGGGAGGGATACATGGCTCGACTGGAAGAAAATTGCCTGGCATTTTAAGTGGTGCAGGAGAGTGAGGTTGCTTCAGATGCCTGTGTTGGGAGGCTGCCATGTGAGCAGCCCAGAGCTGTGCAGTGACTCACTGCAGATCAGCCCTTCCATCTCTCTGACAAGCAGACCTCAGACACCCCGAAGTCTTGGCAACCCAGAGATTAACCCGAAGACTGAGGGTTGCTGACACTGGTGCCAGCCTGATCTAATCTGTCCCACAGTTCTCAGGAGTGGGGGCAGAGGTGTCTGGGCCAAAGACCCATCATGGGCAGAGCTCGAGGCTGTCATTGCCGCATCCCTGACTCATCCCCGGGAGCCTCCTTGTCTGCACGCCGATGGTCACCCCCCTCCCCACAACGTGGAGCCATCAGGAATGTCTGCAGGGCGTTCCACTGCTTTTGGGGCTGCTTTCCAGTGGGTGGGAGATTGTCCCTCCACTGCATCACTTCGGAGCGAGCCACGGGAATTCCTTGGGGGGTCCAGCAGACTTTGATTCTTTGCAGTACATCAAAAATTAGACTTTCTATTTTAATATTTTAAAAGAATCAGTCTTCATAAATAGCCAGACAATATCTCAAATATAGAACATTTTTTCTATGATGTAGGTATTTTCTCATACTCTGTTTGCACAGTGCTGCTGCCATTAACGGGCAGAAGTGCATTCTCTCAATAAATGGGATTAAAGAGTCTCAGCTCTTAGGGAAAAAGGCCAAAATCCACCACAGACTCCGTGTGACAAAGATGACAAAAGCCTCCAGTAGCACTGAAAGCGTCTGATCTGCTCTGCCAGAACATTTGAAGCCAACACTGAAAAGGGACATTTTTAACTGTGCTCGCAGTTCCCAAATCTATGAGGAGCTGAGTGCCACTTTTCCTGGGAGTCACACGTCCCTCAAGAGCATTCTCAGCTTCTGCAAAAATCACAGGTCACAACCAAAGAAACCCAAAAGATTGGGTGAGAAATCATTAGTGTCTGCTTTCAAATAGCACATTTGCAGCTCTTCTTTTAAGTCGTCTCCTATTTCCTGGAGCTGACTGTTCATCCATGTCAGGTACATAAGCTTCCCCCTAGAACTTTGGGAGCCAGAAACTCTCACTGAGGAAAATTGAACTGAGATTTTCATGCAGTAAGACAATTCAATTTCCTGAGGAAACAGTAAACATCATGAATTAATGGTATGGTCAGGAGAGAGGGCAGCGCTGAAGTAATGCAGAAAATGAAATGGAGGTGGCTTATGGGGGAAGGAAATGCCCTACACAAAACCTGATTTTTGAAAAAAATTTTTTTTTTAGTACTTTTCAATCTGCTTTTTCCAGCCTCCATTTGATTGGACACAGTCCAGGTTTTCACTCCAGTGCTGAGTCTCAGCCTATGCCTCCCCTTCCCTCCTGCACCCTCCTTTTCTTAGAGGTGACCCCAAGCAAACCTTTTAGTGAGAAGCTTCTTCCAGAGGGGCTTTGTTAGTGGCTGGATCCTCTCTGGTCACACCTCAACACAGCTGAAGCTATGTCTCCTTCCCAGTCCTTCATCCTCCTCTTCCTTCTTTTTCCTTTTTCTTTGAATGGATTTCACTGCATCACACAAATTGGTTTTTTTTCCCCTAGATCCTATCTTCTCACCTTCAGCTGCTTCCACACAACCTGGACACTGAATGTGAAGGTCTTCCTCTCTTTGGACTTTAGCCCCTGCCTAAAAGCTTCCTGTAGGCAGCAAAGACATTTTCAGACAAGAAACTGAGATCAAGAACACACAGAAATAAAGTAAAAGCCCAGGAGCCATCCACTAAAAATGGCACAACACTGTGCCCAGCTCATTTCTCCAACCCCACACCTTTTCCCCTGCTCTTTTACTCATTTATATTCAACTGCTGCTGTTTCATCATCATCATCATCATCTCTGGCCAGTGCTCTGCTCCCCACTCTCTGCCTCAGAGAGGCAGAAGGGGCTCCACATCCTTCCCCTTGCCCCACTTCATCCGAGGGGATGAATTTGCCACCCAGCCCTCCTGCCAGCAGAGCAACCAGCTCTCTGCCTCCTCCTGCCCAAGGCAGGGTGCCCAGGAGCAGCAGCAAAGTCCCAGAGCCAGAATCACTCACCAACCAAACAGGATTCCCGCAGAGCAACCCAAGCCCTGCTTACTTTGGACCAGAACCTGACCCTGGCGCTCGGGGGAAAGCCAAAGGCAACACAGGACTTTGTTTCTCTTAACAAAATGGTGCTTTTGGTCTGTTCTGTTTCTCCACACCGCTGTCCCCTCCTCCCACCCAAACACATCACATTCCCAGGGCGAGGGGCTGAGGCTGGAGCTGTGTTTGCAGGAGAGGAGCTGCTGCTCAGTGGTGTGGCTGGTTTGGGTGCAGGTCTGTGAGCACATCCACAGACTTTACAAAGCCTCTGTAAAGCTCTAAGGCATGACCTGCACTCTGAACACGCTTCCTTCCCCCCCCCAAACACACACACACACCACTGAGCCGTGCGGTGGCTCCGTGAATTAAATATTGTTGGTGTGTTACAGCATCACATTGCAACAAACATCACCACTATTAGCTGTTCATTCGTCACTGAATATTAATTTTAGGAATTTCCACTGAGTCCTCTGCAAGGATACACAAACCTCCAACAAGATTGAGACATCCCAGCGCTACCCAAGAGGAGCCCCACGCTCTCCCTGTGCCTTTGGAGTCCAATTTCTCCCCAGCGCTGCCCCTGCTGCTTCCTAGGTCCATCTTGCTCTGTGTTTCTTTGGCCATGATCCCTCGGGAGCTTGCTGGCTTCAGAAACCAGCCCTGCCTCTCATTCTAGAGGTGAGGAGGTTTAAACTCGATCAAGTCTTCCTGTGACACAAAATCCATCACTGAGGATCATTTTGGGAAAGCAAAAGCCCAGCCCAGCCTCCAGCAGAAGCAGGAGCTGCTGCAGGCAGCTTGGATACCTGCAAGGGCAGAGCCCAGCACAGGCTGCTCCAAAACAATCCAGGATTTGACTCTGGGTGAATCGAACTGTAATTCATAAAGTAATTGCTTGGACAAACTTCCTTGAAAACAGACTCACACCACAGAATACTAAACTTGCAGGGAAGTCATGCAGCACTAGATTTTTTTTTTCCCCCCTAAAAAATAAGACCAGCAAGGCAATTTATCATGGGGGTGTTTGTTGTTGTTGTTGTTCCAAGCAGAACCCATTTATGTGGACAATTTCAACTGTGCTTGACAAACAGAGACAGCAAAAACAACGCAGAAGGGAGCTTCTGATGTTTACAGAAATGCATAAGGTGAATGTACCAGAGCTGCTAATCATCCCTCTTCACTGCTTTTATGGGTCTGGGAAGTCTGAAAAATCCCTGTGTATAGGAACGAGCCTGCATTCCAGAATAACACTTCCCTTTTGCTGACACACAGGAGTGACATTTAGATGCTGCTTTGACAGATGCATTCTTTTATTAGACGATTTCAAGCAGGCAAACACAGGAGCTTTGTTTTCCCTGTTACTGTAAGGCTTACATCATCTCTAACCTTTCTACCAAGAGGTCCCATTTCAAACGAGAGTGAAAATTGTTCTGAGAAATGCACGTGTTAGTTCTGCTTCAGATGTTCACCCATTCCAGCACCATTTCCAGGTGCTTTGCTGGTGATGGATTTCACCCTCCTCGAAAGATTATTTGCTGAAACCTGGGGTAAAAGTTGAGAGCCTCATGATTTGCCTGGCAAGGATTTGTATGGGAATTTAATATGGCTAATGTAGCTCTAACACAGGTCTCAGTCCTAAACCAGACATCCTTGGGCTTCTCTGCCTGCACCCCACGTTTGTCACTCAGCCTGGTTCTGCCTTTTTGGGCTGCTGACCCCTATTTTGAGAACTGCCACTGTAAAAATCAGAGCAAGGAAACCAGAAGGTTTCTATTTTTCTCTACTTTCAGCAACTGCACAGTTTTACAGGCAGACACAGAAACCAGCTGTGATAGTGGATCTCCCTTGGTGCCAGCAAGTGAGCAAAATTTGGAAGAGAGAGAGTATGCTTTTGAGACATTTTTGTGACCTCTTTTGTTCTTTGTTATCCTATTTTCTTCCTTTCATGTAACTGAAAAGCTGCAGCCACAGGGAGAGGGGGAGGAAGATTTTATAAAGACTCTTTAACAGCAATGGCTAAATTGAATCCCATTGTTACCTCTCAGGATAAAACTAAACCTGCAGATTCTGCCACACAACATTCAGCTGTTTCCAACCAGATGATCTGAGCAATTTAAGAGTAAGATTCAGAACCTGCTCTACTTATTAAGCTGAAGCCTCATGTGGCCTGTGGGGAAATTGGGTGACTCAGAGTCGAATATAATAGTCTGTCCTTGCAGCAGAAATAACACCAGTGTGTTTGGAAGAAGAATTCAGGATTCAGAATGTTCAGGATTTAGGTACCAGATAAACTGAAAATAACTCCAGCCTTGTAACAGCAATCCAGTGTTTACATTTACATGGCAGTTTTGTGCCCTCCTCTGCTGAAACAAACAAACCGGACCAAAGGGAATATTGTGGAAATGTGGGTATTTGTCAGCTGCTTTGTAAGAGAAGGAGGGAGAGAAACCCTAACCCATCATCACCATGAGGTGAAGAAGAAATCCTTAAAATCCTCTAGGTAAGTACAGCATCAAAAGATGCTTAGAACACGTTTTTGCAGCTGATCTCCTGATGCAGGAGATGAGCAGGATCCTGAAATATGCTGAAGACAGTTTGGCTCTTGTGTTCCCAGTTTACAGAGCAGCCAATGTGTCACTGCAGACGAAGGGTAACTGGTGTACAGAGGGGGAAAAAAATAAAAATAAACCCCAAGCATCAACCCATTATCTCCTTATTCCAAACTGGAAACTAACCAAAAGAAGGGAGATAAAGAAGGAAACAACTAACACTTCATAACAACCCAGTTTATTAATCTCTTAGGCAGTGAGACACATAAGACAGCATTTAAGGTCACTGGACTTCATGTTGAGGGATACCAGCAGTTACATCCTCCCCTTCCCTCTCCCCAGCTACAAGGGTGACAGTCAGATTTTTAACTCAGCACGGCAGCAAATGTAGCTCAAGGCTCCCAAAGCCCCAGAGCAGCAGACACAGCCCCCACAGGGGTCTGCAGTCCCTCCCCAGCCCCTGCAGGCTGCGGGAGCAGGGCAGGACCTGTCCCCACCATCCCCTGCCTGGTTCAGCAGAAAGCAAAACAAAATCCAACCCTTCTTGCTCTAAGGTGAAAGTGGCCTAGGTCAGCAATCAGAATATCCTTTCAGAAGTTGGGACAAATCATGGAATTATCTAATCTAGCCCTTTATTATATAATATACAGGGCATAAATTTAATTCAAACCAGAGGATGCCATCATTACCAATTCTGGGCCTCATCATTTGATGGAATTGTAAAGAATCTTCCCCAAACCAATTCCATATGAAAATCAGCAGCCTCCAACAGCTCTGAACATCCTCTGATTTCATTTGCACCGTCTTACACCTGCCTAATTCCGAGCAGCACTTCTCACATAAACAACCCCAGGCATCAGTCACTGCAGAAACCTTCTGGCAGCAACCAAAGCCCCCAGCCCTAAACAGGATGAGTTCAGCCAGAGTCTGAGGCAGCACAACCTTGGCACAAACACACATGGAGGATTCCCATCGTTATTCCAAGGATATTATGCCAGAAGCACAAGCAATAACCTCCTGAGACGAATGGCAGAATCCCTTCTGCAATTTCCCTACCTGGCCAAGGGTATAGGATTAAGTGTTGGTGCATGGAGGGGGTTAACAGTTTAACTCACAGGCAAAATAACTCTCAAAGTAACTTGTGAACATGACAACACCTTCCCTGCTCCCTATTTACCTTCTTCCCACCCTACAAACCCTTCCTACACACGAAGACAACCCTCCACTGAAGCATGTCCAGCAACAGCCAGGGTTTCCACAAAGATTTTCACAAAGGAGGCTCCTGCTCCCCACGAGGCAGAACAGAAACTGGGATTCCAGTCTCCCTTCTTTTATAAGGCACCCCAGCTATTATTTGCCTATTCTTGGGAGGCACTTCAAGTACATTCTGATTAGAAATTCTGTAACCAGAAATTGTTTCCCTTTCCACTCAGTTCTTCCCCAGCGCATCTGTGGTTTGGATTTGGACCCTGTAGCCCAGGCAGAGGCACACAAACCCCATCAAACACCAAAACAGAGTCAAGATAATACATGTTCAAGGTGATCAGAGCTAGAGAGAAAGGGTGAAGCTTTTCCATTTCAATTCCATATATATTGAAGAGCAAGCAAAGCAGACAACAAAAAAAAGTCACATTAAAATTAAGCCAGACTCAGCCCCTGACTCAGGCAAATGTCTCAGCAGGGATGTCTGTCCTCCCAACCAATAAATGGAGCATTTTTTTCATGGAGATGTAAAAAATAAAGTACTCAACATTTCTCATTTTAGAATAGAATCTATTTTTATTCAACACAGGATGGTGAATGGATAAAATTCACAATAATCAGCATTAAAAAACCCAATAAACAAACCCTGCAGTCATATTTAAACTTGGCTGTACCTACTGGTCACTCACATTTCTACATACAAAATTTTGTCTGTCTTGCCCATTTCCAGATTAATGGATATTGACACCTGATACTAACAAAACACACAGTTTATTCACTATCTGGGGGACCTTTAGGGTTTTTAAGAAAGAAAAACAATTTTTTATCTTTTTGTCCAACAAATTTGTAGCTGGGAGGAACCAAAATGCTGCAGATTAGCACAGAAGATGTGGGCATACCAAAAATCCCAATTCCTGCCTACAATCAATGGAAGGGATCAGCCCAGCACCTCCAACTTTGTCATTATCCCATAACCCAGTCACTGCAGTGCAAAAGCTATTCAAATAAATAAATAAATAACAGCAGCAGCCCCAACAAGTAAAACCCAAAACACAGTTAAATATCTTTAAAAATACAACCAAAAGCTTTTTAACCTCAGGCTTCAGCCCACAGGGAACAGCTTCTCAAAATCTGAGCGCAGCAGAGTTTGAACGGTTTCAATAAACTGGAATAAAGCTCTACACACCTTTTTTGGGGGGGAGGGATTGGAATCTTCAGCTAAAGTAGCTCTCCATCCACCCCTCCCTGTCCACACAGCCACTGAAGTTGTGCCAGGGCAGCTGTTTTGAGGTTGCAATGTTATTTTTGCCCCATCAGAGGCTGTTTCAGCAGTGCCCCAGGGTCAGCCTGGCTGAGCAAGGAGCAATTTGCCATTCCAGGAGGATGGAAGTCCTTTCAAGTAACATTGCTGCACAACTCTGTCACATTTAACCACGGCCCAAGCACAGCACAGAGTTTTGAATGCACATGTTCAGCACCCACCCTGCTTTACTCAAAACGTGTGAAGCCAGCCTTTCATCCAGGTAAGTGCAGGGACAGGACCCTCCCAGAGCTCACTGCCAGGACCTGGCACCTTCCCCAAGTCCCTGTGGGTCTGAGGTGATCCCTGCTCCTCTGTTCAGCAAAACAGCCAAAAAATGAGCACATTCTTACACTGTGCAAGTCAAGCATGAAGCACGTGCTGAGTCAAACCAGTGAAGCAACTCAAAGACTGAGCAGTTACAAAACAGCCCTGGAAATGAAGTGTTGTGCCAGCACGTGGAACACAACTCCAGCAGCTGCTGGGACATTCCTGCATGTTCTGCAGTGCTTTCAGAGTGTTCTGCTAATCAAGGGCAAAGACTACTGCATTGTCTCACAGAACTTAGAGCACAGAACAAGACACAAGCCTAGAGCTTTAATAAATACAGCTAAGGACAACACACAGTTTAAATTACCTAATCTTTCTGACCTAAGTATAAACATCCCATACAAAAAAGGATTTCTTTTCACTTTGTACATCTTTTAAAAAAAAAAAAATCACAGAAACATCTGTTTTCAAAGCAGACAGCTGTACAAAGAAATGATACGCTCTGAAGACATTAAACCACCTATCTGCTGGGTAATCCTAGTTACTCAAATGTTCTCTTATGAACTACCACCCACCTAGGCAGTTTTTCTTCTCTGATATTTTGGCTGCAAATCTGAAACCCAGAGCCACTTGAGAGAGGTTTCTGGGTACTAAGGCCCTGATCTGACAACGACTTCTACGTGCTCACACCAGCACTGAGATCACGAGTGCCCAGCAGAGAACCCTGTGCCAGTGGGCACCAAAGCAGCTCCATCTGCTCAGTCCTGTGGTGCTGAAGCACAGGACAGCTCACAGCTCTCTGCCACCCCAAAGAAACCACCTCTCCTTTCAGCCCAGCCTGGCAGAGCAGCACAATCCTGTGATGTTTGCACAACCGGTTTATAATGCCCCAAAAAATCATTAGAGCCCCCCCTGGAAATTCTGACTCATAAACTGCTTTTTGTTGCTTAGGACTCCTTTTTTTTTTTTTGCACAATCCTAATGGAGGGCTAACATCCATCCAGAGAATCTGTGGAAACTGCTAACTGCAGTACACAGCAAGAGTAAATTCTGTTTTATAACCTACCAAAAGGCTGGATGCTGTCCTTGGGAAGTAATGCTGTAGTTAAAAACTAATAATACAGTGGGGTGATTATTGTCTGAGCAGCTTCAAATACTAATAGCAGCACATCTTAATAACCAGCTGATATTGTCCTCTATAAAGTGATGCTCTCAATGTACACAAGATGACATAAGAAACACACTTTGCTCACTGACACTGGGGCAGTCACTTGTAGACTGTTAAAATTTCAACTTCCTTCTGCTCTAGCTTTTGCCTTGTTTTTTGGCAAATACACAGTTCACAATTGTAATTAAAAACATCCCACCAAAAGAAATAAAAAAGGCACTTGGTATTTTCTCTTTGGCTCAGTTGAGGCGTGCTGCTAAAACCTTCCCAAAGTTCCCACCTCTTCATGTGATGAACAGCTGCCATCCTGAGGTACTTCTTCATGTGCAAAAATAAGAGAAGCAGGGATTTACCAGTGGCGTGTCTCACACTGCTCCCAGCAAACGTGCAAAATTCTCCACCACAGAAACTCTTCAATACAGAATGAGGTGTCCCATGAAGTTTGGTTTTCAGGGAAGAGCTCCGACCGCCGGCACACTCCTAATCCCAGCTCAGGTCTCCCAGCTCAGTGCTCTTTAAACCTGGGAAACAACAGCAAAGAGGCAGGAAAAGTTGAGGTGTGAGGTGTAACAGCCACCAAGGCCAAAATGCAGGATCCAGCCCCTGCCGTGAATTTTCCTATTCTCTGTCCATTTTACTTCTCCAAAACTACAACCAAAGGGCTCAATTTAGATTTTGTGTATGCAACTGTAATCCCAGTGGAATTTTTTTTTTCCTCAATTCAAAGCCTCTAAAATTCAGAGTCACCCTTTTCTTTAAGGAGACCTTTTGGAAAAAGCTACATTTGAAACTTATGATTAAACACAGAGCAGGCAATTCCCCACCTGCACGATGAAATCCAGGAGGAACAGATCTTTGGGAAAAAACAAACCATAAACAAGAGGCTGTGACAGAGGTGTGCTTTCATATACTTTTCAAAAGATGTTCTGAAGGAAAATGTTTATGGTTTGAAAACATCCAACTCTTTTGAAGCAAAATTAAAACAAATAGAAGTGGAGATACATAAACCTTAACACATTCAGTCTGCATTTGGTATTATGGGGCAAAGGATGGATTTCATCTTGGGGGTCTTTTCCAACTTTAATGATTACATATGAAAGGCTTAGTCACGTTTTCAAACTGTTGTTAAAGAGCAACAGCCCTGCAAAACACTTACAGGGTGTGATCTGCATGACACTGAAGTTCTTTCTGGATAAGACGGAGTAAGAGCTGCAAAAACAATCACAGAATCTGTGTTAGCATCTACACAGATAAAGAAATAAACTGAGAAACGTATTTTAGGATAAGATGTTCATTGTTATTCAAAGAGTTTCTCATTTGAAACATTACCCTGTAACGCTGAACTCGGTCTAAAAAGAAGATAAATTAAAGATTTACACATGCTCAGTCAACGTTTGGAAGAAGAACTTTCACAATCAACAGGCAAGATGGAAATAATTTCCTTTTTGTAATTAAGAGATCGATTTCTTCATAAAAACCAGAACGGTTTTCTGGTTACTTTACCAGCAAATGTGTAAAGAAACCAGCAGAGGGACCCCAAGACTTCAAGTAAACATATCAGAACGAAACTTTGGAGCACAAAAGTATTTTAACTGGTATTTGCAAAAACAACTGCGTGTGTGAAAAGCTTTAATCACACATTTAGCCACGGTGAGAAAAGACAGTCACGTTTGCTTGTCTGTGCAGCATCAGGGCTTTCAAGTGCACTTTAAAAGGATTAAAAGGAGATAGCAGCAGGAGAGTGATTTTACAAACACAATTTGATGGTTCTCATGTACATTAAAGACAGAATTAGAGCTTTCAGCGTTCCTCTCTATGTCAGAGTCCTCAAAGTCTCACTGTTATAAATGGAAGTTTGTTCACTGTTGTAAGCATTAATGTTTTAAGAAGTTAAACTTGTATTTCAGAGGCACAGAAGTGACCAAAACTGATGGAACTGAATACCACATAAGAGGCTAAAGCCCCTCCAGGTACCCTTGAAGAAATAACATTTGAACACAGGCTGGGTGCTGTACTGCAAAGAACAGGAAAAGCAGGGCAGGAGTTATGCAAAAAAAGGATTTATTACAACTGCAAACTTCTCAAAAACAGAGCTTTGCAAAGGTGTTTGAATTGATTCTGCAAAGAAAAGTGGGATTTTTTTTCATTTGGTTTTAATCAGTAACTGTAAGAGAAAAACAACCAGAACTTTATCTGGGAAAAATATGACAACCTCCCAAGCCTCACTCTGCAGCATGAAATACCAAACACTGACAACCAGCATTTATAACACTGCTGACTACCAGTGGCAACATACTTCAACTATTAACTCACCTAATTTATTTACTTAATTTCCAGAGATTTACTCTTAAACATGAAAAAATTACCTGTAAATTTGGGGTTTGATTTGAATTTAGGAAAAAAGCCTCAATTATAACTCAAAAGACTTTCTGCTTTACTTGTGTCAGGAAGGAGTGATCTGGACACTCTCAGCTCCTCTGCAGGAGCCCAGAGCTCAGTGCTGTGGACCAGGCCAACACCTGTGTGCTGCAACTCCTCTTTCCTAAACATCTGCTCCTGGTTGCTGTCAGAAGTCAGGATGCCAGGTTTTCATCTCACTTAGTGCAGCAGTGTCAGGGCCCATCTGGAAAATGTGATGTATTAACTTTCAACAGCTTCATTATCACGGTGATTTTGGTGCTACAGCAATGTAGGAAAACATTTGTTACAGCTTTACTAAACTGGCTTTAAAGAAAACAGAAATGATTCTTCCATGAGTGGAATCTGAGGTGACTTCTAGGTCTAGGTATGAAGGTTTGCTTGGAATTATGACTCCTCTAAGCTCCTCAGCCAGCAATTAACAGCTGTCTATTTGCTCAGGAACTGAAGTGCATCAGAACTGATCTGCACTTCAGAGTAAAATTAGAATTCCAAAATGAGCAAATCTGCCCTTAGGTTGAAAATTTCCTACACAACTGGAAGTCTAATACAACACAGAACATTGAAATGGCAAAAGGACAGTCTGCATTTTGGGATAGTTTAGCACAAAGGAAATATACAGCAACTAAATTTTCAGACTTACTAGCAAGGCACATGCATCTGCCACCATGAGCATGTAGAACACGTTGTTCCAACCAGATGGGGAAATCAGACCAGCCAGGAGAGGCCCCAAAGCTGCACCTAAAATATAATATTGGTATTTGTCAGACCTGTGCAATGGGAGATTTACTATATTGAGATGTAGTTATTCTGAATTATTTCTACCTGATTAAATCAGTATTACCTTATGTACTAAAAGATCCCAGAAAGTGCAAAACATTACTGGTACAGATGCAAACCAGCAGGAAACCTAACACAGGGAAGCTGGAAGACTGGATGTGTGATAAATGTCTGCCTTTGGCTCAACAAAATATTCATTAAATATTAAGCTGAATCTTACTCAATTTTTCCTTCCATATGGAGGGCATGAATAAAATATCCCTGATCCCAGGAACAGCCCAGTGGCATCTCCTTTTGCTGTCTGTGCCCGGTATCAGTGTTCCCCCCTCTTCCTCTCACCCCCAGATGTGGGACCACTGAAGCTTTCAGGCTAAGTTTGTGCCATTCCCCATCTGTGATTCCTGGCAGAATGAGCTGAAGAGAGCATGGTTTCCCAAGGATCTCTTGTTGTGACCTGGCCCAGCTGGGGCAGGTGAGTCTGGCTTACCCACAGATCCCGTCCCGTCGATGATCGCCGTCACTGTGGACAAGGCTCTTGCGTTCCCTTTCAAGCTTTTGTGGGTACCCTGGAGGGACAGAGATGGCTCAGACCCCTCCTGAGCTGAACTCTGAAGAAGTCCTGACAACATCATGTGTCTCACACCCCTCCACATCAGATCTGTGTTGTGGAGATGCCTTGAACACCTTGCAGTGTCAGCCCCTTCAACGAGGCTAAGGATGAAAGGGGCAATGCCTGGTGGCCACCTTGGTCTTGCCAAGACCTCCAGGCCAAGGACAGGGCTCCAGAGGATGTTTGGAGATTCCTGTCCTGCTCCTTTTCCAACATTTAGCCCATTTGTTAGAGGGCTTTTGCCTCTTGCTCGGCGCCTTAAGGAACCAAACCCTTAAAAAGCAAACTTCCAGAGCCTCCCTAAGGAGCAGCAGCAGTTGTCACATGGCATTTGTGACTTGGCTGACCTGATCCAGCTGAAGTGCTGGCACCTCAGTAACTGCAGGGCAGAGGGCAGCATGTGTACCTGGACTTTTTATTTTCACACACCTTTACTTCTGTAAAGGTCTGTGCCAGGTACAGCTTTCTGCACTGATGGGAATTAAGTCAGCCCATCTCACACAGACAAAGCCCCTCCCATCATTTAAAGATGAAAAAATATAAAAGGGGACAAGGCACCTGCATAAAGGCCTGGCTTTGCATGCAACCTTCACATTCACTTTGGGCTGTCTTGTCAGTGGTCAAGAATAATTTAGAAGCCTCTCACAAGCATGACACTCATTCCGTACTAAAACACAAACTCTGAAACAATCTCAGTGGCTGAGTCCAGCACTGCCTTTCCAGCTCCTTATTCCTTTGCTCTGGGACAATGCAGCCCCTTCTCTGACCCTGCAGGAGTCAAGGGGATCTCTCTGGAGGCCAAATGCTACAGGGGAAGCCAAACTCACCAAGTCAGCAGAGACAGCAGTGGTGATCAGGGCATAAGGGCCATTCACCAGGGCACCACTGATAAGGAGCATCACTGTTCCAAGTTCAAAAAAAAGGAAAAGGTGAGTTGCCTGAAAGACTGTTAACCATAACAACAGGAGACATCACAGCCTATGGTTCCCAAATGGTTAAATCCTTCCTTGGCTCCCCTGACCCAATACAGAATTGGGAAAGGAAGAAAAGCAACACAAATTGCTCTCTTTTCAATGCTTACTCCATGATGTGAATTCTCAAACACACCAGAAGATGGTGCTGAGGCAAAAAACACTTCCCAGGGTCTTTGTTGATCCTGGTAGGTCAGAGGAAGGAGAATATTTGACCCAACTGACCATGAGGGCAGGGACTGCTCACAAGATACACCCATAATTTCTTTCTCTGCTTGTACAGCACCAGAGGACCCTAAAACTGATCAAGGCCTGTAGGTACTTGTGTTCTAAGTCTGGTTTGAGGTAACAGATAGAAAACCACAAGTGAATTCAGCCTATTCAAGTAAAGTTAACATTGCTGTCAAAAGTACCACAAGTAATCTTTAAACAGCTCTGACATTTGGCACAAGGGATATAAAAAAGCCTGTGCTGCCACAACAAGCTCCAGGAAGACTAATGATATTAACTAAATCACTGTTCTCATGCTACCCCTTACTCATTCCCTACCTCTCCCTTTTACCCTGTAAAAAGCCTGCAAGGCCAAACCGAAGGGATTTTATTCCATACTTCTTCCTCTAAGGGAAAAGATTAAATAGAAAACAAAAAAAAGAAAAGGAAAGAGCAGCAAAGATCATAAATGAAAAGTTCACAGAAAGCTAGGCAGAATAATTTTAAAATACTCACCTACAGTAGCCTCAAGGCCCATTTTACTGACTGCAGAGAACATGTACAGCTGTGAAGACAATCGACAAGCACTCAATACCAACACATGGACTAATCCTGGGTTCCCCATTGCCCCATGTTAACTACAAGGTATCTTAGTTGGTATTACATGAAAGCTGGTTCCAGGTTTTACTAAACCCTTTTAGCCCACAGCAGAATGATTGTTTGACTGGACACAGGGGGGAGATAAAGGGTAGGATCCTTTCAGAAGGAAGGGCTGTGCTATGAGACCACTCAATTTTAAACTCTCCAACTGCAGCTTCAACACAGCACAGAATACTGCTCATGAAAAAACCAAATAAAAATGCATCTCTCATGTTCATCTGTTTCCCAGCAGTTGTGGCTCAGAAATTTTTGCCTTTGAGCACCTAAAATTCTGGCTAAGAACTGAACATCCAATTTTACAAGAGAATGAAACTTTCCCTATATTCAGTAACAAAAAAAATACATAAGACTCATTTGCTTGTCTAGCCCCAGTGTCTATACTTGCTCAACTTTTCATGCCAGTTTTTAATATGGCCTGGACTCTTTCTATCCAGCTTGGGAGATGCTGCCTGCAGAACTGTCCAGGGAATGGTGTGACAGCCTCAGCCACGGCTGTGGGAGAGGGGCAGGCTCTCACCGTGGGTGCTGCGAGCAGCAGCATCATTCCGCAGGTCGATGCCCTCTTCTCCAGCCTGTCTGAAATGAGACCTGCCAAAATCCCACCTGGAAGAACACACAGGAGTGTGAGGAAAGCATCAGTTATACTTAATGAAACACAAGCCAACGATTTTTGCTGTACAGTTACAGCGGCACGGCCCGACAACATAATTCACACAGCAACATCCTCACTAACCCTGACAGTTTTGACCTGAGGATAACAGAAGCAGACAGTTGCTTTTCCTCACAGCTCTTGATCCAGGGAAATTTCTCCATCGTGAGCCTTATTTTCCAATGAACTGATACAGGGCTTATTTCCATTAGGGAACTGGGGCAGGTGGAGAGGGAATGGGTGTGTGTGGTAATTCAACCAGGCTTCAGGATGATGTTTGTTTTATTATGAGCTATACTCTCTGCACTGGTATCAGAATTTAGTTGCTCAGTGGTCAGCTCACAAATTAGAAAGGAACAGTCTAGTCCTTATTACTATTATTATGATTTCCCAATTTTATCACATACAGTTATATAAGGCACCAGGAAAAAAACAGAATACCTGTGGCCATTCTCCTCTGTGCCCACAAAACTCACACCACTGTATAAGCTGGGACAGTTCTCGTAAGTTAGAGTAACAAAAGGAAGATATTTTGATAGATGGTGACTAAGACTCACAGGCCAGAGCTGATGGAGCTAAAATATTCCATAGGATTTGACTCTTCCAATCTGTACTGGACAGTATCATTGGTTCTGAAGGTATTTTGCTAGATTTTCACTGTCTAACACAGCTCTCAGCTCAGTTCCTTTACTGCCACTCTTCTTCACTGGAAATAATGCATATGAACTATAAAACATGTAAGCTGTGTGTACCAGAGCCTTTCCTGAATTGGTGTGATTAAGAGTGAAATGATATTAAAACTCACCAAAGATTCCACCCACATCAAACAGCGTGGAAAGGTCCCCGGCTCTTTTGGCATCAAGATGCTCTGGTGAGAGAAGCAAAACTATAAAACTTGGAAATCTCAGCAGTCTTGTAATGCCAGGGCAAAGACATCCTACAGCAGAGTTGTTTATTCACAGGAATAAGCTACCATAAGGTCACATTGTGTAAGAGAAGTAAGAACATAAGTGGGTATTCAGCAATACAGACTTTTGAATGCAATCACACTCACTCCAAGAGACATTTTACCACTTCTATAATCACAGAATTATAGAATGGCCTGGGTTTGAAGGGATCTTTAACAGTTATCCAGTCCAACCCCTCTGCCATGGGCAGGGACATCTTCAACTAGACCAGGTTGCTAAAAGCTCCATCCAACCTGGCCTTGAATGTTTCCATGGATAGGGCACCCATCACCTCTCTGGGCAACCTGAGCCAGTGTTACCACCCTCACTGTGAAAAATTTCTTCTTTGTATCTAGTCTAAATCTACCCTATTTTAGTTTAAAATCATTATCCCTTGTCCTATTGCAATAGGACCCTGTTTAAAAAACTGGTCCATCTTTCTTACAAGAACTTTTTACTCAGTACTTTTTTAAGCACTGAAAGGCAGCAATGAGGTCTCCCCAGAGCCTTCTCCAGGCTGAACAAGCCCAGCTCTCTCAGCCACAGCAGAAGTGCTCCTGATCTCAGATCATCATTTTGTCTCTGGACCTGCTCCAATAGCTCTATGTCCTTCCTCCCTTCAATCTCCATCTGGACATTGAGCTGTTGACCACTAGCCCCTGGATGGCACCATCCAACCAATCCCTATCTCCCCAATATAGACAGAAGGGTATTGTGGGGAACTTGTGTCTAAGACCTTAAAGAATTCCAGACATGACATCCACAGCCTTTCCCTTGTCCCCTGATGGAGTCACTCCATCAGAGAAGGCCACTGGGTTGGTCAGGGAGGACCTGCCCTTGCTGAGCCCGTGCTGGCTGTTCCCAAATCGCTTCCCTGCCTTCCATGTGCCTCAGCAGAGCTCCTAGGAGGATCTGTTCCATGATTTTCCCAGGCACAGAGGCAAGGCTGACAAGGTCCCAAGGTCCTCATTTCTATCAGTTTTAATAATGGGTGCTATGGGATCTGCAGCTCTGTGTTTGCACAGGGTGTTCAACCTGTCTCTCTCTGCTGGTTGTTCCTGCCATACCTGCCCAGCACAGCTTTTCTTTTAGCTGAGGGTTTGAAGGTCCCATCATGACTCACAAGAACATGAATTTCTCTCTTAGGGAGAACTCCTTTCTCTTCACTCTAAAGCATGAAAAACCCCAAACAGCAGTATTGAACAGATAAGGAAGCTTATTTAGATTATTTTGTATAGGTTTTAATAAGGCACTTCAATCATGAAAAACACTGTTAGAAAGTAAGACTTTTTGATTTGCTTGCAAAAGCCAAAGACACACCATTTATGCCTGGAATTATTGAAGATAAGCCAGACACTTTTGTTTGTTTTGAAAATGCACTCTCATAACACTGAATTCATAAACCTGAGAAATATGCTAGCTGGTGACTTACAGCTCCCTTGCTCCTGCAGCAGAGAAAGCCTCTTTCAGAAGCAGTGGTGTTTATTTTCTTATTTATTTCAACCTCCTATTTGCAGACACTTTGTAGCCATAATTCTGTATCCCTTTACCGTGATACTCACCCACATTTGTGATGTACAGGGGAAGCCAGAAGAGGAAAGTGTAGCTCACCAGCTTTGCAAACAGGAGACAAAGGGAGAACTCCACGACTCCCTGAGACAATAAAGAAAACAGGGAGTTAGTACTTGACAGAGCTATTTGCTTTCAAAGACCATTATGAAAATGGTTTCTAGGAAGCTTTCAGGCTTTTCTTTTTGTCTCGAGAATTCCCAAGCAGCAGTTTTCCCCCGAGAGCACAAAGCTTGCACTCTGAGCAGACTGTGGTATTTTACTTACATGTTTTCTTTCAATTGTACTGAACTGCCTGAAGAGAGAACACTAAAATGAAGGTGAAGGATTTTAGACTGCTTGGGACACCTGCATCACTTACTCCCCTCGTGTAAAGCTGTTCTATAGCATTACAGGAGTGTATTCCAGAGAAACTGGCACCTTTTTGTGCTCTTTAGATCCTTCCTTCAGATGGGTCTAAGATTTCTCCCTTATTGCTCAATTCTTTATAAAAAGCCAGCAAACCAGCCTGACACGGTTCACATGAGAATGTGGTGAGAGCAGACCACAGACTGGGCAATGGCCTGTGGAAAGCTCTAACTTGCTCCATCCTTTTTCTTGCTGGGCACATAAAAGTGCATTTACAGCACAGAGCTGCAGCTAAACTGCCAGATTAACCCTTCTTCATTGCCCTCACCATCTGATAACTTTTTGTTTGAAACCAGGTTTCTTAAATCCCTGGTGTGGAGGGCTGCAGAGATCCTGAGGAACAGCACACACACTCCACATGCAGCTGTGATCCTTTCCAGCAAAAGGCAGGACAAATACCACCATTTCAGAGATTCCAGGTGGCAGCAGCAGCAATTTTTCCACCCACTACTTCCACTTTGCTACAGGAAAAACAGTTGAGAATGAGGCTGGACAGGATGAGAAGATGCAGGAATAAAGGCTGGGTGCAGGGGTTTTTTTATTCTACCTCTACACATGGTCCAAATCAATTTCCAAATAATCCTACTTCTGCATCCCACTGCAGCTTTTAGGCTTCAAGATGAGAGGACAATGAAAAAGGACAGGTTCTGACCTCGAGGATAATTCCTTTCCTTTACCAGCAGTCCAAATGTCCAAATGTTTGGGCTGCCTGAAACTGCTCATGCAAGAGATTTTATGATTAAAGCTTTTAAAATAATGCTGAGGAATGTAAAAAGGGAAGCCCCAGAAGGAAGTTCTCACACAGAGAAGTGCTTATAGACTCAGTTTGCTATTCCATCCAACACTTACGTGTCATTAGGTGCAGTCAACTTTTAGAACAGATTTTAGGATAGAATAAACTGTTTCAGTCACAAGGGACCTACAGCAACCACCCAGTCCAACTGCCTGACCTGTTCAGGACTAACACAAATTAAAGCACGTTGATAAAGTCATTACCCAAATGCCTCTTGAACACTGGCAGAGAGAGATCAGCAGCTCCCTCTCCACTTCCCCTCCTCAGGAAGCTGCAGGGAGCAGTGAGGTCACCTCAGCCTCCTTTCCTCCAAACCAGCCAAGCCCAGAGCCCTCAGCATTCCAAGATTGTGATGCACAGTTCATGTCCTGTACCCCTCCACCTAGAACCTTCATGGAAATATGAATCCTGAGGCAAAATTTAATTCTCAAGAGGAGCAGCACAGGCACTCACAGGTATCCTCAGGGCCCCGAGGAAGCTGATGGCTGATGTCCCATGCCTTCCTTCCCCCGTGAGCACAGTGCTGGAGCTCAGTGACACGCTGCAGTTCTCACTGTCAGTGAGTAAATGCTGCATCTCTGGATCCTGCAATTTCCCCCAGCAACAGCAGAGAGAAAAAGGAATCAAAACACATATCAAGAAACCAAATAATTCCAAAAGAATTTTAAAAAACAAGTATCTGTCTTATCACAGAAAATTACAGCTTTTAAACATGTCTTGGTTTGGATATACAGAGTACACAGAGAGAGCAGAGACTGTATTTGTAATAGCAGGTGAAACAAGCCTGTTTATTTATTATAATATCAGGTGTTTGTGTCTGAGTGCACACAGTCCATAAAAGAATCAAGCTTCTGTGCTACTGAGGAACAATTTCAAGTTGCAAAACTCCC
Organism: Ptilonorhynchus violaceus; assembly: GCA_013397565.1. Classification (NCBI taxonomy): domain Eukaryota; kingdom Metazoa; phylum Chordata; class Aves; order Passeriformes; family Ptilonorhynchidae; genus Ptilonorhynchus; species Ptilonorhynchus violaceus. The sequence continues at coordinate 271,441 of VZRJ01001781.1, forward strand.
ACATATTAGAGTGCATTCAGTGGAATAAAACAGTTTCCAGTCTTCCCTTACCCCACCACACAAATGTGGTCTAATTAAAGCTGACAATCTACTCAGTCCTACAACACTGTACACAAGAAATTTCTAGAAGTATACATTTCTGTATAAAACCATGTATTATCTTCTTTCTGCACAAATATGAAGCCCATTTTTCAGACTCTGTAACATCATCTTACTCACTGATCTAATACAGGCCATCTTTTTCAACTGAATTATGGCTACTGAGTGCTTTATGTTAAGCAATCCCTTATTTTTTCCAATCTGTTTCACTTGAGCATTGCAATCGCCAAATTACAAAAGCCTGGAGTTTACCAGTATTGCCTAAGCTGTGAATTCTGAGTTCCTTTCTAGTACTGGGAAGGGTTTTTTTCCAAGAATTCCACTGGCTGCTAAGAATACTTGTGGAGCAAGGTACCACCCCACAGGAACAAGCCATCCCAGTGTAGCCACGAGGGTTTATGTTATTTTTATTCCTCCACCAGACTGAACTCTCAGAATAGAACTGGGGATTTACATCTTACAGCTGTACACAGAAAAAAGAAATTTCAGGTATAAATAGCCCTCAGTCCTTCTTTTCCAGCTGAGAAAAAAGGATGGGATGTAGCTATCCTCACTTTCACCTGCACACTGAGAGGCTTTACCAAGCTGTGTACTTTTCCTAGTTATGTATTCTACACACTGTCCCCCTTCTCCTAATTCTTCAGCATTTGAACAAAGCCTCAAATATCTATTTGGCTGTAGGCTAGGAAGGCTATAACAGCAGGCTATTCCACTTCCAGTGGTTATTGCAAAGATTAGAATTTTGATTAATATTTGCTAAGCTGATGGAGGAAGCTAAAAAAAAAGTGCTGGAAAAATTCAATTCTGCTACTTTACACTCAGTGATTCTAAATAAATTCCATTTTTAAAGAACATCAGTTAGGAGAGGACACCAGGGAACCATCTGGACACCTGAGCCCAGACACTCAGCATAGTTTTAGGAGCTGCCATGCAGCATCCAAAATTCTGTATGTGATTGTTACATAGGATGCAGGACTTACAGGAGTCCCTGTACCCTGATGAAGCATTAACTAGAAGACAAAAAAAAAATTTAAGGACTTTTGACATGGCACTGCAAACCTATGTCATGGCCCCATGAGTCACTCCATCATCACCATCACAAGTATTTATTTTCTGAATTATTGGAGCAACTTCAAAACTTGAACTATTTTAACAGCAGCAATTCATAAGCAATTAACAATTAAAACAAATGAGAGAGAGAGGGAAGAAAAAGAGGGAAATAGAAGGGCTTAAGCAGTGAAGCTCCCCCTGGATTCTAGATAGTGTCTGAGTACCACTTGCACAATTTGCACAGCAAACTCAGCCAGGACTGGCTGAGGCAATGCTGCTTATTTCTCACACAAGTAGCTCTGAACCTGTTTTAAAAGAGTGGGTTAAATACTGAAATAAAGGTGACCCAAGTCCAAGTAACTTATTTAAACTCATGCTGGAAATTTTAGTTGACGATATGGGGGTTTTATGCTGCACATTTTTATGCTAAATGATAAATAAAACCAGCAGTTTGTACTTGGCAGAGGTAACGTCGTGCAGCCTTGCCAGCTTGTCTCAGAGCATGATCAGGCATATGGCACACTCCTGATCTCTGGGGAAGGATTCATTATCCCTCAATTTTGCGTAATTTTTAAGAGGCCAACCTAACATCAGCAGCAATGAAAGCACAGAGGTATTCAAGTCACGCAGCCAAAAACACATTCTGCTTTCAATCACTGCAGATCCTGAGTATTTGCTTTCTTTTTACAGTAATTGCAGAGGTGAATGAAAACCCAGTAAAAGCTGCCATTGCAGTGTGCTTGGAGACCAGCTCATAAATGCAAAACATCTGCTGTTTGCAGAGGCTCAAGAGCCGACTGTGAAAATCAGCTCCAAATAACTGCACCACCACCCCTGTAAAAAGGGAAGATGTTCAGCTTGGCTTTGACAGGAGAAAGATGTTCTTCTGTCACTGGCAGAGAATCAGGAAGTCCCAAAGAGTGACAAACAAGGATTTTTAATTATTTTATCCCTTTTGAAACCTTGTTAAGGCTCCGTATTACAAACACAACCCAGCTGGCAGAGTGGAGAGAGAAGGGGGGGGAATATTCCCAGGATTGCCAGCAAGTGGCTCCATGTTCATTGTCCATGTTGTCCCTCTGTCCTGCTCCCAAGGAACAGAGTCAGTGGGAGAGGGGTACATTTTCCTCACCACTTGCTAGGCAGACCCTTCACAGGGTGTCAGCAGAGGCACCACCAGAGTTAGAAAGAAATCTTTGTCTGCCGATTTGCTGATTTATGTGTTTTTTAGGTTTGCCATCATGACTTAAAATCATAAAATGGTTTGGGTTGGAAAGGACTTAAAGATCACCCAGTTCCAACCCCCTGCCATGGACAGGGACACCTTCTTCTAGACCAGGTTGCTCAGAGCTCCATCCAGCCTGGCCTTGAACACCTCCAGGGATGGGAATCCACAGCTTCTCTAGGCCAGTTGTGCCTCACCACCCTTCCTTCTATAAATTTAGAAGAATTTACTCTGTAAATTCCAACTTGTCTAAAGACACCTGCTGATATTCTATCTCCCCTTATCTTCCAGCTGGTTGTGGAATAACACTGACAAATGGGTTCTGGGCTGGAGACTGTTCTTGGGCAGCTCAAAAGAAAAATTAAGCTCAGTACAGAGAGGGTTTAAGCTGAACTGATCAAAATGGTGAGTGAAGCGTTCCCTCAGTAAAAATTTCAAAACCTTTTTACCAGCACTGATTATTGTACCCTGTGAATGCTCATTATTATTCTATGGGCACAGGATGAATAGAACAGGAAGTTTCTATTTTCCTGGAAAACTCTGAAAGAAGCTAAAAAAAAAAAAAGTTATCCTCTCAGGATACAACGTGCCAAGTGCACTGAATACAAACACAAAATTTCAAATGGAAATTTTCAGTTCATGTCCATCACAGGGTAAAATATCTTTTTGCCCACAGATGAGCAAGTCCAGAATTCAGTTTCTAGTGAGAAATACCAGCACTTCTGGTTACAAGTTTTAAGCAAGATTTTTGTGAATAACTGCTTATATTTAGAACTCTCCATCTCCATTTATAATCTTGTAAGTACAGACAGCTACTAAATGGAAAAGGGAGAGAATTGAGACTGCAAGGATGGGACACAATACACATAATTTAAATACTTCAAGTGGGCTGTCTTTAAAATACTTTGCAGTGCATTACTTTTGCTGGAATTGTGTCAAGATCACAAAAAAAGAGCAATTGAGCAAGGATGCCATCTCATTCAGCTCAGTTTGTGTTATTTATGTCAGGTAATGCTTAGCTCCCTCATCTGAAGGTACATTTGTATCTGAAGATGGAAGTAGATTTCAGCATCATAAAAAGAGGAGCAATCTTTACAAACAGTAAATGTTCCACGTGAACGTTTAAGAAGTCTGTGATGCTATTTTACAACAATATTTTATATTTTACCTGAGGTTTGCCATTTTCCTTAGCATTTAAGGTCGGCATCTGGATTCTGCATCGAGAGGCACCATTCAGGAAGGTTTTAGAACTCTAAAAAAACCAAACCAAAACAAACTCCATATTTTTTCTTGTTTTTTAAAGGATTACATTAGTGTCCATCACTTCTCTGCAACAAGTTTTTGTGCATTGTAACAGAAACATAACCCCAAATGGAGCATCTTTAATTTGGTGACCGTGTAGTTTGAGATTTTCAAGTTCTTACACAGACCTATGGCAATGTACATAAATACATAAAATGCAATTGCAAGTTCATCTGAAGGCTAATTTCATAATTCACACTGGTTTGATATAGAAGCAGCTGAATTCAGAGTACAGTCATGCCCTTCTTAACACCTTTTTCCTCTACTGGACTCACTGACATTGCAAACTTAGTTTTTCCCCATAAGCAGACGATTCCAGCAGCAAGTACAGAGTTTGATTTGTTTCATGAAAACCTTGATTTTTCACTCTCCTACCCCTTTGAGATAAAAGTTTATCCCTTCAGCTTATATTCCATAGCACTACTATTCTCTTAACCCAGAAATGCTTTGGGTTTTTGTGGACAGGAGTGCTAGTGAGGAGTCCAAGCACCTCCAGCAAGCTCCAGAAGAAAAAAAAAAGAGACAAAAAGCTACATTTTTGGCACCAGATGGACTTGCTTTTTATACTTATTGACAAGTGCATCAGTGTATCAATTGCATTCACTGGAAAACACCACTCTGAGATCTTTAGTCTAAAAAAGATTTACCAGGGACATTAAGATTTGTCTGCTGAATTAAATATACAGCTCTAAAGGAGGTTTGCAGTCAGGTGTGGACATCCTATTGCTAAGTCCAAAAGAGGCACTGTGCATTCCTCAGGGATGAGATGTTTAACAGTCTAATCACACACTGGATGCCACATTAAAAAAACAAAACAATAAAAAAACCCCCACAAACTCTGCCCCAAATACCCCCCCCCCTTCAAGCTCACCACCACAAATGAAAATGCCAATCCTCACTGAACAATTCAGCTCAAAATGAATCACTGGGTAATTCTTCCCCAACAAAAAAACGAAGGGTGTGTATTGCAGTATTCTTTAAACAAATTGCCCTTCATCCATCAAATCCTTCTAAGAAGGCAAAATACTTTTGAGGATAAACTGCAGTGTTTCTGCTGCTCAACACAGAGTCCAATACACAAGCAGTCTGGGGCATGCATTCCTCAAAATAAACCAATAACACTCGAGCCCCCAGGGTCTGATACAACAGATTTTTAAGTTTTATCTTACAGAAAATCTGGCTCTTGTCAAAAACGTGATTTACAATAATCCACGGGGAAGAAAATCCATTACCTAGAGACAAGTCATCTACATCTTTAATCAGCAGCTCAGCAGAGGAAAAATGAGTGACTTTTTCATTTGACTGTCAAAAAATAAGATTTATTGTGCTAAGGAGAAAGTGTCTAGGGAAAAGGACTAGACTGAGAGGCTGCACATTTAATACTTAAGACTTCTTTCTCCTTTTCAGGAGATAAAAATTGCAGCCTCGTAATTTTTAAATGCACAAGCACTTTGCAACAGGAGTCTAAGGGAAATAAATTTTCTGTGAATGCAAAGTGAAGATAAAGGAAGCTCCTAGAGCATAAAGACAGGTCTGTATGAACACAATGTAACTATGGGAAAAAGAAAAGGTACCGGGAGAAAAGATGAGAAGTAATAAAACCAGCTCTAAATCATCACATTTCCCAAAAGGGAAAAAAAAAAAAAGTTAAATCTCCTCTTTAACTTTCATACAGGAAGTGCACCAAGGCTGAATAAAGCCCACTGACTTCTCACTCACATTTGTCATAGGTACAGCCTTCCAGAAAGCCAAGATTAAGCCTCCAATGCCAGCATTTAAAAAGCACTTTATTGTCCTCAAGTATTTATTTGGAAACAAATTTCAGCTGGATAAATCAGAGCCAAGATGGATACAGGCAAATGAAGCACAGCCCAGGAAACCAGAGAATAAAGAGAGAGATCCACATGCCCAAGGCTCTGTGCCTGACTCTCCATCTGTGGGTTTGGACAACCCAATGAAATCAGATTTACTCACCACTACAAACTGTGCAGAAATATTGGGCTCAGGACCACGCTGCAAATAAACAGTAGACCAAATTCATCCAAGATAGCAACATCACACAGAGAGGAATCTGATCTCTGAATCTTAATATAAACCTTAAGTCCTTCCTCTTCATGCTGAGCATTTATTTTGGTGGGGCTTAAATTTAACTGGCCTCATTCTTCCACAATGAGATTTAGTTTTTTAGCATCAGCCAGCAGAGTTGCCTGCACCTAACCCAGGACATCTGTCCAAAATGATCTTCTCCAGCCTTATGTGAAAAGCAAGTGTGCATGTTTCCTTAATGCCTCCAGAAAAAAAGAGATTTCTACCTATCTGCTAAAGCACACAAGGTTGTTCAGGTTGTCACTGAAATGACTGAACAAAAAAAGGACAGCAAGCATTTTATGCCTGCCAAATTCCAGCCCTTGTACAACACAGGTGAAATATTCTGCTCCCAGTATTAACAATCTATTTTCCTACATGAACCTTCCTTCAATTAGCACTCACTTTTCTTTACACTCAGACATTGTCATTACCACTTCTACATTTGGACATCTTGAACTTCTACCTAATTAATTTCCTTTATTTCTAAACCCACCCTCCTGCAGCGAGCAGAACCTGTGAGCCCCTTTCACACCACTCAGCTCTGAAGTATTTGAGCAGTTCCAAGGACATGAAGCTTCCCAAAGGCAAGGGTGACTCTCAATCTGAGAAGGGTCCAAGGCAGGTGGGGAAGCCTTTTTATAAACTCCTACCATATTTCCAGGTATGAAACGGGAATAGGGAATGAAGAAGTGATGCCTTTTTCTCTGGAGAGCAAGGTTTCCAAGGAAACAGAAGGTCAAAGGCATCCCGCACAGCGAGACTGAGCCTGGAGCAGTGACCTTCTGGTGCACTAGAGAGGATTAAGTCAAATGCTCATCCTTTTCTGCAACTGGGGGAAAAAGCTCCTGAAATACTAAATTTTTGATAAAAATATCATGGCAAATAGATATTTCATGCTAAAATTTTCCATACTTCAGCTCCTTGAGACATATGAGCAACATCCTGTGTAAAGCTCTTTAGCTGTGCTTTCCACTAAAAGTGTATTTGAAACAAATAACAAACATTTGATTCCACAAGGCTTAGCAGGATATCCTGCAAACATGATGCTCTGAAATATGTAAAAGCTATGGAAAAATGGGACTCCTAACAGGAGGCAATTAGAGTCACTCCAAATACTCTCACACTTGACAAAAGTTATTTTCAAGAAATGAAAGAGAAATAAATGAAGAATGCAGAGCATAATATGAGCCCACCTTGCCTCACAGTAAGAAACTAAGAATAGGAGTTCCACAGACCATTAAAAGTATTCAGAAGCTTTATCAGAAGTGCTTTGTATGAAGAGAAAAAAGCACACTGACTGGTAAAGAAGAGACAACACAGACTAGAAAAGCTGCATTCAGTCACTATTCAAGAGCATTTAAAATGTAAAATTCCATCTATCTGAAAATATGGGGGGGGGTGTGGTAAAAACCCAGCAATGATCCCTGTACAATCTACCTGTGAGACCTGCAAAGAAAAGGTATAGTTCACATGGATCCACATGTAGAGACCATTCCCATGTGGGATTCCCTTGGGACCTTCACCAACAGCCCTGATTTGTCCTCAAACATGAGAAATCCCATTACCTGCTCTGCCAATCACCTCTACCATTCCAAAAAAAATCTTTGGGAATGTGGCAGACCCGACTGCCCACAGGTTCCTGGGAGCCTGGAGCAAGAACTGCTCCAGGTTTTGGCTGCAGTAGAGCCAAACACAGACCAGAATCTTAGGGAACATGAAACAACATGAACCTGTGAACACAATCCTGAACAAAACTGGGCCAGGAATGACATAGTGTAATGAGAAGTTAAACACAGCTGGTTCTCCTAATGCTCTCTTTGTTCCCTTTCCTTGCTTTTTACTTTTCTCCCATTCCATTTGGATTGCCTCCCTCCTCTTGGGTCACAGCTACATGAGGAAAAAAAGAATCATCTTCTCACACAGTAACTCAGGATTTCCAAGGGAAATCTTTTCACCACTGACACAACTTTCTACAATACTTAATTTTGAGCACATAAAATATCCTATGAACTCTTGTTTCAAAAGCATTGGGCCAACACCTTGGTACCAGAGCTTAACCACTTCCAACCTACTTTTAAAATAGGTTTGAACAACCTTATACTTAAAAGGGAAAGCTTTTTCTTAGAAACAACTTAAAAAGTTAGGGGTTTTGCTGTCACCATGGCACAAGGTACACGTGCAACGTTCAGCAACCCAAGGAAAGCTCAGACATTTACACACTCTTCAATCCTGCTTCAACAACCCCTTAAGCACTCAATCTCCGAAGTGGACTCTTCACACAAAACTTTCAGAGTCACATTTTCCCTTGTGATAGGGGCAATGTGTCACACCACTTGTGACAGCACATTTACAGCTTAGTGAAGTCCAAAACCTTAACAAAATTTAAGCCCTTGAAGTATAAGCTTTCATACAATAAGTAGCAAGATCCACTGCCTTGATGCCAGTAAAGCATGTGACCATTGCATTCCAAAATCTCGTTGAATATTTAAAAGAAAATAAAAAAATCTATGCGTGAACGTGATCTCCATCCTTGAGGATTTCCAAATTTGATAGACAAGCCCTAAGCAATTTGATCCCATGTCAAATTTAGAGCTGCTCTGAGCAGAGGATAGGATCACAATCACAGAGTAGTTTGGGTTGAAAGGGACCTTAAAAATTATCTTCTTCCACCTCCCTGCCATGGGCAGGGACTCCTTCTACTACCCCAGGCTGCTCCAAGCCCCATCCAACCTGGCCTTGAACTCTTCCAGGGATGGGGCAGCCACAGCTCCTCTGAGTAACCTGTGCCAGGGCCTCCCCACCCTCACAGGGAAGAATTTCTTCCTGATATCCAGCCTAACCCTGCTCTCAGTTTGAAGCCATTCCCCCTTGTCCTGCCCCTTCATGCCCTTGTAAATATTCTCTCTCCATCTTTCTGATAGGCTCCTCCAGTGTTCAGAGGTCCCACCCCTTTCAACAGAAATTATGCTGTGACCCCACAAAAACTGAAGCATCCACTTGTCATATGATCCATACCACTAAGCCCAGATTATTTCTCCTTTTCACAGCTCTTCATTAATGTCAGTTTTGGTTAAACAAATGCCATGTAATACCATGACTAAATGGTAATGCCAGTGACTAACTCACTGGCACAGACTGACTGGCTGCTCGAACCTCTTCACCTCAGCTCCAAATCCATCCCTTGCTTCCCCTTTTCCCTAGCCATGTGCTCCTATTGTCCCTTCCTCTATCCAAGGGAACATCCCACCTTCCATCCCAAGCCCATGGATGTAAGTTCCATTGACCCTGTCAGCAGAAGGGCAGTTTGCTCACCCAGGGTTCTCAGTGAGACCCCTCCCAGGGCATGGCTGCCAGCAATCTCACTATGCCAGACCTAACCCAGTGAAGCAACAGCAGCAGATGGGTCAAAATGCCATAAAGATGCTCAGGAAGTCTGGAGGAAAGTAACAAAACTTAAGAAAAAAAGAGAGATGAACAGTTTTTACTTGGTTGACTGTCATAAGATTAACCACTCCAGAACTTTATTTAAAACAAATTAATTCACCTCTTGATTTATTTGCTTTGAGAGACAATCAGCTCCTGGTCTATCAGTGAAGCACAGAAGACCAATCATTCCCTCAAGTGCAGCATCAGTTGTAACAGCCTGGCACAAAAGGGCCACACAGACTGATTTCCAGAACTCTCTTAAAATGTGTGTATTAGGAGGTAAAAATCAAAAAAGAAAATGCATTCACTTACACTGGACGGTGTGCAGGAGCAACTGACATCTTTAGGATCTGAAATAAAATAGCACACACAGTTAATTGTGCAAACAAGCCTAAGAAAGATCTCTTAAACCACTTTCATATAGTGTAATTTACTGACAAGAAATCAACAGTACAGATAGAAAGTGCTGTTCTGGCAGTCCAGCTCGTTACAGAATCAGAGTTATATCTGCAGGACTTTAACTCCTGAGACAGGAGAGTTACAGTAAAATAAGCACTCTTATCTCTGAGTCTACACAGGGACAAGGATGGGGAATTCCTCTTTGGAGTCTAATTTAAAGTGTCAAAACCTGCTCCAGCAGCTGCCTTCTGTATTTCACAGCACAGAGGATGGATGGCATGGGTTGAAGGGTAGCACAGAATTTGCACTGCAGCCACCTGGGATGTTCTGCTGAGATACACTTCAACAATTTATCAAGACAGGGAACTGAAGACAGGGCTGGACTCTGAAGTGTTGCTCTGTCAGGAGTGTGAGACCTTTTGGGTAATGGGGCTGGAGAGTAAGCCAGGAATATCTTTGCCCTAGGTCATGAAGTTCAAGAGCTGCTGTTCCCCCCCACAATGAGCCCTCCACGGCTCCATCCCATGAAACCACTCACGTTCAATAAGGAACAGGAAACAAACAACGCCCATCACAGCCACGATGACCCCAGGCACCACAAAGGAGAGACCCCAGCACGTGGACACCCAGGAAGCAGCAATCAAGGATCCCAAGATATTCCCCACTGACGTGTGCGAATTCCAGGCTCCCATGATCAAACCCCTCCTGCATCAAAAAAACCAAAAATAAACATAAACATTTCTTATTATAAGCATTACTCTCTTGAGAAAAATGTATCAAAATGGCTGTTCCTCTGTGGTGTCAGTGAAATATTTGCAGTCTCATGGTTCTTTAACTGATCACTTATTTATGCCACAATCTCCATCTGGCAATTTCAAGGCACCTAAATATTAATAAAACTGTTGTAAATACTCTGTGCATGACAGAACTCATCCTGCACTTACTGCCATTTAAAGACACCACTAGGGCTTGCATATTCCTGGACAGAGTTTCTTTGATTAAAACCAGTATGCAGATGTTGTGTAGCATGTTCACACCAAGCCTGACGCTTTTGGGAATAAAAATGCTCCTGCAAACCCACTGCACTGATAATCTGATGCTTTCGGGATGTGTTAGATTTATCATGCAGAAGAAAAAAAACCTGTATAGGATACATGGAGCAAATTCAGTATTTTCTGATCCCATTCATTGCTGGGCTCTGGTAGAAAATGACACCTGTACAAGCTTGGCTAAAACACACATCAGGCTCCTGCCTGCCTGGAAATCCCAGATTAGAGCTGCTGCACATCAGCTCCAGCTGAGATAAGGTAAACCACAAAAATCCCACTGAAATCATGACAGCAGGGATTTTTTTTTCCCTGCCTTGCCCTCATCAGGAATTTACCTGCAGCAGCCTAACTTGAACAAACCCAAATATTTTCCATGGGCTGAAGACAAAATCTGAGAGGTCTGCTCATGCTTCATGGAATTTACAGCGAAATGAAAACAAGAACCAGGTCACTGACATTTAAACCAGAGCCCTACCCACCAGTCCACTGTGTGCCCTCCTAAAAGTAAAGGCTGCTGCTTTTACACAAAGCAAAACCTGAATAAATGTATTTATCTTGCACTGATTTTGTTCAGTATTGTTTGACATTTATCATTCTCTGCTTTTCCTAACGTTCACCAAAAAGGCTGCAAGAACTACGGAAAAACAGTTTGAACCTACATCTTCTTAACTATCCTGTGATTTTATACAAAAATCACAGACTTAATTTCTGTATATCCTTCTTTGGAACTGATTGACAATAGTGCTCATTCAATGGGATGTATCTACAGAGGATGGTACCACAGTAGCATTATTAAATGCTACATGCCTCAACCATTCTCAGAGCCAGTGGATTTAGCATGCAGCTCTTGCAAAATTTATGGAAAACTACTCTATGGTGTGACAAAATAAGTGTTATGATTGATCTCTGTGCAGGATTAAAAACCACAAGCAGATGATTTAAAGGAAGTGACAAAAAGAAAGGTTAAATCAGTTGCCATACATAGTTTGTCTTTTAAATTAAATTTTCAAGTTTATGTGTGTTAGAAAAAAGACATTACACAAAGATATTTTTTACAGTTACGCCCTGACAACTGTTTTGAAACACAAATTAAAACACAGGAAATTCCACATTAAAATGGCATAATAACAGCATTTACTAAAAGCAGTCTTAGACTGTTAATATTTGCAAGAATTATTCTAACACAATTCTGCAATAATTCATCTGAAAAAGAGCTACCACAGACCACTGTTTTGACATGAGGGAGACTATTTCAAACCCACATATAAATTAATCAGCACAACAAAGCAAACTCCTCTCAAAATTCTACCTAACTGCTTGTTTCATCCCCCCCAAAAAAAACCCTCACAGAAGCCAAAGACAGATATTTAAATTGATTATAATATTACAGCCCAGAATGTGTTGACCTGTACTTCCAAACCTTTGGATTATGTGTGATTTACCTTCCTTTTCCAAACCAGTTGCCAATACATGTAACGACACTCGGCCAGCCAGTGGTTTGCACCAACCCGTTAGCTATCTGAAAGTATATAAAAATAATAATAAATAAACATTCCCTGTGATAAATCAGGTTCCTACACAATTCCTGCCGAGTGCTGCCCTGGGAAAAGGAAGTCTACACAAATGCTTTGAATTTAGAAATGTAGTGGGGGGGGTTTTAAAAGTTTTTTTTTTTCCCCCAAGAATAAACAAGTCACAAAGTTTTGTAGATATTCTTCCCTCTACCTACACCTCTATAATTAGTTTATGATTTAAATCACAGAATATTGTAATTCAGTCACATGCTTACCAAAAATCACACTGCACTGAGCTGAACCAAGAAGTGAATTCCCCACACTCGAGCAGCAGCATAACACTTATCTCAACTTGAACATATGGCAAAGCATGTTTGCAATCAAATAAAGCACAAAAAAAGACAACTTTGGGGGAGATTGGATAACTTTAAGATGCTTAACAGACACCTGTAAATAAACTGAGAGGAGGAACTTGATATGTTCAGGCTGAAGTAAGAACTGTTTCAGCCTCCACATTGCACAAATCATAACTTTAACTCATCTCAAGTCCTGAAAAGCTCCCTCTCTAAAATTGCACCATAACACAAATATCAAACACAAAACCTCACGTGTAGAATGAGCATTTGAACATGCAAAAAAACCCCAGCCTCACTCTACCCAACAAAAACCAATGAGCCTGGTGGTGTGAGACCACCCCTGGAATGACAGGGCTCACTGACCACATCCCACAGGGCAGAGACAGTCAGTTCAACACCAAAGGAGGCAGCTCCTGCCCTGCAAAACGGCTGATCCAAGAGGGCTGGGGCAGGCACAGGGTTACACAGATTAATTGGTGACAAGGTTACACAAGCCTGCTGTGCCCAAATCAGTACCTTTGTGTGCCACGCTGCTCAGTGCCATGCAAACCTGCCAGAGGTGACAGTGCAGGTGACAGCAACAACACACAGAAAGCAGCAGTGCAAGGTGCAGACCTGTCCAGAACAGCCCAAATACCAACCCTATCCTGGTCCTGACCTAAATTCCATTTCAGGCCAATGGTAAAAAAATCTTGTGACACTTGATTAGTGCTCTGAAAAATCCCACACAATGAATCTCGTTACATAAGCTGCCTGTTCCCAGCCACACTAGTGTGGGAGACTGTTCATCATTAGCAGTGTAAATGCAATTTTCCTGCAGAGAAAGCCAGGATGTGTCACTCAGGTCTTGGCAGACTGACAGATGTAAACACACTTGTTTTAAAATTCGCATTTAAGCTTGCAAAGATTTGATCACTGACTTGACAGAGAGTGAAACACACTAATTTGTTTGCAAAGATTTCTTCCACTAAAAAAAAAAAAAGAAAATTTTTCAAAAATAAAGCCTGAGGGTATCCACTCTATCACTTCTGCCTGTCATCAACAAGATATTCCAGCATTTCCATCCTCCCACCCAATCACTCATCACTGTGTGCAAGTGAAAAATCCCCAATATTACACTAAACAGCACCATGGGAGCTCTGAGTGCCTAAATGACATCGTGCCTACCTGGGCCATTATGTAAAACCAGAGATTATGCACATTATAGAAATAACCCAATCCAAACATTGCAGTGAAGAGTCCACTGGCGAGCATCCCCCCTGTCAGATAGTACCGGATGGGCAGCCGCTCTCCTATGAGGCCACTTGGAATGGGGAAGGAAACAAAGAGAAAAGCCATAATTACAAATGAGATCACACCCCAAGCCTTCACAAATGAAGAGTATTTTGTGTTTCTGTTTAATTCTGGTTGAGGAGAAACTGGTACTGGTAACTGCTGCTTGCCTTGGCAGCAGCAAAGGAACGATTTTTAGCACTCGACAAGGGGAAAAAAAACCCCAACAAAACATTTCAAGTTCATTAATTGCTAAGTTCTGACATCTGCACAAGCATCTTTCAGCGAGATACTCATCTGGAGCACATTCAAAGTCATTTACTTACAGAGTCGTTTTCCAAATTGTGTGTCTCCAGCCATTTAGAGAGAGACTTGTCTCCCCTGCTAACAATTCTACTCATCAAGGTTCTGGGTTTAGAAGCATCTGCAAACAGCAGCTGATACTGCACACTCTAACATGGGTTTGGTATTATTTTTATGAGGTATCTGCTTCCATTCTTTGACTCTAGAGAAAGCCAGGACAATCATTTTAACCAATCAGTGCAATTTAGAGACTGATTAATTCTGAGGACATCTATTCCTGTCCATATTCCTTTAAATTCCAGGTGAAAAGACAGGCTAGATTCCAAGTTGGAAAATATTTCTGCACAAGGCAGTCACAATGGGTGCAGGTAAAAAGCTTTCTATAGATCAACAGAGATGATACCACTGGGACTCAGAATAATGTGGGGTTTCTTTCCCCCTCAGCTATCAATTTCTCATTTTCTTCACCAGAACGTCTGCAGTAGGGAAGCACAATATCTCAGGAGTTGTACAGCCTCATAAATAAACAGTAAAGAGAGGTTTACCTTAAATACATTCCAACTGCATATGCACACAAAAATGAGTAATCCAGCGCTCCCAGTAACTGTTTGTAGTTGCTCTTATCTAAGAATAATTTTCAAAACAAACGATCAGTTTAAATGTACTAATTACTTCCCAACCATTTTACCATTTTTACATATAACAAGAAAAATGTTAATGAAAATGCACTGACCTTTTGTTTTATAGCCACTTTCAGACTTAAGCAAACATTTTGCAAATGTTTTATTTAACAAAAAAAAAATACCCTTTTGCCTCTAACATATTAGGAAAATATTGGTAGGCCTGTTCTTAAATCTACCTTATTCAAAACAGCATTTTGGAAGAGAAGAAACATCAGTTATTAACAAGGTGCCCTTTTCTTATAAGGCCTTAGGCAAAAGAAAATCCAAAATCCAATTTAACAGACTTGATTAAAAGTGGAAAAATGAGTTGCAAAAGTGTGAGGTCCTAACAGTCAAAACAGCTAAAAAAAACCCCATCATCATAGAGGCTTTTAAAGAATCAGCTTAACATATTTTTTTTTTTTTAAATGGTTAAAGCCTTTTGTGTTTCATTTTCCAACTATTCACAAGACACAGGGAAGTTTTGCTTAAAAAAAACCCCAGAGTTCTGCCCTGTACAGCAACCGACCATAATCACACCTAAATGGGAACTGCAGACAGGATGGAGGCAGCACAAGGGCCTCCACCCAGGTGGAAACACCCAGTCTACTCTCAAGAGACCTGAGCTCATACCCACACAGACAGTTTGTGTATTTATTTGCAATAAATTGCCACACTTGCCATTGGCTTTGAACATGAAGTCAGAGATATTGAAGCATATTCCTCCTTTCAGTGTCACTCCAAGATTTGCCAGAAAAACAGCTGAAAGGACAAGTCAAGAATGCCACCCCAAAGGGGCAGCTTGGCAAAACCCCACGTGTTCATGGAGAACGGAGGACATTTGGGCTCAGAAGCCTTCATTAAAAAAGCCAATGAAAGTTTCAGACAGGCAAACTCAACCTCCCCTTGGTCCAGGGACAAGGAACACTCACCAGGTTTAACTGCATCCCCCCCCAATGCATTTGGACACCTGGGGGACTCAATGTTGTCAGCAGACCCTGCAGCAGGCAGTTAAGACACTGGATTTTGTCCACAGAAAGCCCAGAGCTCAGATCTTTAATTGTCTTTGAAGAGAGTAGGACTTTCTTTTAATTGCTAATTAAAGACTAATTAGAGTGTATAGCTACACAGACTGGGGTGGACTGACACATTGACAGAAATGGCCTAATCTGTTTCACTGCTGTTCCTGGTAGCAATAAAAGTGTCAAGGAATGATTCAAAGTCTCATTTAAAGTCAAATACAATTAAATTAAAATTTAATTGTTCAGCAGGCAAATATTTTTTTTCTATTCAAGTGAAAGGCCAGGTTCATAAACTATCCAGTAAGTTGTCAAGTCTCTCCTGCAATCAAGTTTCCCCTTTTTCTTCATTAAAATGCAGAGAAAAATATTCTTTCAGTCAGATAAGGAGTCTGTAAAGTTCCAATTTAGATAAGCACCAAGTAATTTCACTTAAAAGATTGCTGGACCTTGAATTAAACCAGCAGAAAATGATAATGATTTATTTCATTCTTCATCCTTTCTCCCTTAATAGACATGCTTAAGACAAATCCCATTTTCTGATTGAAAACTCATCTACTGAAACCATGTCAGAGCTATAACAAGTAAAATAATATCATTTGTTTAAGTGACTTTAAGTAGCAAAGACATCACAAGGTTAAGTCACAACTTCACTTTCTGTGGAGAAATCAGTGAGGACATGGAAAACAAAACACTCCTTCCATGCCCATCTCCTGAAACCCTCCACAAGTGAAGAAACAGCAAGAAGCAAATAATCTATTCAGCTCATTATTAGGAAAGAAAATTACAACCCCCAAAAAATAACCCTTACCAAATGGCTCCCAACCACACTGAGAGGCATTAAATGGCTTTTTGCCAGGCTGGATTTGGGCAGCATATTCTTTGTAGGAGTCAGGCTCAACTTCATGTGAGGCAGCACAATGCTTATGCAGCTCTCCCTGAAACAGAAGGGACATTTGAAAATGGAAAATTCACTTGCAAATTGGGGACTGGTAATTCCCCTAAAGCAAGAAATTTAACAATTCTAGACTTATATGAATTCATGTCAAACCCACTGAAATCAGTAAAATTGTTGGCCATTATTAATTGCTTGGTATTTTGGTGGGTGAAGCCACCATTACATGAAAGAGCAATTACATGGTTAGAAAAAACATTCTACAGTGAACTGGTGTTTCTGACACAGAACAACTTTGAAACATCTGCAGTAATATCAAGTACTTTGCCCATTGTCACTCATCGGTTTTACACAGTACAGCACTGGGAGATTTGATTTGTGTTTGGCAAATTGTAAACACTGCAGATTAAACTAACAAACCCAGAATTACAGAATTTGTGTCACCAGCTTCACTGGGAACAGTCACAAGGGTACGGACAACTGTGACCATGACCCTCAACAGTGCTGGGAATACTCTTGTAAATGCCAGTGGAATGTTCAACTCATCAGTTATGAGCAACTTTTCTCAAACACATGAATGCAAACCTCTAAATTATGTCCAAATAGATTAATTCACATGAATTAAGTGTAGGCACAGCTGTTTCATGTTTTAAGCCCAAAGACCAGACTCATATGCAATATTCTAGGTGTGGTCTCACTGAAGTTTATCAAGCAAAAGTCATTGTGTACCAGCTGTATCAGTCTTTCATCTCAAAGCCATTTCAAGTTAAAGCTTAACCCTGCCTTTCACAACAGGAAATACTGAAAAAAACAACAACTTCCGTGTTTGACAGGAGCAGGAGGATGTTTAAACAAGGACACACAACCTCTCTTACCTTCACTATACTAATAGGTTTCCTTGATAAATGGAAGCTGGCATACAGCAGGAAAGTGAGAGAGAAAATGAAAGCTCTATACCTACAACATAAAGATTTGAAAATTATTTTATTTCGATTTTCTTTCAGCACCAGGTTACACAAAAACAGTACACAAGTCATTGGTAATCTTGGAATAGTAGAAGACAGCTTTTTTTGGTGTTCTCCAGCAGCCTGAAGACCCACCCTCCCAGTGATCCTGCTTCCCATCTGCTCTGATGTGGCTTTGGGAGGGAGCCTCGTGGCACACAGGAACAGGAAGGGCAACGTGGCAGTGCCCTGAGCCCACAAAGCTGACCTGCCTTGTTTGCAACCCTCCTTTGGGGGCTATTCAATATCAGTGGAACATTAAACACACTGATAAGTCAGATTCCACACCTCACTGTCTCATTGGGTTTTGTGGTACAATAAAAACGTAAGTGATGGCTCTCTCAATTGTCAGTTTGGACACTTCCTTCTTTTCTTCCTGCTTTTTAAGATTTCACTTTGCTTTTGCCTTCCTCTAACAACAAAAATCAGTTGTTTCTAGGGATGAACAGTGGGACAGACACTGGGTGTTACCGAAGCACATGAACAGAATTGAGCAGATCTGGGATTGGGAAGGAATTCTCCTTTGTGCCTCACTGGCATCCTCAGGTCCTTCTCTACAGAATGCTTGTCACTGCAAGCATTAAATAATCTGATCTATTCTATTCTCTGTCTGCAGTTTCAGTTGTTTCAGGAGAGCATTTTGTGGATGTGTGCTTTTAAAAGTACCCAAAGTGGTACTGGCTCCTTCTAGGCTTGATCTTAAAATTAACATCTGTAAATGGAAGTACATATATACACACAAATATCTGATATCACACTGCCTGCTATAGTCCCTGATTTTTAATTAACCTTTTTCAATTTTTTTTTTTTTTTGCCTTATGGACTTTTACATAATCAGGGTCTTGTTTTATAGTTCTGGCATATTTACAGAGACATTAAAAAGAGTCATCCCACAAGCAGAGTTATTCACCCTCATAACCAAAACCATCCTCACAAGGGATAAAACTGAAATTATTTTGTTTCTGCTGCTCTGCTGGAGAAAACACATGGTAAACCTGCTCAAATGGCAAGTGCTTGGTCTTTCATTTGTTATTTTTTTGTTATTCACACACAATTGACTCAGTATTCTATCTCACAAAGCACATGAATTGATGCCATAAAACTTTCAGGATTAGTTTTCCTAAAGCAAAGAGGAATTGACTTTGGTTTGCTTTTGCTGAGGGGGTTTTGTTGTGGGAGGTTTTTTCCCTCTTTTTTTTTTCCTTAATATTACAGTAGCAAGAACTAAAACTGTAATTGTACAAGTTTGTATCACACATTTTTCCCCAAAAAATACACTTCTAGCTAAGAAAAGAAAGCTAATCTTGAGCACTCCTCCCACTCAGGAGCTTGAAAATGAAATTTATCCTTTCAAATACATACCTTGCAAAGAAAAGGACAAAAGGCTTCATTCCCTAGCTCCCTTGACTAGTAAGGGTTTGTCTGGGTTTCCCAACAAAGCATCTCACTTTTTAAATGTCAAAATTATTTATTTATTATACAACTGACTATATTTTCTTCCTGTATACACTAAGCAATGAAAAAGCAACAACAGAGCAAGGCAACAGCGTGATCCTCCCCAGATACAAACTCACACTGTCCACACCAAGGATCACCACCACACTTCGAGACTTACCACTGATCCCGTGAAAATGAAGTGATGAAACGAATCCCAGGAGGAAGCTGAGCCATCTACACCACAGGTGGCACCAAATGTTAGGTGGCACAATTATGTAGGTGTGACAGCGTTATTTGTTCTTCTGGAAGTGTAACAAAGATCCCCCCAAAGCCTTCGGATTCCACAAATGTGGAATATCTGCTGCAGAGTTGATCTCCCTGTAGGTTTTTCTTTTTCCTTCTACCTTCAGTCACAACGTGGCAAATTCTTCACTCTGCCTCTGTTTACTGCTGATCTTAAAATAAAAGAAGCTGGTAAGTAAATAGTCTGATTGAGGTATTGGAATATTTTCTAATCATAACATTCGAATCAGCAATTATCTATTTCAGAGGCAAGTAATTAACATGACTAACTTTCACATCAAAAACGCAATAGAGAATTTTAAGCCAATATAAATTGCAGCCTTCTCTGATTTTTATAATGTATTTTGAGAACTCTGCATAGTACAAAGCAGTGAAGACACAAAGGAAAGATGCACTCGGAACTTGAGCCAAAGCCAGCTTACAGCAAAACACTCTGCTTTTGTCCCAGAAAGACTACGAATAGGCAATTCCCCAGCTCACAAAGATCTGTTTAAGCACATCAGCAGCACTCATGAGCTTGCAATTTGTTCAAAAATGGCTGTAGTGTTTCCAGGCTGGAATAAGAGACTCCTCCAGCTTGAGAGTGGGTGCTGCCGAACAATGCTGCCAGCAAGGCTTGACCAGCACTCCCTCTTCCACCCCATCTCCCTGACCCAGTATCAGTACTGCACGAAGCACCACATAGCCAGAAAACCTCGGAAAAGGAAAAACCAAGTTTTTTCACCGCTTGAGCTCCCCACACCAGCACAAGGGAGAAGGCAGGATCATGTGCGTCCGTAACACGCAGGGAAGAACCAGATCGTGCCAGTTTGGTTTCAAGTCTCACAAAGTTCCTCCTGTTTGTTCAAACGTGGCCTGAAGCCCCTCGACAATAAAAAAACCCCACTTTATTACAGGTAGTGCAACAGGAACTGGCTGCACTGTTACTTGGCAGCAGCTCAGCCAGCTGCTGAGTCAGATGGCAAAAGGAGCTGAAGGCAAAAGGCGTGACCGCAACTCACACGTGCAAACCCAGCCACCCCAGGATGCCAAGTGACACTGCAGGGTCTGCAATGACCCCACCACCCTCCTGGCAGCCCTGCTGGTGGGCTCCATGCCAGCACAAGCCACTGCCGAGCTCCTGACGGGAAGCTGGTAGGATTCAGGATCAGCTCTCCCGGTAAACAACGGGCGATGAGCCAAAGCACGAAAGCACCACTGCCAAACACATGGGTTGGTCTTCACCTGAGAATTTTAGGGGCTGTCACAGGGCAGGCAAACGTGTGAGAGTCTCTCCTCTCATATTCATTGCCCCATCTCACTGCAGAAATCAGAACTACTCCTCCTCAGCCAGGTGACTGACACCACCAAACAGGATCTGCCGTGTCCAAGCTGGCAACTTGAAAGCTTCACCACCCACACAGGCTTTCTCCCTAGGAGTGGAGGAACACTACCCCCTCTTTACATAACAGTGTCCCACCAAAAGATCAAGACTCTGCTCCTCTATGCTAACACATTTTTGTCATACCTTTATTTTTTCCAGTGTCCTGGTTCAGCTTGACACCTCCCTACCCTAAAAGTGAATTGACTTGCTAATCTCGTTTGGCATGTTCCACCCCCCCACACCTCCCCAGCCCTGGATCAGGCAACTGATTGTGCAATTTATCAAACCCCATAATCACTGCCACCCAACACGAGTTTTGTACTTCCTCTCCGAGACTGCAGAGCTTAGGGAAAGGGCAACCCTACCCCTTTGTCCCCTCTCCCACCCCCAGATGCGGGTCCCTGCCTCCCTCTGAGTCAGACCTTGTAGTCCTACAGCCCTGATTCAGGGCTGATCCATCAGAAACCCTGCCCTGAAATACAGCTGATCCAATAGAGAATATTAACTCATTCTGCGGCCACTAAACTGCTATGTAGGATGAATCCAAGGCAGCAGGAGCATGAAGGCAGGGACTAAAAGGTGGGATTGCCCCTTACAGCCACAGCTGGCTAGTTAAGTCAGATTTCACAATTTTAATTTCAAAACAACAACTTCTTGTCAATATTCTGTGTTTGGTTGACAGCTCCAGTGGGAGAAAAAAGGTAAGGACAAAAGAAGGTTGGAACAAGTAGCCCATAGCAGGAGTGAATTTTTCCTCCAGCTGTAACAAATCCATTTCAGGGTGATCCCAGACCCCATTTCTCCTCTCTCACAGCCGTCCCAAACACCAAAATTATTTCACTGACTACACTAAGTGAGGTGACGGAAAAATCTACTGGGGAAAAAACCTGAGAGATCAGCCAAGAGCAAACACCTGAGGTCAAACACCTCCTTAAATGGTTCTCTTAAAGTGTAATAGGACAGGGCAATTATCATCATAGCAAAGCAATTGTTTAACAGGTTACTATTTAACAGCTTTAGTGCACGCAGGAAAAGACTTCACACATCTTACAACAGGTTTCAGTGCTAAGTGGTCGCACAAGGCTGAACACCTCTGCACTTGCTGCACAGATCATACACACCCACACCACCTCCCAGCAGTGTATCCTTGCTGTCAATCCTGTCACAAGGATCCCAGACAGTTCCCAGCAAAGATGACTGGACTATCAGCAGCACAGACAGAATTGCACCTTAACTCTGTCTGACAGGGGTTGATTTTATGTACTGCAGGCAGAAACACCTGAGTTCTCTTTTACTTGTCAACAACTTATCTCCATCTCCACACGTTCATAAATTCCTCGACATTCACGTGCTTTTTAATAAATAAATGTCCTTCACATAAGCAAAGAAATTTGTGGCAGTAAAACTTGCGATAACAGGTTATAAAGATCATATTCTCCTGTAGATTAAGTCAGATTTTAAAAACCAAGCTGTACTTCAGAAATTACATTAACAGGCTACAACATAAAACTGGTAGTTTACCAATACATTATTTATATCTCAGTTTTACTAATGAAGCCAGTGGAGGACAGTGTCTCATTCAATCATTCAAACCGGTTTTATGTTCTTCCATTTTCAGTAACTCTTTCTGCCGACAGTGAAACCAACCCTCCACTTCCTCCTTGCTGCACTGAAATGTCCAAAGCGATATTCTGCTATTCACTTTGAAACCATATTTACCTCTCAAACTTGGTATTGCTCCTTCGCTGCGCCGGCTGAGGCATACCTTCCTCCCTTGCTTCAGGAAAATACTCACTGGTGAGTGGCTTTTTCCCACTGCAAACAAGGCAAGCCCTGGATCAGCTGTGCTGGAGAGGCAGAGGGAAGGTCCTGCCCGGCCACAGCGCAGCTCCCCCGGGGCTGGGATTAATTCTGTCTGCAGACACCGGGAACCAAACCCTCCCCGGGGTGTCCTTAAGGGCTCCCAACGCCTTCGCACACACGCGGATGAAATGTATATCGTGCTTAACACCCGGCAGCTCTGCACCTGAGCCAGACCTGCCAAATCCATCGCTCGGGGGCCTTAAATAGCCGCGTTCCGTCTATTTAATACAGAAAAAAAGGGGTTCATCCTGGCTTAGCCACACAGGACCACAGCCCCTGTGAGCCAGCGGTGAGCTGGTGCCCAGACCCGACTCCAGGGCAGCTCCGGCCATCCCAAAGGTCAAGGACAGCGGGAGCCGAGCCGGGGTCAGGGCACAGGCACCGCTACCCCCGGGACCCGCAGCCAGGGCAGGTGTCGGGCAGGGCAGGGCTAGGCTCAGCCCCGCAGCACCAACCTGCGGTGCCACCCCGAAACCGAGGGGCGCTCCCAACCACCCTCCCCGCTCCAGCAGCATGGGGGGCTCCGGGGAGCGCCGGCCCGAGGAGAAATAAACGTGAGAAAAGAAGACAAAAGGTGACACAACACGCCAATCCCCCGGCCGCCGCTCCCCGGCACCCC
>VZRJ01001781.1:294779-314291 GCA_013397565.1 Ptilonorhynchus violaceus
AGGAGGAGGAGCCTGCGGAGGGAAGCCTTGGCTTTAGGAAAAGCATTGACGGCAAGTCAGGGAGGTGGTTCTGCTCCTCTGTTTAGACCTCGTGAGGCACTTGTGGGGCGTTGTGTCCAGGTCTGGGATCCTCAGGTCAGAAGAGACATGGAGCTCCTGGGGCGGGTCCAGCGGAGGTGAGGAAGGGACTGGAGCATCTCTCTTACGAGGAAAAGCTGAGGGAGCTGGGGCTGTTGAGCCTCGAAGGAGACGCCTGAGAGAGGACTTCATTAATGTGTATAAATATCTAAAGGGAGGGTGCCAAGAAGATGGAGCCGGGTTCTGCTCTTGATTAGCATCAGTCTTGCCTTCTGAGATGATTTTGGTTCCCAGATAAAAGCAAAAGCCTACTCAGCATCAAAAGGTCTCACATAAGCACAGGTTTTACCAAACCATCCTCCAGTATGAGACAAACCACAGTTTCCACCAGTGTCACGGGAAAGGACAATGTGTGGTTGCTTTTTAACAATACAGTCCCGTGCCCCCTGTGAATCCAAAGGAAAAATCATCTGTCCCAAACGCTCACCAGCTCAGCCCATTGTCTGGAATGGACACTGGGACTGAGTTTAGTAGACTGAACACTTGGAGCATAAACAGGCGTGTCCCAGAGCTGCTCTAGTTCTCCACACCTACTTTCCCCTCTGTGATGGTGCATGAACTGAAAACACTTGAAGCTGCTTTATTTTTACGAGCAGGCATATCATGGAAATGTCCTTGCCTTGCTGATAGGTCAATTGTTCTCCGGGTGGAAAAGCACGCACTAAAATCAGATGTAGATGGGGGAATTGGAGCCAGACTGCCTGTGTATGTTAATATTTGTCACTCCTGCTGTAACAGCCTTTAGCAGAGACGGAACTAGTGGAGATTGCTCCTAGAAGGAGTGATTTCATTAATTGTGGCTGCACTTTTGCACCAGCACCAGAAGGAACCCAGGCACGGTCTGTTCTGACTGTCACACACACACAGACACACAAAAAAGATGAGTCTCTTTACAACAGAAAAGGTCAGACCCATCACAGTGCATTTGTATACATGGTTAGCCATCCCAAATTATCACAACTATTCATCATCATGTGAAATCGTCGTATTTTTTTTTAAATTGCTGTTGCCTTGGCCCTTTTTAAATTCCCTAAAGAATTTAACCTTGCTCGAGTATCTTACTATTCTCAGTTACAAGCAGCTTGCAAAAAGCACGAGCCAAACAGCCAAACAGCCAAAAATATCAGAAAACCCTGATATTTTTCATACTTAAAGTAGAAACTGCATCTCTCATTCAAATACATGTTTCCTGTAATCCATTCCTCTGGCACCACTGAAACCTGCTGGCTGCCACACTTGGCACAGCTGCTGTCTCTGCTATGCCAGTGTGGGTCACCAGCAGCTACAATTGCCAGAAGGCATCAAATCAGTAGGAATACAGGGAGAGGGAACAGCAGGAGCTCGTGCTGCTGGTTGCACAACAGCCTGCTGGTGTAGAACATCAAAGAGGGGCCAGAGGTCGGGCAGAGATAAAAGGAGATCTACAGCCAGGACTACGTGGTTAAAAAAACCAGAATGCACATGCACAAGTTTTAAAATAATCTGTGTAATCTACAGCCTCACAGAAAAACAAATAGAAATCACACTTTGTCAGTTGCTTTCCAGAAGGAAACAAATTAAGGATTTGGTCCAGTAAATTGTTGTGTTGGGTGGAAAGCGTGGCAGCAGTTTGGCTTTTTAAGCCCCTGGCGATGTTCATACCAGAGGAAATAGAAAAGGACGAGTTCTTGCCTGCAAAAACAAACAGAAGCAAAGATGTATGAGCTGGCAGATGTTTACATATGCTTGTGATGGTGCTTCTCTCGGAAAAGATAAACTTATTTCCCAGTTGATGGTTAAATTTTACTTTCACAAGTGGTGCTCTTAACTCCTCAAGTCCAGACAAAGTAAAACACTTTGAAGTCAATGGATATCAGCATCATCTTTCCTTCACTGAAGGGTGGTGCTGGCTGAGCAGAGGTTTGCATGCAAACTATTGCATCCTTGGGCTGATTAAAATATTTATTTTCTTTCAAGATAATTGCACAAAAAAAATCTTTTATGATTCATAATTGCACAGATGGAAAAGACTAATCTGTTTGGCCACAGAGTGATTGCTTTGTCTTAGGGGAACAGAAAAGTTCATAACTTATTTACATAATAATGGGTGGTTAAATAGTATTTGACTATCTAAAAATCGATATTTACTTAGACTTTATTCCCCACAAGTAGCAGGATTCTCAGGACTGATATAATCATGGCTTTTAGTTGCCTTTATTAGTTTTACATGCTTTGTTTTCCCAGCAGAGCAGCTGGAATATTGTATAAGCAATTCACATCAGCACTGGGTGTAATCCAAATATAACCTGCTATCGAGCTTTGGCAGACAAAAATAAAAATATATCCAAAGAGCCAAAAAAAAGAAAGAGGCTGTGAAGGCTGTGCCTGTATGTATGGGAGTAGATGGGCACTTTGGAGGGGCTGGAAGCTGTTGGGCTGAGTTAGCACACTATGTCCTGCCCGTTGAGGAGAAATTTTAGTGCTGGCACAGTGCCACACTAATATAACCACAGAATTTCCACACTGGTACTTTCATTGCATGTATCTTGCCAGAAAGCCAGTGAAAATCACCAGTTGGTAGCTTTAGGAAAAGAGAGCAGCAGACAAGACCACTGGGCCAGCACAGGGTTTAACCCAGGCAGAGCAGGGCAGTACCTGAGTACTAAAGGTGACTTATGAAGAAAACACCCTATAACATGTGGGACATGGAGAGGGAGGGGCAGTAAAGCTGCCTCCAGGCTGCCTGCATAAAGGTAGATACTGCTCTGACTTCAGGAGGCATATAGAAATAACAGCTCTTATTTAAACCTGTGAGTTGTCTATCAGACTTTGCCTGGTCTGACTCTTGCCAAGGCTTTCCAGAAGGCTGGAGAGTGGGATGGTTAAATCACCTCATGCCGTCTAAGGAAAGATCTGTGGAAAAAGTGGCTGTGGCAGCAGTGGTGTCTTTCGGGGTAGGATCTGCTGGAGGGAGTGCTGGGCAGAGCTGCTGCACGTGACCTGTTGCTCCTGGGATCAGGGGCTCCAGTAGCAGGGATGGAGATTCCCTGGAGCAGCTGTCACACCTTCAGCCACCTGCTCGCAGAAAAATGAACAACAATGTTCTGAGGACGCAGAATTAAAAAAAAAAACAAAACCAAAACCAGAAACAAAACCAAAACACAACCAGGCTGTATTATTACAGATGAAATCTGTGAAACAATATGTAGACCATTCTCCATTACAAAATACAAATCTATTTTGAGGAACTTATCTTGAAGAATTTAATTCTGCTCCAGCAGGAAATGAGATCGTTTCTCTTGTTATTTTGCCCTTATTTCTACTCTTAAATTTCCTGGAGAACTGGGTGAAAGTGCAAGATATGGCTACAGAAACAATTGCTGAGGCGTACACAGAGTGAAAGAAGGCAGGTAGGCTGCTGGCAGATTTCCTTTCTCCTTGCCTGCAGACTTGATCACTGGAGAGTATGAGAAGGGAGGACTGAGGCATATTGTTCTAGAAATCAAATACCAGAACAGTTGCAAACACCGTGGTAAAATAGAAAGCAGACCAGAACAGAGAGCTCACGCTAAAGCAATTGCCTTGAAGTCATGAATAAGAAGGTGAAGTACAAAGGTATTCAAGCTGACAGGAATGAGGAGACAGCAAATTAGTTCCACCTACCTCCATCATTTCATTATTGTCTATTGAACTCATTCTGAATTACCAGGTTAGGACTTCAAGGGGTATAGACAAAAGGATTAGGTTGCTCGAGCTCTATGTCATTACAAGCTATGTCTGAATAAAGAAGCTCAGGCTTGGGGTTTTGTTTATTTAAGAAAAAAAAAACACTTCCAGAGAAAAGTACAGAAAAATGTAATACTGATGCTGCTTTATTCTTATACTGACCATAAGTTATTTTTTTAATCTCATGAATGCCAGCTGCTTTCTTGGTAGCACTAGTAACATTGACTGTCATAAAAGTCTTGAGAAAAGACATCAGCAACAATTGCCAAAATGGAACCAAAGTGACCTCTATATGTCCCTATTGCACTTTAGTGTAAAGGGAGACCCTTAAGGTAAAAGGAAAACCCTGACAATTTTCCCACATGTCTGAAGAATGGAATGCAGTCTGTACTTCAAATCGAGCAGAGAGGTCAGAGAAATGGGAGGCAGGATATAAATACAGCAGAACACTTTCCCCCTGGATATTCTGCAGGAGGAAACGGAAAGGTCATTTTTAGCCAAGATACAAAAAAAGCATTATCTGTATTTCAAGAATGGCTTTCACACAAACTTAGCTTTTTGAACCATCCTGCCTTCAGGATAGCCAATGTTAATTGTACTTGGAGGAGGCAGTTGTAAACTGAGTGGCTAGAAAGGTCATTTACTTGCTTTTCTGACTTAGTTATGAGAACAAAAAGAGGCTATCTTTACTTGGCATACACACAGAGTAAGCAGATTTCATTTTGCCAGTAAAGAGCTTAAAAAGAGCTGTGTGGAGAGAGGTTCCCATTTTGCACAGGATTTTGACATTTCAGAATCCTGTTTAATTCTGAATTGGAAGAAAAAACCCAATATATGGAAGTTAGTGAAAGTAAATTCCACTTTGTCCACTCTTTGTTCCCGTCATCTAAGAAAATATTTTGAATTCTTGAAGTGTGTCTGATAGTATATATTACAGAATAATAAAAAGACCAAAAATGTATATTCCCAAACAAGAACACCCCTTTCGATTTTATTTTAATTCCCTAATCACACATTTTTCCTCCAAAAGGCTGTTGAAAACAACCTGGTTTATATTTAAGTTTCAGGAGGAACAGAGCTGAATTCATTAAGTTTTTTCTGTCAGCTCCTGTTTACACTTTGCTAGTATCTGTTACCAGCCATGCATTACATTTTTATAAGGAGAAAGCTGTAAATTACTGTCTTCTAAGAGATAACAAAATACTTCCTGGCAGATTTCTGTTCTTTAAAGTCCTGTCAAAAGACATAATCCTGCCCAGGTCTGCCCTACCCAAAGCAATAAAGGGTCACTTGCATCTCTAATTTAGCCCAGAGCAAAACTCAAACTGACTTCAGTGCCAAGGACCAACTCTGTCAGTAATGATTAAATAATATGTGAAGAAACCAACCTGTAAATCAGGCAAATTATCTCCACTCGTTAATTTTGATGGCAGAATATGAAAAGGCAGCTCCCTAGAGCCACATTTCTGGCTAGGTGGAGAAAAGCTGGTTCACAGAGGCATTGCCCCTGGAAAAAGGATGCATGATAGGACAGGGGCAGAAAGAGGGGAGCTCCTGGAGGGCAGGAATTCTGAAGTGCTGGGTGGGAATTAAGCAGCACCGCTGCCATGACCACATCAGAGGTCATGTGTGCACCCTGCTGGATTTTTATCACTCCTGTGAAGCAAGACATGATGGAAACATAGAGGTCAACAAAGAGTCCTGTCATTTCTAAAGTTCATTGTGCAATGTGTGTTTGCAAAGCTTGGTCAGCGCTGGATGGAAGCATTCAAGTTGTTTCACAGGCCTGGCACAGCAGCATTTTCTCTGCAAAACCCGTGCACTGCCTCCTAACAAAGGGTAAAGTCCAAGGAGAGACAGGAGTAAAGTCTCTCCAAGGAGAGACAGGAGTAAGCTGGCCTTAAAAGAGCTTTTTGGCCATTCCCCCCTACAGAGGGGCTCTCTGGTTAAAATCAAAGTGAGGACCTGCAAGGCAGGATAAAAGGACATCCAGGGCTGTCCTCTCCCCCAGCAGTCACCTTATGGGCTCCTATGCCTGGCAGCCTTTTACTTCCCTATGTCACTGTCTTTCTCTGTTTTTACGGGTCTCTGGCAGCAACAGCTTTGGGTTTTTCTGGAGGTCTGGCTCCCTATGGGGCTTCTGTCAAACTCAAACCAGGAGCTTCCCAAGGGCCACTTGCAGCTGTGGCAGCTTTTGCTGTCCCTGTCAGGGTGACTGGCAGTCGGTGCTGGCAGCTGCCAGCTCAGCCAGCAGCAAGGGCAGAGCAGATAATCAACACAAATTACCCTCTCAGGGCTTTGGACAAATGTAATTTGTATACAAGATCAGCAGGACCTTAAGAACATGTATGGTATTATGTTGTACCTTTGATGGAAGAGGGAAAAGAACAGGCAAATAAGGATGATAGTAGCCTTCCTTTCAACAGTGACATACTTGAAGTTTAATTTTAATCTGAGATTGAAACACACCCAAATCCAACTGGAAGACAAGAAACTACAAAATAAATTCTTCTTGTCCTTAATTATACACATCCTTACAAGCTGTAATTGTCCTCACAAGACTGTTTCTAGGTATAGAAAACTTTAAAAGATGCCTCCCTCTTTTAAGTAAAACGATCTTGACATGCAGACATTTGTGTTATCTGCCACTTCTGGGTGCTGAGCAGTTTAACTTTTATAAAGAAATACTTTTTAGCTGTTCCCTGAGAAAACTGAGCTATTGCTCCTTCAGGCCCTTTTCCTTCTTCAGAACTCTGAAACAGTAAGCAAGAGCAGTTAATGATCATTATTAGTGATCGTCTGGGGGAGTGACTCTGATGTCTTGTCATTGCTTCCTGTTTGTGTCACAGCTGTTCCCTGGGCCACGTCACCTTCCAGGCCAAAAGACACGTCTGGTTATTTTTGTCATCGAGTTTAACAGGGAGTAGGTCTCTATGCATTCCAAACATAAATTCCCTTATAACTCTGAGCCACAGTGTCTGCTTAGAATGAATGTGCCATGCACAAACCAAGTGAGCAGTTTTATAATTAGAGACATTACCTTATCATAGATAAAAGAATTTAACCAATCTTAGGTGCAGAGAGAAACAGAGGCATCATCAAGAGAGAAGGAACTGCACAGACTGTGCTTCAGATAATGTGCACTCATGTCAGTTCTGCAGGAGGTGAGCAGTCAGAGCAGTAGTCTGCAAATTCTGCAGTTGCTTATTAACAGTACATTATGCAAATTAGGCTTCTCTAGTCAAATGCTGGGAAAGTGCAGGAAAGATTTATTTTAAGTCAGTAAATGTATAGCTGCTTA
Source organism: Ptilonorhynchus violaceus (assembly GCA_013397565.1). NCBI lineage: Eukaryota > Metazoa > Chordata > Aves > Passeriformes > Ptilonorhynchidae > Ptilonorhynchus > Ptilonorhynchus violaceus. The sequence continues at coordinate 301,924 of VZRJ01001781.1, forward strand.
ATGCTCTGCCAGCTACCAAAATTTAATTTCAGAGTTCTTAACTGTTTCAAAGAGAAAGTGCTCTCAAATTTGTAGCTGGATGTTAACCCAGAAGCACAAAAGGTTCCTATGAACACGGAGTTATTTAGCAATAGTCTCTTCCTTTTTCATCTTTCCCCAACTGAAAGCAAAAAGACACTTGCCACAAAAGTGACACATAATTACTACTAATTTATTATCGAAATACTGGCTATTTAGATTCCTACCTATGAAAACAGAAACTCACCTGAATATGGTGTATTTTGTATAGAGATGACCCTGTTTTTCTTCGGGTTTGGCTGGTGAAGCTTTGATCTAGGACATAAGGTGACCTCCACCACATTTTCCAACCACTTGCCAATCCTTTTGCTGCCTACCTGAGAAGCATCACTTGCTCTGCCCAGTGCTTGTCTAGCTAACTGCTTTTCACCATGCATATCTTTGCCTGGCTCCTCTTGGGAATCCTTGGCCATTAAATTATTGTGCAAAGTGATAGCGAGGTGATTTGCGTGTATCTGTAAGAGAGAAAACAAAAAGTGGACAGGTATTTCTGCACAACAATAAACCTGCCAAAAATAAAAGAATACAGATGAAGGAATGGGTTTAAAAATCTAAAATGTTGTTTTCAGGCTAGACCAGCTGAACTACTGGGAGCTCTCAGAAGGCTGAGGGGTCTCAGGTCACATCCCAAACGTCACCAGTTTCAGCACAATAAAGGCACTGGCTGGGAAAAACTGAGGGGAAGAGGCAGAGGGTTTGAGGGATCTGTGGAGATCATCCCTGCCCAGGCAGGGTCACCCAGAGCAGGGGACACAGGGATGCATCCAGGTGGGTTTGGAATGTCCCCAGAGGGAGACTCCACACCCTCCCTGGGCAGCTGTTCCAGGGCTCTGCCACCCTCAATTAAAGAAGTTCTTTCCCATGTTGAGGTGGGACTTCTTGTGTTTTATTTTATGGCCGTTGCTCCTCATCGTGACACTGGACACCACTGAAGAGTCTGGCACCGTTACAGAACAAGTTATAGTTGTTTTAAAAGGAGCCTGTGCAGCAGTGGGGGGAAAATGTTGAGAGGAGATTTAATGCATGAAATAGATTACAGGTGATGGGCAAGCTCTGGGTGATGTCCATGTGTTAGAAAAACAAACTAAAAGTTTAGGGCTTGATGTACTTTAGTGCTCTCAGACCTGGAGAAGGAAGTTAGCAGAGCCTGGGAGGGAAATTTATTGTGGAGAACTGAACAGAATTTATAAACCGCTGAGACACATTACATAAAGCAGAGATGCCCTATCTGGGAAAAAGATAATAAAAAGACTGAAAAATGTGGACTAATTAGCATGAGAAGTGAGAAATCAATAGCGACTAGNGTTGCCACAGCGACGGCGACGCCGCGGCCATGTCGGACCTGGGCTCCGACGAGGCCGACGAGGCCGGGGAGGCCGTGGGCGACATCGGGGTCCGCGGGGACCCGGGAGAGGGGGCGGGCAGCGGGGAAGGGAAAGGGAACGGGAACGGGAACNCACAAGGACATTTTGCAGAAACCAGAAGATGAAGAGAGTAACAAAGACCATTCAGTACAGAAGAGAAAACTCTCTACCTGGGAAAAAGAGAATAAAAAGACTGAAAAATGTGGACTAATTAGCATGAGAAGTGAGAAATCAATAACGACTAGAAGAGAGAATACTAATTAATGAACAGAACTACATAACTTGTAAGCCAGTGAACACTAATCTCTCTGTTTGCTAAAATGTATGAATAGTTAAAAGTTTCGATGACTGTCGCGCAAGTTCGGAGGAGCTGTCCAGGTGTTCCCTCAACGCTGAATCATTAATGCCGGCTTTCTGACGAGCAGGTTGGAGGGTTTATTTCGCCGCGTTCCGTGCCGGGGTGTCCGGGGCCNTTTTTCCAGAGTGTGGAATCAACGCATCCACGCTTTCCAGCTGTATGCTGAGAAGGGGGGAAAGCCTCGGGGTGCCAGGGTCTGATTGAAGCCGAGCTGGAGTAGCTTCCCTCAAACACCTCTTTCCCTTTTCCTGTTCAGTCAGGTCCAGCCGTTTAACCATTTCCTCTCCATTGATCAGGAGTATGACGGCGACCGCAATTCCGAAGGGCAGCGGCATGGATTTGGGAAAGCGCGGCTGCCCAATGGGGACACGTACGAAGGGGGATACGAGCGTGGTTTGAGGAGCGGACGCGTAAGGCACCGACCCTGGTTGTGTTAGTGTGGGCACTGTACTGAAACAAGGGTTGTTTTATCCGTACCAAATGTGTTTCAGGGGACCTACAGGTTTAAAAACGGTGCTGTCTACACCGGGAACTACCTTCAAAACAAAAAGCATGGCAAAGGTGTTTTTTTTTATCCTGACGGATCAAAATATGCAGGTAAAACACTGAACACAGCTGCAAGTATTTCTGTAACCAAAAGGACAGGTCCTCCCTCATTCCTCCTCCCCCACAAATGAAAAGAGATAGTGAATTGGACAATGTCTTACTTTAAGGAGATATATTTGCTACAAGATACTTTCCTTTTATTCCTTCTTTAGTAATAGCTCTGAGAAGCTTGGGGTTTATTTATGGGAATTTATGTTATATTGTAAGAAGTGTGGTAGTTAGGAGTGGTTTCTTCTCGTCATGTCCTCCTTTCAAGTGAGGCGTTCCTGAGAAATATTAAGTATCTCTTACAAATCAGTAGAATCTTTGTGGAAGAGAGCATGGTTACTTATTTCTGAATGAAATTTGAACCACAGATATGTTCAGTATGAAGTATTTTAGGACTTTATTAGGTCCATCCTTAAAAAAATAGGCTGCTTATTAAAGCCCTTACTCAGGGATTGGGGCACGTTTGAAGTTTGAAGAAGCTGAAAATCACAGTTTCCCTGCTTGCTGGAGAGTACCTGAGACACTCTTAATGCCAGTTAAGCTTCAAGGGACAGTATTTTCCCCACTACTTTCTAAGCTAGGCAAGAAAAGACACATTGTGAGGGCTAAAAGCTGAGAGCAAAAAGAGCAGCCAGTCTTGCCTTGCAGGGCATATGCACCTGTGATTTTAATTTATTTTAAGTTTGAATAGAAGGATAATTAAGACACACAATCTAGCATCCTTCTGAGTGTATGTGTCCCATGACTGACAGGACAACTTCAGCAAATGAGTCAAATTAAAGTGGTTCCTCTTTTAATCTGTGTGGAAATGTCACATTATCCAGTGCAACTGGAATACATTTCCCAATTTAAAGATAAGACTGGGTTGTTACATGTTCATAATGTTAGTAGAGAATGATAATGGAGACAGACCACGATGGAAAAATGGGAAGGGAGGTCAGGCAGCAGCATAAATACAGGTAGAGAGGAATAGACTGATGATAAAAGAGCAAGGGACTCCTTTAGAGTAAGGAGTGGGAATAGTGAGGAACCACAATCGTATCATAATTTTCCTTTCCTTCTCTAATAATTGTATGATAACTTTACAAACTGGCCACTGTATCACACAATGAAATAAACCACGTCTCACACTGTTTTCATCCTTTTGTCATTACAGGAGACTGGGTGGATGACCAGAGACAGGGCTATGGAGAATATCTGTATGCAAATGGAGACACCTATACAGGAGACTGGTCTCACAACAAGAGGTTTGTTTCATTCTCACAGGGATGTTTCAACTCACCCAATGGCATTAAAATGCAAAGATTATTTTCAAAACATGTCTGACCACAGCAAATGAAGTCCAGGGGGGACCTCAATTTAGTCCAGCTTGGGTGATTTCAGCTACTTAATTAATACAGTTTTAATACCTTAAATATAACAACATCTTAAATTCTTAATATTCAGTGATATAAACCAAAATTATTATTATTTTCTCCTTAGGCATGGGCAAGGTACATATGTCTATAAAGACACAGGATCTAAGTATATTGGTGGTTGGGTAAATGGAATGCAGGAAGGACCAGCTGAACTTATCCACCTAAACCATAGATTTAAGGGCAGGTTTCTCAATGGAAAGGTAAGTGTGCAGGAACACTTTCTATTCATTTGAACAGTTAGCATGGAATTGCCTTAATATGGTCTGTTTCCACTTAAAATAAGAAACTTCTGATCTTCTGTAGTATTTTTTGTACTGTAAGTGTAACACATGAAACTGAATTAATCCGTAGGGCACAATGCCAAGTTTGTCTGCAACTTTGCTTTCAAACTGTAGTATTCTTGACTATTGTATGGATTTTGTAGTAAAGGTAGTAGTAAAGTAAATTTTACATTTTTGTGCTTAGAATGGAGTAACTGTTTCATTCTGCTGATGTTTTTTTTATCTTTATGCAGCCTTTAGGTCGTGGCAAATACATCTTTGATATTGGATGTGAACAGCATGGTGAATACATACAACCACTGCAGGTAAAAGAAATAGTGTGAGTTGTACTGAATATCAGAGAAATCAGTAAATCAAATCTATTGTTCAGGAATATATAAAATGCCTTATAGCCAGTGATGTTAAAGTAGATCTTACGAGTCAAAAAGGGTGGAAACTCATGCATTCTTAAGAACTAAAGAAAGTTTCATTTATGCTTTTTCTCTTTATGTTCTCTACCGTGTAAGCTTTGAAAAGTACAAGGTGTGATTTTGCACTGCTTGCAGGCATGAATCATTTCTGCTTAAAAAGAATCAGGACCATCCCAAAACATTTGAAGTTGCAAAGCACAGAGGAATATAGATGTATTTGTCTGTACATTTAGCCTCTCTTGCATTTTCTTCTGAACACCAGAAGACAATGAACGATATTTCTTGTATTTCTGAACTACTTGGTGCTATGCCTACAAATGATAATTTCCAGCAGATTCGTGTTTGGGAAATAAGTCCAGTTGTTGTCCTGGTCCTGTTAGGAGCTTAATACCCACATCTTCCAATAGGGAGTAGCTGGGATCAGGGCCTTCTTCCCCTTCACGCATGAATGTTTTGAAACATTTCTGATTAATATGGTGCAAAAATAGCTACAGAAGTAAGAAATATATCTTAATATTACTGTTCTGTTTTCAAGAAAATTTGCCACATTTTAGCTTAGAGTTTGCTACCTTTGTTGTCTGAGACATTAGTTCTCATTACACACTCTGGAAATTCTCTGATGCAGCAATCATTTCGGAAGGATAAAATAATAATTATCAAAATCCTATCAATTGTGACAGAGATTTGCAGAGCTTGGACACCGTTTCACTTTTTGTTGGCTAAAAGCAAGAGATCCTCAAATTAAGTATCAGATTGATAGGAGTATCCAAAGCAATGTGTATTTCCTCAGTTCAGCTGGGAATTCTTGGATTAGATGAGAAAAGCAAGGAACAGTGCTATCCCTAAAGTAAGATTAAATTTTGCTCTTTTGCTTTAGTTGAAGCAATTGCAGAACAAAGCCCATTAAAAAAAAAAAGAAAAGAAATTAGCTAACAATACAGATGGATGATTCAGTTACTGACTCCTTCATATTTGGAGAAAAAGCATGATTTTTTAAAATTTATCTCCACATTTCAAAACCATAAGCTCTGTGCACTATCTTACTGCTTCCTAAATCCTTTCAAAGCTCTTCCCTAGGCAAAGACTGAGGCAGAAACAGCAGCTTTCAGTCTGTTTCTGTGTGACACAGACAGTGCAGCATCTACCAGACAGAGCATCAGGTATCAATCATTAGTAATGGTAATGAGACTTCATCAAGGTTCAAAGTGTAGTTCTTGTTCAAGATTTGCAGCTGCTGAGGTTCCTCCCCCTGTAAATACTTTCAAGGTCATTGCCATTTTGATCCCAGATAAGATTTTAGGAGATAAAACCATCATCTTAGTTACTGCCTATAGGATGAGGTACTGGATTTCATGAGTTCTCTTCTAGGAAAAAGAGGAGGAAGAAGAGGAGGAACCCTCAGTACCTGTTGAACCAAAATGGAAAGTATCAGAAATTACCAAATTAACACCCTGGACTCCCCATGATGAGATGTCGCTGTCTCCCAGAGAAGGCTCCCTAGGGGCAGCTGGAGAGGACAAAATTCCATCAGTTATAGGTTTGTTCTGGAAACATCTGGAAACTCCATGTTTTGACTATGGTGACAGTGTTTTCTCAGGTTTAATATCAAGTGGTGTGAGAAGAGTTTTGTGTTTTGTTTTGTTTTTCCTGTGATTTTCTATGTATTGAATGTTTGGAACTTCCAAACATTCATGAACTGCACGATGTGTATATATCTGTTTTATCTCACATAGCATGAGATACAACTGTCTTGGGAAGCCTGTGAGTCATTTTAGTCTATATCATGGCCTGTTACACAAATTTGATTATGAGCAATTAGGGAAGATTTCATGGGATTTCTTATGTGAACAACAACTGTAGCCTTCAGTAGGAGTTAGTAGCTATTACATGAAAACAAAGGCTGAGTGCAAATTTGTAAAGTTAGTTTTCTTTGGTATTTCTAATTTCTCGTATTTCAGTCACCGGTGATGAGCCCTCTGTTCATGAAGGATCCAGTGAAGTTTTTAGCCCAGCAAGGGATGCAGGAGGGGAAGATGAGGGAAGAAGAGGGGAAGCACTAAACGAAGGTCAGGAGGATCACGTGAGGAATGGGGCGTGTGTGTTCATTCTTTAATTAGCAATCAGGGTTTGAAATGATGGCTATCAGTCAGCTGAATTTATGCTGCTGCTGGGAGACCATGGGAGTCCCTGCCTCTCCTAAGGAGGGCAGTTCTCTAGAGAGGTAAACTATGAAAGTCAAGTTCACAAACTGCAACAGTACAAATTAAAAGTGACACTTCCGTGCATGTACATTTGACAGCACTTGCAGAACTGAATTTGTAAGAGATTGCATTTCCAAACTGTTGTGGGGGTTTTTTTCACAAAATCAAGAGAGAAGATGTCAGACCTTGGGAAATTCAGGAAGTTTTGAGCACTTCACTTTTCTCTCATGAATGTAGCTGTGTGTTCTTAATTCTCTCAACTGTAGTTAAAAAACAGGCAAAACAAATCTGAATAAACAAATTTTAGGTATTGTTATGCATTATGGTTTGAACAGTCTGCAGTGGAGTTGTTTCTCCTACAAACCAAAGAGATTTGAAATTCAGATGCTCAAGTTTTGTTCCAGGCAGTTTAGAAGCCTGTTTTAAATACAGAATTACTAAGAAGCAACAAAAGGATGTGTCTATATTTACTTATATTTAGCTTATAGGCCTCTACCCCATTCTGTTGTTTGTATTTATTATTAAAATTTACAAGCTTGCATATCTGATGTATGAAAACATCAAATAAATGTATCCATTTGCAATCAGTCCATTTTACAATAAATGCAAGCAAACCACTGTCTTTAGGGGTTAGAAAAACTCTTAAACCATATGAAAATGCCTGGAGGCATACACTAAACATTTAGGTCTGCTCTTGCTCTTCGTTGTTTATTTGCTCTCAATTTTCACCTCTGAAGGTGCTCTCCAGCTCCAGGGCAAAGCAGCCAGCTGGCTGACCTGGTGTGTAGGACTGACATCTTCAAGGATCCCTGGGCTTGGGTCAGATCCAGCGGAAATCTCAGCAGGTTTCCTGCATGGCTCTGCTTTGGACTTGGCAAAAGTGCATTGAGCCTGGTTTGTCTCAAAGACCCTTGCACTAAAAAAACCATTTGGACTGAACTTGATTCTAATAAATTTTCTGGCCCACACAACAAAGCAGTTCTGTTTTCCCCACTGGCTTTTGTAGGGTGTTTTTGAGAACAAATGAACGCAGGTATCTGTCAAATATGGCACAGAGGCAGATGCCAATGCCTGAAAACATAGCAAAGCAGTAGATGTTTGCAAAGTTCCTTCCAGCTCTTTATTTCCAGAAACAAGGAGTTGGATGATTTTATACATTTTTTCAGCGGAGGTCTCCATCCATAATTAATCAGGAAACATATTGTTCCCCTTGTCCTTATGTTTAGCAAGATTAAGTTATAGTAAGATGGAATGATTTGAAGAAAATATGCATCCTGTGAAGAGCAGATGTAGCAAAATCTGTTTTCTTGCAGTCTGCCCCTGCCCCTTTACCATCATTCTTTTTCCACACAGAAGTTCCATCCTTCTTGTTCCGCATTCCTTATGATATCATCTAACTAGGAGACATCCTTTGGCTGTTCCAGAGTTACATATGGGCTGGCTGGCAGTCTGTGTGTGTGTACTGAGTCTGTCTGCCAGCTGACAAACAATGTAAAACACTTAAATTCAAGTATTGGCATTGGAAGGCAGTGGGTGAGGAGGACTGAGATGGACAGCAGAATCCTAGAGTTATGTTTTAGGTTACTGGGATTACATCCCAGTGTTTTGTAATAAAATGCATCTCTATGCCCTGTCTTTCCCTCTACTTCACAGGAATTACTGATTTCGGAGGATGAACCAGAGGAAACAGAGGAGTTGGATACAACTAAAGGCAAAGATCCAAAAAAATGAAAATTCAAAGTAGATGATTTAGTGTGGTAAGCCTGCAATATTTTTATTTGTGAAAGGGTGAATTAGATGCTTTGAATAAAGATTTCTGTCACTGTTCTGTCTGGAATGTTTGGATCTTTTATAATCTCACAACAACTTCCTTTATTCCATGGAGCAGGTAGTCAGGTGTTGAATTCAGTGCGGAATTATTCTGAATTCATGAAGCCATGAAGCTGTGTCCTCACAACTTAATTTTCTCCCACTACTGGTAGTTGTTCTCTTTCTTGACCCCTGCCTCTGGGCACAGAGACTTTAGGGTCTTGCTGGTGAAAACAAAGGCAGCACTGGGCTTCCCAGCTCTTTCCATTTTCCCTGTCACTAGGCCACCAATACAGGCCTACGTTTTCCTTGTTTATTTTGCTGTTGTCCTTGCATCTGTAGAAGCCTTTCTTGTTGCCCTAAATCTTCCTTTGCCAGTTTGAACTCAAACTCAATCTTTTTATCCTAACACACTGGTGCAGTGTTTTTAAATTCTTCCTTTTTAGTCCGGTTTTTCTTCTGTTTTCTGTATACTACTGGTTTGGTTTGGTTTGGTTTGGTTTGGTTTGGTTTGGTTTTGATGTGTTGCTGCTCAGTCCCAAATTCATTCTTTACCATGTGCCTTCCTTAAGCTGTTTCAAGGACACTGTCAACTGTAATCAGGATAAGGGTGTGGCTCTGTAGCAAATTACCAGCACTATGCCACAATTAAATCCTGGGTGATCCACAGGCTCTCAGCCAAAATGTTGTCCTTATACAGAACAATTCCATGAATTCAAGCTATTTCTTAACATAGTGGAAAACTCTCCTCCAGATTTTCACTTTGTGTCTTTACTAATGAGCCCTTCTTTCATTGGAGAGCTTTAGTCGTGTGAGCTGTCCCACCATGTTTCAGTTTTCCCAAGGATGTCACTGTTCTGCATCTGCACACAGAGCAGTTCCTAGTTCTCCTTTTTATTTCCCAGTTTTATACATATACCCTAAGGAAGGCTCCCTTTTGACTAGTTTTGTCTTCCTGAGGGGTATCTTACTACCATTATCCTGCTCCATTTACTAGAGCAGCCCTGAACTTCCTTCCTTCATGTAAACAGTTCTTGCCATCCTCCAGGACAGCAAGTTACTCCTCATGAGATTCTCAAACCTGTTGGAAAACACACTCTTACCCCATTTTGTTGCTCAAAAAGGGAGCCATGGTGATTAAAGCCAAAGCAGAAGCACCATGCTGCTATCGCTGCTGAGGCACAAGAGGTGGACAAGACAGAATCTTCAACTACCCCCTTCAGCTTCGTGTCCCCTGCAAATGTACTGAGGGTGAGCTCAGTCTGCTGTCTGTGACATTGGGGAAGCCATTCAAGAGCCCCAGGACAAGGCAGAGCCCTGAGGGACACCCCTTGTCCCCAGCCTGCAGCTGGGCACGGAGCCACTGCCCACAACCCTCCGGCTGCGTCCATTTGGCCAATTGCTCGTGGCCCAAATAGCTCAGCCTCCAAAGCCAGGGCTCTGCAGGGTGGGGCTGTGCATGAGGCCCCAGGTGACGGCCAGCCCCGAAGGGACAGGGGACGGAGCAAGCTGGGATGGCACTGGAGGGAGCTGCGATGAGCCGGGAGACAGCTGCCCGGGGGCTGGAGTCGGGCTGGTGGGTGTGCCAAGGCAGTCGCCTCCTTCCCCCACAGCCGAGGCACAGAGCCAGGGCCCTGCCCCGCAGAGCCCCTACTGCTCCCTCAGCCCCTCCCCTGAGAGGCTGGAAGCCCTGAGGGAGCTGTGGGAGTGGGCAGAGGAGGGGGCAGAGCTGCCAGAGAGGGGCTGGGCTGGGGACAAGGGAGAGTGGGAACTGCCCCAGTGGGAAAATGAGAGTGTCCCAAAGCTGTCCCAATGGGAAGATGAGAAAGACCAAGATCTGTCCCAATGGGAACTGGAGAGAGACCACGAGCTGTCCCAGCGGAGAGATGTGAGATGCCAGGAGCCTCCCCAAAGGGGAGATGTGGAAGTCCAAGATCTCTGCCAACAAGAAGACAAAAGAGACCAAGAGCACTCCCGATCAGAGGGCGAGAGAGAGAGACCAGGATCTGTACCACTGGGAATCTGAGAGACTCCGAGAGCTGTCCCAGCGGGTAGCCATGGGAATGCAAGAGCTATCCCAAGAAGAAGACAATAGCGACAATGGGCTTCCCCAATGGGAACAGCCCATTGACCAAGAGCTTTCCGAATGGGAAGTCATACAAGACCCAGCGTCATCCAAAGATGGAGAGGACAGCGAGGAAGAGGAGTGGCAGGAGGACTGGGAGCAAATCACCATCAGGACCATCTGGGTCAACCCCTTGTACCCCCAGCTCCTTCGGGACCCCTACGCTGCTCCCCAGGACTCGGCCGAGGCAGCAGCAGCTTCTCCTGCCTGGGCTGAGCGGGTGAAGGCAGCCGGGGCACAGAGCCGGGGCCCTGCCCCGCACAGCCCCCGCTGCCCCCCCAGCCCCTCAGCTCCCCAGCCGGGAGCCCAGGCCCTCGGGCAGCAGCCGGCTCCCCCCAGCCGACGTCCCTCCCGCTTCAGGCGGGCGCTGCGGGCGCTGCGCAGCCTGTTCCGCTGCCCCTGCCTGGCGCCACAGACGCAGGATTAGCGCCCGCTGCCAGCGCCAGCCCGGGCCCCGCGGATGGCGACCGGCCCGGAGCCTGCCCGGCGGCCTGAGGGAGCCACACGGGCTGCCTCGGCCTGGACGTGTCCATCCAGGCTGAGCCATCCCCGGCGGCTTTGCAGCATCCCGAGGCCGTGTCCCCAAGACCAACACTTCCCTGTGTGGCCGGCCCCAGAGCAGCACCCGTGGGTGGCAGCTGGTGCCAGGTGGCTCAGCAGTGAATCCCAGAGGATCACCGAGGTGGGAAGAGGCCTTGACGGGCAGGCAGTCCCACCACCAGCCCGGCCCCACCGCCATCACCGCGACACCACGGCCCCAGCTGCCACATCCGGACAACTCCTCAACACTTCCAGAGACAGCGACTCCGCCACCTCCCTGGGCAACTGCTTTCAATACCTGACCACTGTGTCAGGGAAAATTGTTTCTACCATTTAATCTGAACCTCCCCTGGTGGAATGGAAGGCCATTTCCTCTCCTAAAAGGATTACATGCTGGTCCTTTGGGATGATATCCGTGAGGAATGGGCACAGATGGGAGTTGTTGCTCCAGAGACGTGACTGCAGGACTGTGAGACGAATGATTTTTCCTAAACAATGTAAGTTGGGTTTAAGAAATAGTAGTAGTAAGAAAAAACCACAAGAAATTTCCCACAAAAAAACCAAAAAACCCCACCAAAAAAAACCAAAAAATTCCCCGCAAAAAACCAAGAAAAAGAATAATAATAGGAATAAGAATAAGATTAAGAAGAATAAGATGATGAAGAAATAGTAGTAGTAAATAATAAGAAGAAAAAGAATAACAATAAAAAAATAAGTTGAATAAGAATAAGAACAATAATAATAAGACGATAAGAAGAAATAGTAGTAGTAGTAGTCAAGAAGAAGAAGAAGAGGAAGAAATAGTAGTAAATAATAATAAGTTGAATACGAATTCTAAGAACAATAAGAAGAAGAAGAAAAGAAGAAGAAATAGTAGTAGTAGTAGTAGTAGTAGTAATTAATAAGAAGAAATATAATAAGAAAAAAGAATAAGAAAAATAAGTGACTAAGATAAAGAAAAAGAAATAGTAGTAGTAGTAAAGAAGAAGAAGACTAAGATAAAGAAGAAAATGAAATAGTAGTAGTNTAAGATAAAGAAGAAAATGAAATAGTAGTAGTAAATAATAATATCAAATGAAAATACACATCCACACATCTTCTGGAATGACAAAATGACGGGAAGGGCCTTAAAGATCATCTGCTTCCAATGGATTATCTTCTGCTCTTTCTCTCTCTCTCGCTCGCTCGCT
>VZRJ01001782.1:10304-58224 GCA_013397565.1 Ptilonorhynchus violaceus
AGGTGAGCGCGGCGGGGACGGGGCGGGAGGAGCCCCCCGACCCCTGCGACCGGAGCTAGGCGTCCTGGGGCGGTGGTTTGCGCGCTGCCGCTGCCCGGGACCGGGCTGGCGCAGGGCACGAAGCTCCCGTCGGGTCCAGGGGATGATGTTGAGTCCAGAGCGGCCGCTGGGGCTCGTCGCAGCCAGGGCCTGCTGCTGGAAATATGCCTGTGGGTTTCTTGGGAAGAAAAACAGGCCGTTCGCCTTATTTCTTCTTTTCTTCCTTTCTTCCCCAGCCCCGCGCCTCGCACTCTTGCAAGTATTGTTGGGAAGAGCAAGGACCCCTCCCTTCCCTTTTCGTTTGTTCCTAGGGGAGTTGCAGAATAAGGGCAAACTGTGGCTATTCAGTAGGGCTGAGTGGCCCGGGGGGAAAGTAGGAAGGAGAGCAAGGTAGCATTCGCTTAGTAAGTTTTGTGAAAGTTTTTAGTGTAGGAATAGCGCTATGGTATTAACCTACTCCTTTTTGTTTGTTTGTTTGTTTTTTGTTTTTTGTTTTTAATTTAGGCAGCACATGTGCTTTTCATTGGCAGTGACTTCAAACAACTTGTCATATTGGAACCAAATTGTGTCAGGATACAAACATCCTGTAAAAGTGTTATCCTGTAGTGCAAGTATTCTCTATAAAAATGTCTTGAGTTGGATGTGGAAGCTTTTCTGTGGCATTTGTTTTGGAGTCTTTGATTTTCCTAACTTTGACATGCTTCTTTGTGTAGGCTAATTTGGAGGATTATGAAGAAACAGTAAAGAAGGCAAAAGAGGCATGGAAGGTCTGGGCTGATGTAAGTTAATGGAGACTTCTCTTTTATAACAGATCTCTGGCAGAGACAGGCTTTTAAATTGCTCCATCAGGTGGAGGTGTAAAAATGTGTTCATATTGTGTGTGTTGCACTAACGCAAAAGTCTGCAAGGGAGACCTCAAGAAAGAAACCCATACAGTGGGTATGGTACCCCAAGGTACCATTGGGGTTCAAAGATGAGGACGTTGACTCGGGGGAAATATTTGTTTTGAAAAGCCTGGCTTGGGCTGTGAGCTGTTGCCGACAGGTCTGCTGAAGCTCAGAAACCTTGTAGCAAGTAAACTATCCCTGTGCATGTTTCACTTGGTGTTGCTGCATGCTTTTTTCTGGGAGAACTCTGTGGAGTCACTGGGTGTATAACTTGCCTTGATCATCTTGTTCTCATGGTGTGAGGAAGACTGTTGGTTATAAACATGGGGGTTTTTTGTTCACCCACTATCCTGGTATTTTACAGGACAATTGTGTTATTCAAAAGCTTTAGTCATTCAAAAGCTTATAATAGATAAGCTATTTTTCCGTAGCAAGCTATAATTCCCAGTACACCTGTACCAGCTGTATCCAGCCAGCACCCCTTCTGTTGATGGCTGTGGAAGGCTTGGTTCGTACAGCTACCTGCCATTTCTTTGGTAGAAGCTGAAACCTGGCTTTTAAAAGGTATTGTGCATTCTGTGTTTTAACCAGCAAAGTAGTTTGCCTTGTCTGAAGATAACATAGTTTGGGAAAAACACAACAGCTTCCTTAGCTTCCTCAGGATATGTTAGTATGTGTTCTTTTGTTACAATTTGTGAATATAATGTTGGTGACTCTAAAATGTTTGGAAATAATTTGAAAGCAACCCAACAGATAAGAAGACTTTTTCTCAAAGCTGTTTGTTATTTATGAATTTTGTTGTTTGTAATGAGCTTACTTGAAAGATTTTGTCTGTAAAGAGATATGCTTGCATGGTTTATGTATTCCTCCTCAGTCCTGTTTTTACAGAGAACTGCTGTTCTAATCCCATCAATCCTGTTGCATATGATTTGCAAGTTGATCCTGGCTATTGATTATTATTTACCATACTGATACCACGTTAAAAAAATCTATTAAGAATTGGTATATGACCTTAATATTTTCATGACTGTGGTTTCTGTGTGTCTTAATTTCTGCTAACAAAATAAATGTCATACTGAAAGAAAGTTTGAAAGTGTGGTGTTAAGTACACTTCAAAGGCTCAAACCAGTGAGTGTGCTTTTATAAGAAAGGGTTGTTTTTTGAGGTGCAGTTGATTGTTTTGGTGGCAGAAGTAACAGAACTAATGATCTGAATGCTTTTGGCAATACTCAGTGGTGTGCAGTGTTATCAGTCTCTGAGGCAGGAAACAGTTTCTTGTAAAGCAGTGCACATGATAAGAATGAACAAGTAAGAGTGTCTTGGGAAGATAAAGGAAAGAGCATAGCAGTCAGTGATTGCTTACTACAAGGATAGAAAACTAGCAGTATATATGCAGCAGAAGTCACAGATGTTCAATCTCACATAGATACTTCTGTTTTGTTTTGACTAGATCCCTGCACCTAAACGTGGAGAAATAGTGCGGCAGATTGGTGATGCCCTGAGACAAAAAATCAAAGTTCTAGGAAGCTTGGTAATGTATTTTCGGAAGTAGCTTAACTTTGTGTGGGGAAGAGAGTGGGGAATGAGAGTGGAGTGGGGAGTGTGGGGAATGAGGGCGAGGGGTGTATCAAAACTGGCTTTCTCAGTAATACTAACAGTTTTCTCTGCAATACTAACCTTAGTAATTGTTGAATAACTGCTGTTAGCTTGCTTAATTAAGTTTTAATTTTAAAAAGAAGGAAAAAATAAAAAAAAGTATTGTGGCATGGAAATGGCATGAAGCTGTGTCAGGGGCGAGTTTGGTTAGGTATTAAGGAAAGGTTCTTCACCCACAGGGTGGTTGGGCACTAGACTAGGCTTCCCAGGGAGGTGGTCACAGCACCAAGCCTGACAGAGCTCAAGAAGCATTTGGACAATGCCCTCAGGCACATGGTGTGACTCTTGGGGATGGTGCTGTGCAGGGTCAGGAGTTGGATTTAATGATCTTTGTGTGTCCCTTCCAGCTTAGGATATTCTGTAATTCTGTGATTCTATGAAATGACAATATATAATAGGAAAAGAAAATCTATTATGAATCTGTTTGAGTGGAGTGGTACAACTGTTGCCCTGCTATTTTCCCTCTTGCCTGTCCGATAGGGCACCGTCTAATACTAAAAGTATCCTGAGAAAGACCTTCCTCTAATACAGAGCTTTTAACCTTGAGCTCTTTCTGGTGATCTGCAGGATTTTGCCAAGTGACATGTGGAAATATGATGCTTCAGAAGTTGAGATGGTCTTAATGAGATGATCTTGCAGTGCTATGCAGGACATAAAGGCTGAAGGACCACTCCTTTAAAACACTTGCTGGTTGCTAGGGAGGAATAGGAGACAAGTGGGGAAATTTCCACTTTTCTTTTCACAGGGCTTACCTGTCTGTGCTGCTCTTCAGAAACAGCTGTCAGTGAATAACTCCATGTGTAGTCAAGCCCATATTGTTAACCTTCAAAACTTTGTTCTGCTGTTTCCCTTGATGTTGTGTTCTCAGCACAGGTCTGTGGTGGAATTAGAGTGCTAACGTAGTCTTGTATTTAAAAACAGTACATCTTCCCTGGTGAGTGCGGACCTACAGAAGTTTGCTCTATATTCCTTGAAAAAAACTTAGCAGCTTCTTGTCACGTTTGCCTGGTTTTCCCAAAGAGATAATATGTCTATTCAGCTCTTCTAGAACCGAGGATAAACAGAGTGAAAGAAGTGCAGTAGCTGTTCAGGTTTTAGGACTTAGCCTGGCTTTACAATATGTAAAAAGGAACCATATAGAAACTCATCTTTCTGATTTGCCATTGGAAATTTCCAGCCTTGCCTTGCAATGCCCTTGTGAAGTATCCAGGTATTTCTGCTGTGCTGACAGACCCACTGCTGTGCTTCTTAGTAAATGTGCCTGATGCCCCTCCATTTTTGGTCACAGATGGGGCTGTTCCTTCCGTCTTGAGATGACTACAGGTGTAGAAATACAATTAATCATCTTTATATTAACCTTTGCATGGAGAGAAAAATCCCATGGAGATACTTTGAACCTCATTCCTCATTTAAGAGCCTTTTTAAAATACAATCATCAGTGTAGAGTAGTAGGTGATATCTGCATGAAGGTCACACCTAGCTATCAGAGCATGACTAAAATTGAGTGGGGATAAGTGGGTGATTTCTCAGTTCCTAAATTTGCAAATTTTCCCACTTTTGGATGTAAATGTCTTCAATTACCAGCTTATTCTCATCGATATATGTCAGCTGAGTAAATCTAACATGTTTTCAACAGAAGGATGTAGTTTAAGATTGCCTTTCAAAAAAAAAATTGATCCTAAACGTCCCAGGTTACTAAGATACAAAACATGTATAGATGTTTGAAGCAGTGTCTGCAAATGAAATCTTTTAAATGCACTTTGAGATGCTGGAAAATGAGTAGTTTGCTTATGAAAAATGTAAGTGGCTATTTTCTTTTGCTGGAGCAGAGTAATCCCTCTTTTCCAGCTTGTTCCTTGCCTGGTCCACAATATAGGCAAGCCTGCTGATGTAGGTCCAACGTTTTGTGGATCTAAACATATGAACCTCCTTAGTGTTGGATACTCCTTTCAGTAGGTTTTTTTTTGTCTATTCATTAATTTCCTCTTCTAATTTCTTTCTGTTTTATTGGGATATGACTCCTGTCTAGTTGTCTGTTGTGTTGTTTCCCTGAGTTGTGAATAACTCAGGAAGAGAGAAATCTCTTCTAATGAAGAAATGTGTAGTAAAATCTTACTTAATGAGTAGATAGACTTGGCATTAATGGGAAACAAAATATATTTGGGATCCAAGGGAATTTTGAAAAAAAAAATTGTCTTACTCTTAATTTTTTTAGGTCTCTTTGGAAATGGGAAAGATTTTTGTCGAGGGTGTTGGGGAAGTGCAGGAGTATGTTGATGTCTGTGATTATGCTGTTGGTTTGTCCCGAATGATTGGTGGGCCTATTTTGCCTTCAGAAAGTGAGTATGGGTGTTACTTTTTTGGCTTTGTTTGTGGGTTTGTTTGTTTTTTTTAACAAATGAAGAGATGGAGGTAGAACTTAAATATACGATGTTTTAGTGCAGCAAAATCTCTGTTTGGTGTTACTTAGGGAAGGTTAGGAATAGATGTGGTGGTGGGCAGTAGCGCCAGCTAATGAAGTTACAGGTAAGCAGGTCAGCCCGTCCATTTTCTCTGCTCTTTGAAGCATTAGGTTCTATTTGATTTCTTTATTGATGAAAGGTGGAAGAGAAAAGTATGTAAAAAGTTCAGAAGTGTATTTAGAAAGGAGAGACTTCTTTGTCAGTTTTTGATTAGCACCCAGTCATCATTATGTTAACTGAATAGCTAAAATAATAAAACTTTATGCTGTTGTGTTGTTAGCTTTTTGTGCAATCTAGCTAACCTTGATCCAGGTGAGCTGCAGAGCACATATAATACAGCTCTTCATAAGCTGGTGCTGTGGTGGACTGAAGAGTGATGCTAGGTTTCTTGTTTACGTATTTTCCCTTCCCAAAAAAACCTCAACCATTAAATGGATGAACACTGCATTGTGTTGTGCCTTTGCTTTCAGGACCTGGCCATGCCCTTATAGAGCAGTGGAATCCTGTTGGGTTAGTAGGAATCATCACGGCCTTCAACTTCCCCGTGGCAGTTTATGGGTGGAACAGCGCAATTGCAATGATCTGTGGAAACACTTGCCTCTGGTAAGATCTAGCTCTCCAACCTTCTAACAGTATTTTTAAATTAGAGAGCTATTATCTCAGGCATGAAATTGCCGTTGAATGTCAGGTGTTTCTGGATATTTGATTCTATCAGAGCTTTGTTTTATTTTGTGGTAACCTCTGTTTTGAGATACTAAGGTACAGATACATCCAGGACTTAGCCAAATGGCCTGTGAATAAAGAACTCGGGTTGAGAGTTTGCAACAGTGGTATTTAATATAGAGTTAATTAATAATTAATTAGAGTTAATTAATTAATAATTAATAATTTAGAGTTAGTACAGCTAAGATTAAAAATATAAATAAGTAGCTTTACTTTCTCTCCCAGCTTTGCTTTCATCTACCTGCTTCACTCTAGTATCTGGCCTAGCCCTTGTTCTGTGGATTTCAGGAGAAATTCTGAATGCTCAGCTACAGAAAGAAGTGCTTGAGTTCCTGTGTTAATATGTACCTGAAAACCAAGCTAACCAAAGTGTGCTGTAGATCAAATACCATAAAAATTGCTTATTTGAATTATTTCTTATTCTTAAAGAGTTGAATAAGAAAATAATGTAATTCTTTTTTTTCTTTTTCTTTTTAGGAAGGGTGCTCCTACAACATCTCTTGTTAGTGTTGCTGTTACAAAGTGAGATCTGGTTTCTTTGATCTTTGTCTCAATAAAACTGAGAACTTCTCCAAAGAATACATGTCATAGTGATGCTTGCTTTAGGTTTATCATTACTTTGCTTACTATGTTAGCATTTTAAACACTCGTTTATTGTGCATTATGAATAACATTTATTTTAAAATGCTGAATATAAGTAGGCCCCTTAAAATAGCTAGTTACTAAGTCTTGTAGCTCTAATATTAACTCCTGAGAACAATTACTCCAAACCCCCAAAACCCCAAGACAGTTTTAGTGGTTCATTCCCTATTTGCTTCTGTCAGAAATCTCTGACATTTTTACATCTTTGATTCTAGGATAATTGCCAAAGTCTTGGAGGATAACAAGTTGCCTGGAGCAATCTGTTCCCTGGTTTGTGGTGGAGCAGACATTGGGTAGGTAACATTTCTTGTGTTAGAAGGTAAGGAATATTCTCCTAAAGTTATTCTGGTCTCCAGGACATGCACATGGTTGCCATGATATTTATCAGCTGGTCTGAAAGTCTGGCTCTGCACTAAATACAATACGTATGTCTACTTGCTGTTATGAGATCAGCTGCTAACAAAGAACTTATCTGATATTTAATGAAGAGACATGACTAAGTTTACATTCCACTTCTGCATACGCTTACACCCAAAGAATACAGCTAATATTAGATTCCATCATGTTCTTAAGAGTTTTCAATGTATAGCGCATTAGCTTTTTGGATTAGTTGTGGAGGAGAATAATTCCCCTTTTCCATGCTCATGCGGGACTCTGCACTTGCTCGTAGATCTATACCTGTGCTTGGAAGCTGTCCAAACCAAATTGTTTTGTTTGATTTTTATAAGGTGGAAATTCCCAGTATGAATGTGTATTCAAATACATCTTTTGAGCCTTTTAAGAGAAGACAAGGCCTATAGCAAGCATTAAAAGAAGTCATAGATGTGCCTGTTTTCTTACGATCATAACAATTGGAGCTAATCTCACCATGTACTTTAGACTGAATTTCAGTGTTACTACAGGTGATGCTTTTATTGCCTGAAAAGGTGAAGGGAAACAGCCTTATTCCTCTTTTCTGGCTAAGAAGAAGCTTTCCTGCTATTAGCTCAGTCACCTGATGTTTCAAAGAAGTGGCTCTGGTTTTAAAGATGTCCCTGGTTGAAGTTGGTGTCTGTGAAAGGTGCAAGCTGCTTTTCCATCTGTGTGTCTTCGGTTGAACATGGTGCTCTGTGTCCCATTGTGCAGGACAGCAATGGCAAGAGATGAGAGAATGGACCTCTTGTCCTTCACTGGCAGCACAAAAGTGGGCAAGCAAGTAGCGCTTATGGTTCAGGAGAGATTTGGTGAGTGTGTGGGTTCTCCTCTGTTTCTTTCAGTGTTTGGTGAAGGCAATGGTGCCCCATAGGATTTTAATATAAGTTTGTTTCAGCTGTATTACCTCTTTTTTTTTTTTTTTCTCCTTGGGAAAATGGGAGTTTGAAACTGCTCGTAGATAGATATAGCATTTTTCAGTTAGTTCTGTTACAACTAACCTTTTTTTCCCAGGGTATCCACAAATCCATAGTCCTACAATTAATTTGGGGAGAGGTGTGCTGGTGTCCATGAATGTTTAATTGTATGGAGATTGTCAGGGTGAGCAACCAGGGCCTGTGGTCTTTCAGCAGTGTGTTCTGCATGAATACATGCCCCCTCACCTTTTACTCCTTATAAATACAGTAGAAAAGTGATGATTTTTGAGGTGCTGTTTTTGTTGCAAACATTTAAAAGTGTACAGGCAAGAATTCATGCTCAGCTGCTGGATTCTGACTTCTTAGTTTTAAAAATAAAACCTCATGAATGTGTTTTTTTCATTTTATACATTTGGAGTTCATAGAAGTGTAAAAACAAAAAACCAGAAAACCAGAATAGATTGCAAATATTCACTCAGATATAGATTGATATTCTTTCTCTCAGATTTTAAATAAAACAGTTGCCAGAGAAATGAGTGAGCTTAGATAAATTTTGTGTGCATTTTGATCTTTGGTAGGACCTTATTCTTTATCTATGTCATACTATTTATGCTGCAGCTTCTCTGTTTTCATCTTTTTCTTTCCAGTGCTATTTTTTGCCTTTTTTTTTTTTTAAGCTTCTTTGTGTCATAACTGATGTCCAGGGATCTTTCTTCACAACATGTGATAGACATAGTATTTGGTGTAATTTTCTGCTTTGGTTAGAGTGATTAGTTGACTCTGATCTCTAAAACCTTTTGTTTATCCAGAAAAATATGTTTAATGAACCTTAGCTCTAGTTAGAGGTGACCTGGCTGACTGAGGTACAATGAATACATGCGCACATGAAATAACTTTTTTTGTGTTTTTATTAGGTCGAAGCCTGCTGGAACTGGGAGGAAACAATGCCATTATTGGTAATATGCACTGTAGAGATTTAGTCTCATAGATGATATTTGGAAGTTAGTATGCAGATGTTTATAGCAAGTCATTCCTTTTTCCATTTTTTTTTTTTTTGTTTTTTCCGCCCCACACTGGGCTTTTAAAAGTACTTATAGAAAAGTACTTATAGTATATGTAGAATAATAGGATGTTGGCATTTTTTTCTGTCTTTGGTAATGTGGAGAGCATAGTGTTTTAAGATAAGAAGTGGAAGTCTAAGGTCTTTTAAGTCATCATTGTTGAAGAGAATAAGGGAATGAGAGAAGCAGTAAGCTTCAATAATGGATTGTGGACAATGTTAAATAAGTTTGATTTTAGGATAATTCTAGTTGTAGAACCACTGAGGTTGGAAAAGACCTCTAGGATTTAGTCCAGCTGTTAACCAGCACCAGCATATTCACCGCTAAACCATGTTCCCAAGTGCCACATCCACATACCTGCTGAATGCTTCCAGGGATGGTGACTCCACCACTTCCCTGGGCAGCCTGCTCCAATGTCTGACTGCACTTTTATATGTAATTGCATGAACACTACACTTCTAGCATTTTAAAGTATAAGTAGAGGATGCACAAAGTCTAAGATGTTTGTGATACTTGGAAGAAAAGCACGCAGGTATTTCAGTAGCACATTTTTGAGGTTTAAGTAGCTTAGGGTATGGGCCAGCTCCTAGATAAACAACATGAATACTATAAAGCTGAGCAATGTGGCAGAAAGGAAATATAAGCTAGATAAATACCTAAATTGCTGTCCTTTTGTGCTGTTGGCTTTTGTTTCACCTTTCTCATATTCTGAACAAATGTGCTTATTTACATATATCTCATCTACTCTTGAAAATCACATTTGAGCAGGTCTTTCTTTTTCCCTGTGCTGCTTTGTAGCCAGTAGCATAAACTTGTTTTATACTTTGAAAATTGTTTCTTTTTTCATATCAAAGTCCTGCTTTTTCTGGAATTGACTTTGAATGATCTCATAGTCATTGTTTGGTTGGACTTTGTCCCAAATGTAGTAATAGTTTTGGATGCTTAAGAGAATTCTGTGGGACTGGTTAAGCTGAGTGTTATTTTGGCGATCCTTTCAGCTTTATAAAACATCTCAATGCCTTCCAGCCAGATGAATTTGTTCAGCTCATTGTGTATTTTGTATTATTGTACACCCATATGTTTTAGCTATGCTTTTTGGCTGCCTGGATATGCTTTACAGTTGCTCATAGACTTCTCAATGAGGGACAGACTAGGTGGAGAAATGGCAAGAAATTACTTGTAGTTTCTTAAATTAAAATGAAGCTGAAATTCTTTGGGTGCTTTATTGCAAAAGGCTCTCTTCAGTAGTTCAGACCTACATTTATGTCCAATTGCATGTGTCTAATTCCAACTGCAAAGAAATAATAGGAGTTTCAAGGTGTTTCTGTATATTTTACTGTGCTGTGCTAGTGCAACTGTTTCTTGTCCAACTGCTTCTTGACCAACCTGTCAGTTTATAAGATTGTTTGGCATCTTAAGTCTTCTGAACTGCCTATTTACTTCAGTAACATGCTCATGTTTTAATTTTTTTTTTAGTGTTTGAAGATGCAGATCTGAACCTAGTCATCCCATCTGCTCTGTTTGCCTCTGTGGGAACAGCAGGTCAGAGGTGCACAACAGCTAGAAGGCTGGTGAGTAAATGTGTATTGTCTGGTTTGGGTAGCTCTGAATTTTAACTTGATTCCATGTTAGCTCAGAAAATGCCTAGCAATTCCTAATATTGTGAAGAGCAAGAATAATATTTGAAACACATTTTTATTTTGTCAAAAATAAGTATGGTGGGAAAATAAGAACATAGTTTCATTCCACTGTAATTCTAGCTCTAAACGGTTTCTTTTTATGTGTTTCTAAATGTACCTGGTGCTAAAAGCCAGGAAAATATTACTCTCTTGTTTTCATAACCAGAACTTCTTTGCTTGTGACTGCTACAAATTTTGGTGCAGCTTCTGTATTTCAGCAAAGCAAGGACTTTGTGTGTTGCTTACTTTGTTACTAATTCTTAACCTATCATTTTCAACAAGTTTAAAGGTGTTACAGTGTCAGCCAATGTCTGTTTCTTTTCAGAGCCAGGTTGATTGGGTAAATATTAGCCAAAATTGATGTGGGTTAATTGATTTGGGTGTATTGGAAGGGTAGTGATTCCTGAAGTTGTAGCAATATAATTACTTCAGTATTTTTCTTGAGCACTAAACTGAAATGTTTACAGATCACATTGATAACACTGATCTGAGATGGGGTAAAATCAAAATAGTTTTTTGTTTCTTTGCTTGTTTTAAATCTCCATGATGAAGTTTTTACATCTTCAGTTTCTGGTGGTGTTGCTGTTTGGAGGCCTTTCTCTGTGTCTGTTTTTAACTTCGGGATTTGCTGTATATGAGCAACACTATTTCCACTCTTCATTCAGCCCCCTTCAAAGTGCCGTAGTACTTCATGAATAGTTACACAGGCTGTACTGTCTCACAACTTTCTTTACCACATTTTAGTTTCTCCATGAAAGCATCCATGATGAAGTGGTGACAAAGCTTGCTAAGGCCTATGCCCAGGTCCGCATTGGTGATCCGTGGGATTGTAAGTAGCTATTTTTATCTCATGGGTTGAAGAGACAAGTTGCTGTTGGTATATTTGCAAACGTATACAGTTTTGCTGAAAGTATGCCTCTGAATCTTTTGTTTTTAGCTGACACTCTGTATGGGCCTCTTCATACGAAAGAAGCAGTGAAAATGTTCCTTGATGCCGTAGAACAAGCGAAACAACAGGGTGGCTCTGTGGTCTGTGGTGGAAAGGTGACTTAACTTTTATTTTTCCCTAGGAAAAAAAAGGAACTCTGCTCTAGAGAAAAAAAAACAAACCAGTAACATGGTGGCTTAGGCCAAGATTGTAGCTCAGTTTGTCCTGTCAGCCACTACAGGATGTTAGTTTTGTCAGACTGAGAATGTTTGAATTGGAATCCTGTCTTCAGGGTAAAGGCAATTATACTTGGAAGCTACCATCTCCTCCAAGAAATGGTTAGGAGCTTTTGGCTCTGTCTTACACCACTCCCCCGTTGCAGGTGATGGTGAAAATAAAAACAGCTGTATAAATGGTGAATGTCAAACACATAACAAAGGAAATTTGTGATTCTGTCCCTGAACTCACAATATCAAACTTCAGGAAATACTGGAGGTTCAAGACAGCCACTTGCACATCTTTGTCATATGGGATGTTTGATTTTCATTGAGTTATCTTTGTGGGACTTCTTGTCTTTCACTGGCAATTTCTTTATTCTTTATATCTTTAAAATTCTAGTGTCAGCCTATGAGTAGATGAAAGAAAGTATTTTTTGTTTCAGCTGCTAGACTTTGCAATTTGATTATGTCCTTAGTGGACGTAAGTTATGCTTCTATATTTTAAATACCTAAATAAGTAAAATTTAAGTTACTTACTCAGATTACCTGACCTTCTGTTTCTGATTGCTGGGCACAACTATAGTAGTCAGACCATGAAGGATTCGTTTCCTACACTAGTACTAAGCTGAATGCTGATTTGAACTTACTCAGTTGGTTTTTATGTATTTTGTAGGTTTTAAATCGCCCTGGAAACTATGTTGAACCAACCATTGTGACTGGCCTTCCTCATAATGCACCCATTGTCCACACTGAGACGTTTGCCCCCATATTGTATGTGCTGAAATTTAAGGTAAAATAACGGTGGGGAATTAGTCAGGTGTCAAGGATGGTGACAGTAGAGTCAGGAGAGGGATCTCTCTCCTGTGTCATATTCATGTAACTGTCCCAGCACTTCAAGAAGTGGTAGCTCTTATTCTGCACTGTGAGATATCCACTGTTCACCTTACTGTGCGGCTGCATTTATGTGGAGAGCACTGGAGATGAGAATCTGTACAGGAATAGATTTCTAGTGTTCATGTTCATTGTTGATATTGTTCATATCTGTTCAAAAGCAGAGAATGGGTTTTGGTGGAGGTAGTGCTGATGTGGTATATGTGTATCTGGCCAGTGGCATTCAGTACATTTGCATTATGGCTGTGGTATGTTGGGTTTTTTCTGACAGTGCTGCTTTGTAACTGCTTTGCTTTGGATAGTCATGGCTTAACCATTGATACATGGTCCTTCTAGGAGGAAGAGGAGGTTTTTGCCTGGAATAATGAAGTAAAACAAGGTCTTTCCAGCAGTATCTTTACCAAGGATTTGGGAAGGATTTTCCGCTGGCTTGGGTATAATTTAAATTATTTTTATACTTTCCTGAGGCATAAAATCACAGTCTTTCATATCTTTTGTAAACCTATGCATAATGCTAGTTGAGCATTTTGTAGCCCTCATTTTAGGGAGGGAGCCTTTCCTATCCTAAGGAGGAATTGTGTCTTATCTTTGTAGGCCAAAGGGGTCTGACTGTGGCATTGTGAACGTTAACATCCCAACCAGCGGAGCTGAGATTGGAGGTGCTTTTGGTATGTTGCTTATGCTTTATTTTTCTTTAGCCTTTAAATGATAAAATCCTCTAATATTTGGTCTAGAGACTTGGTATTATTCTTCAGATTTCATTTTTTGTAAGCTGGAGAATATTTTTAAAAATTTTTCTGAGAACTCTGGAAGAGTTTACGTTACCACTGTAAAACTATTGTAATTTAGGTCTTCTAATTTTATTTTTCAAGGTTTGAATCAGTCCATTTAAATGACTAAATGCAAAGAAATCAGTGAA
The DNA here is from genome assembly GCA_013397565.1 of Ptilonorhynchus violaceus. Taxonomy (NCBI): domain Eukaryota; kingdom Metazoa; phylum Chordata; class Aves; order Passeriformes; family Ptilonorhynchidae; genus Ptilonorhynchus; species Ptilonorhynchus violaceus. The sequence continues at coordinate 23,738 of VZRJ01001782.1, forward strand.
GTTTATTTTGAATCATATTGCTTTAGCATAAAACAGATTGACTAGAGGTAGTTTGATTTAACTTTTAAAAATCTCTGTATTTGGTTTTTAAAAATTCCATGTGTTATTTCCTCCTCCTCCCCTCCATCAAAGGAATGTAACTCAGAGATATGTTCTGGAGGTGTTTATAGAGATATGGCCAAGTGGAAAACTGTTTAAAACAGTTTTAATTAAAACAATCCTTAGCAATTTTGTGTATGTTTGCATGTTTATACAAGATTTACAGCATACAGTATTTTTGTGAGAAAGTCTTAAATAAACATTTTGGCTTTATTTCTCTTTTTTATATATACCTAAGGAGGTGAGGGGGTGGAACAAGAAATATTCACCTTACCATTTAAACAGTACAAGAACCAACACATTCTTGTATTTTCGTCTCATGTTAAGACAAAATGTTTTTAAAACAAGGTCCTCTGGTGCCAGCACGATGAGACTTCGAACTCCAGGCATATATTTTTCACATCAAGCATGAGGAGAGAACTAGCTGTGTGTGTTGTGTAGGGTGGTGTTCTGGTAATTTAGTTCAGATATAGGACAAAGGCAAAGGATTAGTTTTTCCCATGTATTTTTATAAAATATCTTACTCCAGAAGTGAGTTAGTCCGGATTACCATGCTCCAAAAATAGTCAGGTTTTCATTTATAACATTTTTACTACAGGTGGTGAAAAGCACACTGGTGGGGGAAGAGAATCTGGAAGTGATTCGTGGAAACTTTATATGAGACGGTCTACTTGGTAAGACAGACCAAATGAATGTAAATTACAGATGAACTTTCAAAAGTTCAAAACACAGAAATCCTTGATTACAAGGAGACTGTCTTTACTGAATGTGAGATAATCATCTATAAGTGTAATTGCCTTTTCTTCACATTCCGTAGTAGAAGATGATTTGAAAGGTTTTTATTAAGACCTTTTTTTAACTTTCAAAAGGAAAAAAATAAGGCAGTTTTGTGGTTTGTTTGGCTGGTTTTTTTTACCGCCTCTTGCTTGATTTTAAACTCATCTAAAAAATTACTGAAACTTACCAGGTAATATGCAAAATTGCAAGCACAGTGAGGGGACCATGGGGGCGCCACTACTGCCACCAGTGGGTGATTCAGCTGTTTTGCTTATCTATCCACAAATCTCCTGACAGCCTGTAGTGGTTGACCATTAGTATTCTCTGCTGGCTTCCGTAGCCTTTACCTGTTCCATCTTTGGTTTCCAAGCAAAGGCTTATGAACATGAGAAATCCCACCTTGATTTTTCTATCTGGACATTTTCCTAGTAAGAGATAAAACAGATAAAAGACAAATAAAATTCTCCATAAAGCAAGAAATAATGGAAAATGTGGTCCTTTCCCTGTACATGGTTACTATATTGAAAACTATATTGAAATGTGTGACAGGAATCAGAAGCTTTGTACATAAGAAGTGGACTGCATAATCTACCTCAGTGATCAAATCTGATCTCTAAATCCTTGTTTCTCTTTCAGTACAATCAACTACAGCAAGGATTTGCCTTTGGCTCAAGGAATCAAGTTTCAGTAACAATCTTGTGAAAGGCTGTGCCATGAACTGTCCTAGCACTTCAGAATCAAGTGCCTTCTAAGCATCATGGTGATGAAAATTAATTATCTGAAACCAATTCTGTCAGAAAATCAGCGACCCTAACATTGCTTCACTTTCTATGTATGAATTTACTAATTTAGTCAAATGAGCAGTATGCAGTCTTTGTGAAGAAGGGAGGGTGACTAAAACTAACAGCTGTGGATTCAGGTGGCTTGGATAACCATTGCCTTACCGCTGTATTTCAGTACCAATGCTGCCTGTATCCTCTCCCCACCTTTTGCTGCTATTTCCAGCTAGTAGGTCTGTGTTTCAAAGCATGTTCCGAGTTTCATGTAGGTAACTGGTGCTGTTGGGGATATTTGGGCTGCAGCACAGGGCTATTTTTCAATGCATAAATAAAACTACATTTTGTGAGATACCTTGGGCTCCTCATTTGTTTTATTCACTGTTTTTGAGCAGGAACATTCAGCTGACTGTCCATTTTCACACACTGAGCTGCTAGTTAGGAGAAGAATCGTTGGGCTAAAAGCACTGCTTTAGTTTTCCTACCTCTCTTTCAGAAAGGAGTCTTTCACCACACATGTTGGGAGATACAAGTCTGCTGTAGTCTCTTGTAATCTCCTTTTAACACTTGAAGGGGTTACAGCCAATTCAGGGTGTCACAGCTCTTGTAACACCCCACAACCAAACCAGCTAAAGAACTGCAGATGCAATCAGAGGAAATACTCTTCCAGGGAAAAATTGCCAGGGAAAGGCACATTGTTTACTTGTGTTTCACCTCAAATGGGAGTTTCTTGTGGCCACTGGAGACTACAGCCAACAACAGTTCTTTTAGGAGCTTTACTCAGGACTCAGGATGAGAAAAAGACACTGTGCTACTAGACTGAGTTTAGCTTTCCACAGAGGAACTTCTGAAGTTCTTAATGTGTTGTTTTTGGAGATTTCTTTTCCTCTCAGTCTTATGTACCAAATTTCCCCAATCTCTGAACATGGCTGAACTGTTCATTATGGGCTCAGGTTCTCAGAGTTTGGTTTGACTGTTGATTTATTTTGATGTTATGATAGCAATGCCATGCAAACTGTGTTGAAAGTCCACCATACCCCAGTGCAAGCTAGTCTTCTTTCACCTTAGCTTCTAATTTTAAAATGCATAGTGTTTAGAGTTTTACATCTGTATTATAGAAGGTATTTTGGATGTCACTTTCTATAGCTCAAACATCAGGCAGCGAAAGCTTTTTCCTTCCGAATCTCTTACATCCTGGTGAACTCTCTCCTCTAGTTATTTGTGTTTGGCCATTTCATTAAATAATGTGGTACGGTAGCACACCGAAGAAACTGACATACCCTAAGCAGACAGGTAATCACTAGCAGATAGGACAAAGAAACAATTCCCAAATTTAATTTTTTGGCAAGTAGCACAAGTTTATAGAAACTGCACTCTTTAATGCTGTTCTGTGGCACTGAATGTTACTATGAAATTCTCAACAATGGAAAAGAAGTTCAAGAATTCTTTTTTCTTGCTGCTTATGATAGTTTTTGGATAGCCTCATATCACATCTGTTGTTTTTGCAAATAGAAGCTCTTTTTTTACTCTTTTGGGTAAAATAATTTAACAAGTCCAGTTGTTTAGTTTACAGAAATAAGGTTGATTCTGCCATCTGGCTTTAGATGTGTGAACTCAGGTCATGAATGGAACAAAACAGGTATGGTGAGTCTGATGTTTGACTGGTCTTCAATTCATTATCTGATAAACTAATATGAATAGAAAAAACACACAAATGTCATCAAGAGGTGACTGTGTAGCAACCATGCTAAACGTTTGAAGGTTAACTTGACACTTTTGCTACATAATTCCTTCTTCAATACAAACTTTTGAGTAGTCTTACAGAGTATGGAAGTATTTGTGTAACTGCCTCTGTGCGTTACGAGTAAGTGGGTTAGATCCGCGTTATGTAGGCAGAGAATGGGCTCTCTCTGTAAGTAGATTAAAATTCAGCCCCACTTTTGCCGAGTATGGGAATTACTATTCCAAAGATCCTGTTATCTGCATTGTCACTGGACTGGACTGCTAGTATGGCATCGGAGCAGGTGATCGTAATGCCGCTTCTCTTTTCAGACAGCTTTGAATTCCTTACATGTGGTGTTGAGCTAGAATAGGCTTGCTGAATGACTTCTGGTGAAGTGGCTCTGGGAAGTGTCTTTTAAAGACTGCTGCAGACTGTAATATGTTTTGGCAAGGTGCCTGTAAGCAGTTAGGATTATGATGAAGTATTAAACTACGGAGGTTTAAAGATACTATAAGCACCCAGTTTCTCAATTTCTGCTTTAATTTGGAACGTCCACTCAGGAGACTCTAAACTGATTTAGCTGTAATCATCTCACCCAAGGAAAGCAATTTTGAGAATTTGTAAAATGTGTCTTGGAGCTACTGGTATGTGCAACATAATGGAACTTGCAGTTTTAATACAAATTCTATCAGCGTCTTCCACTGTTGCATAAACTTAATTACCACTGAGTGTGTAACACCAGTGAATAACAAGTGTTAAATGACACATGATCAATAATTCATTTGTTAGCACGGTACTGCTTACTGCGAAATGACCTTGATGGGAACAGTCTAGCAAGTAACTTCCTTTCTTTCTGCCATATTATTACCTTAAGAAAAATGAAAATTCTAATAATATCTTTTGCTGATAGAGTAATTGCTTTTAATGAACGGTGAAAATGGGAGCTGCAGGCTGTTTCTCTTGTATCCTATCACGTTTTCTACCTGCAGAGTCAGTATGGAGATGGTTTTCAGGAACCAAGAATACTACTCATCAGTAGTAAGTCTCAGCTTGGGATTTTGCAAAGAGTGGTCCTGCAGTGCTGAATTTACAACAACAAGGAAAGTGTTCAGCATTTTCTTTCAGTACTAACACACCAGCCCATTCATGTTATAGCATGTTCTTTTCATGTGGTGTTTCCTTCACTCTGTTGGTGAGTTCAAAACCACACGGCTGCCAGAATTCTAAATTTGTGGCAGCTATGTTTTTGTATGAGAAATTCTATGTGTACGGGTGCTGCATTCAGGACTCATTAGCCTGTACTAATCCATTCGTGTCTCTGCATTAATCTCATTAGTAACTATGTGGAAAAGTAAATTACAGGAGACTGTGCCTGGATTATCTTCTGAATTGCTGGCTATGTTGATGCTGCACTAAGGTGTTGGTCCTGTATTGCACAAGCGTATCCTCTTATTTTCCTAGGTGGAAGTGGAAAAAAATTTTTAAGGCTTACATACAGGTAAAATGACTTACATAGAATCGAATTTTTGAGTAAAAACAATGATTTAGTAAGGATTTTGTTTTAGTGACTTCTGTTTGCTATTCCTTAATCAGCAAGACATGCTGTAGTTTGCTGTATGCCTGGTGTTTGAGAACTAATGGATTAATTGCATTCAGTTTTCAAACTTCTGCTGCCACTGAAGTGCTGCTTGCGGTGAGAAGCGTCTCATCTCACCTTACATTTTAAACATGGTTGCCCTGTGGATAGCTGGTACAAAGGTAGACACTTGTTATCAGTCTTTCATTTCTGCTAAATTATTAGCACTCGTTTTCCATACAGCTCATTACTTTCCTCCAAATAATAGGGAAATGCATGGGCATTTTGGAGCAGGGATTTGCACAACAGACCAGTGCAGAGCCTTTTTAAAAACTGTCATGTTCCTCCCGGTGTCGCTGTTGGTCAGGCTAAAGCCTGCCCAGGGGCAGCCTTTGCGTTTGCTAGCCAGCTGTGTAAAACACAGACCTCTTTGTCTTAAAGTCTTTTATGTTCCAGTACAGCTTGGAATGCTGCCTCTGAGCTAGTAATTAAATACACTCTATTCTGCAAAAGCCTCAGTTGATTAGTGCAATTGTTACATAAAACATTAACTCCAAAAGCCAAAGGTTAAAAATAATAGTGTTTCAGCCAGGAAGAACAAATGGTTTAATACATAATTTACCTAGTATGTTGCTGTTCTCTGGCATTATAGCTCTTTTCCTGCAGCCTCATTTCAAGGTGGACTTATGGGGAGCAAACAGTGCAAGTTAGATCTCTGAATCTGAGAGGAAGGCATATCCTTTCATTACATTAAAGTCTGGAAAGCTGGCAGTAGGTGGCAATTGTGTTTCATGCTTCCCTGACACTCTCCTTACAGGTCTCCCAAACCTCCTTATCTGTGATAGTGAAGTTAACATCACCTGCTCACTTATTGAAGAGAGTGTTATAGAGGTAATGAAATGACAGCATGTGAGTTTAAAAATGGAAGATTGAGGAGGAACAGGATAAATATAATCTCTCTTGCTTCTAAGGATTTTTAGTTAATTCCGAAAGTGTTACTACGTGATTGCCTCCTGTCTTCTGTGGATTTTATGAGGCTACTCATTCACTGCCCTGTGATTTAGGACTGACCTGTAATACAAACCTCAGTCCAATGTGGCAGCTGTACTTGAAAAGTGTCTAAGAAGTGTAGCACATTCCTCTTTGTTGAGTTGTATTTCTTCTAACTACATTTTTTACCACAATTGCTGATATTTTTATATTAACACATTTACCACAAGAAGTATGCAGGATTCTCAGAGAACCCCAGAATATAAACCTCCTTCTAGGTCACATGTGACTGTATTCACTTACAACTGTATGTCCTCATGCTTATGTGTTTGAGAAATAGGGGCTATCAGTTTGCCACATTCCTCTTCTCAATTGACCTAGACAGCAACTCAAGCATGGTCTTGGTTTAAAGCAGAACAGTTAGCAAAATAAGGTTATGGCGATGTTTCATGATACAGTGTAAGTCAAACTATCCTTCAAAGTTTTGCTGTTGTATTAAGTCCTTCTAGGTTGAAAAACCAGTGAGAGGACTTTAGTTGGAAGAGAGGGTATTTAGGATCATGGAGTGAAGGCAAAAGAGATAGAAACTTAAGGATATAAAAAAAGGGATGGAGCACAATGTAGGAAATGTAAAAATGATAGGTCAAGTATTGCTGTTGCACAGCTGGCTTAACCAACACTAGCTGCTATGACTCTGTTTCGCCTGCTTGTTTCCTTCCCATATTTTTTGGTTAGCTGTGTTACTGGTTTATTTATTCTTTCCCCTGCCAATTTAATGCTGAAATGACTCCCTGCAAAGTCTGAAAAGCACCTTAGCTGTGCTGGAGAATGTGTTGGAAGGCAGCAATCAATTGCTGGCTGCAGAAAAAGAAAGGGCCTTGAAAGTGAGGATAAGGAATGCAAAATCACCAGAAAAGATGATGAGATGATGATGATGATGGTAAAGCCAATGTGAAAGGCACAGGCAGCCTTGTAGAGAGATAGGACCCAGCACAAGGATTTTAAAAGCTGGAGATTACATTGGGAATGCTGGGGAAGGTCAGACTATCGCAAATGGGAGGTGGGGCAGAGTATACAAAATAGGATAAATCAAAAGATCTTATAAAAGGATAAGAGGATTACTGTGTGAGGAAAATATAGGGAAAGGAGCCAGATGTCGTTTAAGCTAACACGTAAGTTTGCATTTATGGCAGATGAAGAATAGATAGACATATTCACTAGGGTACAATATCCCAAACCTCCAGATCTGTTCAGAATTCATTGATTAAAGCATGAATCTAACAGGCTGTCAAAACTATCTATTTTGATTAAGGAAAAAACACCATCAACAGCACAAAGGAAGACAGAACAGAAGCAACATTCTTGTTTTGATGGTTGTGTTCCCCTTAATGTTTTCTTTGCTGTAAAAATTGCCCCAATGTCATTAAGCATGTTTTGTAAAAAAAAGCCCCAAGCCAAAATGCCACACCAGTCTCTTTGTTCTGTGTTTTTAAAATAATCTCTGGTGTTGCAAACCATGTATTTCAAATCTCTGTGAGATTTATGTCAGCTATTGTTTGTCTAAGTGCTCTGGCTTGCATGCTGATCATATCATTTTCTCTTCCGGCTGTTCACTGCCTTCTTCTTTATGAACAACAAATACCAAAAGTTCACAGAAAGGCTAACCCTTCCTTGAACTTAGCCTGTGTTATTCCATGTTGTGTTGTTCCTATGGGAAATAATAAATATGAAGAATACTTTGCACAATTTTTTTCTGAGTACTTCAAATCAGAGATTTCCTAATTAAGTGAGAAGTTTGTAGTTCCTCAGAGTGTTAGCTTGTTTCTTTGAGGCTTTTTTGAAACTGGGATAAGACGTTGGTATTTTGGAGTCTGCTGAATAAGCAAAAAAGAAGTGATTTGCGTGCCTTACAATGGCCTTCAGCTACTTAGAAAACATATTTTGAAATCTGTAGTTGAGCTGCCAAGAAAACTTCTTCTGCAGTGTGGGTTAAAACATGGAAATCATGGTCTTTCATTATTTCCCTATCAGAGATCAGATCAAGTTCTGTCATAGAATTACAGCAGATATGATCCATGTCAAAGCAATTAATTTTTTCCCTAAATACTGTAGACCAGCATAATAGTCTCTATAGCATCTCCATGACCTTGCATTTTTAAAAACTGTTTATCTATTTCATTGTTCTGTAACTTCTTTTTCCTTGGTACTGAGGGATTAGTCAACTTTTGTTATGATTCAGTAAATCATGAGAGCAGAGCCAAAAATATTTGTGCTCTTTCTAATTATTCTGATTTAGTACTGCTTCTGTTTGTATAATTCTGTATAATTACTCTAGATTAGTATTTGATGGGGATAGAGAATCTGGATCTACCAGATCACTTAAATAAGACTCAAAGTATTAATTTTTGCCTTCTTCCACTGAGATGAATACAGTGAGTGCAGCCAGTGCACAAAAATCTGGTTCTTACTGATCTCTATTCTGATCATTTCCTTCACAGTTGTTTCCCAGGAGAGTGTGTGCAAAAAACTGTATTTTTTTTCCAATATGCTCTTCTGCTGTTGTACTTGTCCAAGAGATGAGAAAAGCTGTCTGTTCTTTCCTGCTGCCCTTCCTGCCCCACTGTGGAAGCCTGCACCCACCCAGTTGGGGTACCCTCCCAATTTCTCATCAGCAGGGCTGACTGCCAGGGGTTAGAGGTACCAAATAAAGGTCTCACACTGCGTGAGCCGCAAACATGATGGCTTCACTGCAGCCTATTCTGACTGCTGTGTGAGAGCAATGCATGAGCATCTTGGGCTGAGAGAAGTCTGCTTGTGTCTGCAGGATTTCCAGAGGAATTATTATTGCTGCTTAGCCACTCAGTGCAGAGACACAAATTTCAATACATAGAGAGTTTCCTTTACACAGATGTGGTCAGAGCATTACAAAGCAGGATTTTGGCTTGAGCATTGATTTAGAGGTGGAACAGGATCTTGGTTAAAGTGTTGCCTCATCCTGCTGTTTCCCATATGGGCATGTGCTGCCCTCTGAGACAATGCTCTTCTCTTTGTGGCCCACTGAAAAGTCTGAATCAGTTGCTGGCCCAAAGCATTTGTCAGCCTGATTTGCTAAGTTTCCCCTGAGCCAGGACAGGGAATCTCAAAAAACTTAGTTCTACTTTTCCTTTACGTCCACAGATGTATGTGATGGTTCTATCCAACCTTGGCCTTAAATATAGGAAAGTGCTGCTAAAAGGGAAATAGACACCTAAAGCATCATCTTCCACATCTGCCAATAGGAGATGAATGGGTTATTAGCCCGGACTCTCATCAGTTCCAGTTCCACATTCCTCTGCCAAACTGATTACTCAGTATCTATTTAGCAAAGCTGATGCAGCAGAGGTGATGCAACACACCTTTGCAATTTGGAATTTGCACAAAATGACCCCAGCTGATTTTCCTGGAAGAAAATTAGGGCTACTGCACCACAGGTGTACTGGTAGGGGTGGGAAGCAGCAGCACGTGACCAGGAAGGTGGTGATGGTAGGGTGGCAGTAATACTGGTCTTTAAGGAAGGCAACTGCTGGCAGGTTGGACAGCTGTCACAGCTGGCTTCACGTGTGTGCTTAATGGCAGAAGGGATGGAAATGTGCATGCATCTGAAGTGACTCAGGTAGATGAATGACTAAAACCTGCAGGATCAGGCAGTGCTGATTTCTTTACATCAATTTTTAATCTCAGGAAAGACACTAGTCACTCAACCTTATGAGTGGTGAAATAAATAAATTTCTTCTTCTACTTCTGCTTCTTCTACTACTACTGCTCCTAATGATGATGATGTAATTGGTCACAAGTGTTTTGTGAAGGATTGCTCTTTGCAAGTGCTATAGAAGTGGCAGAAACCCAGGCAGTGTAGGCTGTTCAAAGCACCCTGCTCTCCCGCGGCCCAGCTCAGGATGTGTGCTATTGCTAGTAAAATCCCAGGTGAGCAACTCACTCATCAACCAGCCCTGGGAGAGAAATGGATCAATTGCTCATTACTTAAGAGGAAGGAAAAGAACAACTGAGGTGCAGCAGAGGCGTGAACGTGTATTTTTGCTTGTTAGACAGATTCACACTTCTTGAACTGTGCCCTCACTAGGCCAACTACATATTGGTAGGAAAATTAATGACTTTTTTTTCCTACATAAACCTATAATGAAAGTAGCTGTTTGGCAGCAACTTGCACGGTGCTGATTCCAGGCTGTCAGTGATTTGCACTGCTACCAAAAGGTGGTCAGTGCCCTCAGCCAAAAGCCACTGTTTGTTCAGACCTCTGAGTCAGTACACACTCACCCCCCCGCAGAAATTCACACTGTATGATAACACTGTATAACACATATGCTTTATCATATGTGTTATACAATTTTGTGTGATGCAAAGCAGTGGGGAAGTGCCCTGTGATTCCAAATAAAGACCAACACAATACAGAGGATTTCATCCTTTAAACAATTTCTTGATCATAAATTGATTACATAATGTAGGCTGTTAATACTCTCTTTTCGATGGAGCAGATTTTCTACTGACTTTAAAAGGTTGCCAAAAATTACTCTAGTCTGGTGGCAGATATGAAGGAAAATGTTGGAGGAAACATCAAGAATTCATTTCAGCAGACAGAAGATCTATCTGTGTTTCATTTGCTCAAATTGCACATCCCCCTTTCTCTGCAATGGTGGCCAACTTTCGCAGCAAAGCTACACTTTTCATCCCCCAAGATTGATAACAATGCTACAGTCTCGTGTCACAAGGCTGTGGTTGTTAGCCTGTGTGCAGGTGTATTTGCTTATGAAATTTTTGTGTTAAGTTCAATATAAGGAGGAATAGTTCTCTCCTCCTAGGGCTTCCACATGCCCTAATAGGACCAGTGTGGAATGAGCATCCTCTAGAACGGCATCCCCTCATCCAGCAGCAAGTGGCACATAGCTTAAAGTGGTGTGTATCACCACGAGAAGTAATAGCTACCAAAGTGCTGAAATAGCTGGAGATATAAAATTTTCCCACTGAAGGTACATTATGGAAGGTCTTTGGCAGTGACAGGAGCAGAACTGCTCTACATGGGGCCTTTCCCAGGCAGACCCAGGAGTGGAGGTTGGGGAAATCCTGTTCTGCTTTGAGCTTTCCAAGTTGAAGCCCCCAAGCACCCTTCTAGGATGGCCTGCACACCACACAATAATAATCTAGTGGCTAAAATAATGTAGTTCTTCACACTCACTCATCTCTGCTTGAGTTCACTGTAATAAGTTTTTATTTGATGGAAAAACTGTCAGAGAAAAAAAAAGCAGCACATTTTAGGATTTAGACATTGACATTTCTGTTTTTCCAATGGGATTTGAATACATCTGTTTTTGCAGTACATTCTTGCACATCGTAAAAGAAAGAATGGATCAATTCAGACCAGAATAAATATACACACTCTGGGAATCAAACTAGCTTAAAGATCTCTCAGTCTGAGAGCTGGGAAAGAAAAAAACAACCCGTAGGTTTCAGAAAGGCAAAAAAACCCCCAAAATTTTGGAAAAAACACTATATAATATACTGTATAGTTTTTACTGTGTATCTCCAACACAAAAAGTACCACATTTTTTCACATTTTTTGAACAAATGCAGAACCATAAGAATTAGAATACTAGAATTTCTAGTATTATCTTAAAGAGATGACTATAAGCATCCAAACAGACCCAGGATTTGATGGATCTGCTTCTTACAGCAGACCAAAACTTTTTCATGAAAAAGAGGTGAACTGTTAAGCAGAGAAAGAAAGAAATGAGGGATATGATTATTTCTGTTTGGTGTTGGTGCCTTGAGACTAATTTCACCATTGAAAACAAGAAAAAACAACAAAGTGTTAGTGTATAGTCTTGGTTCTGCAGGAGAGTGAAGAATATTGCGCATAGCATGGAGCCCATCCTGTCCTGAGGCATACTTGCCGATGCAGACATGCTTCCCACTTTACCAATAAAGGTGGTCACAGCTTTAAAAGAAGGCCTGATTTCCACTGGTTGCAAGTAGTAGTACAGGTTTGATTGCACTATGTAACTCTGCTCCTGGAGGGAATGCAAACAAAAGAAAAAGCAGTTTTCTCTGATGCTCACAGCTGAAGTGTAACCAGAGATATGTAGAAGTCTAACTTAATGCTGCTGGTAGATTTGGTCCATCTCACTTGTCTGTGCCCATGGCTCTTTTAGGAAGCACAGAGGTACAAGGCAGGTATGCAGAGAACTTGCCTCAAAATATTCTTGCCGTTTCCAGTGTTGCTTCACTTTACATGGAATACAACTACAGAAAACAACAGAGGAAAAAAGTAGAAATGCCAAAAAAGCTCCCAGAACTTTATTACAGGCATTGCTCAACAAGCTTGCATTTGATACTGGGCGTTTTACAGACTCCTACCCATACCTGTGGTGGAAAATTAACTGGTTTTGGATGGGTTATTATTTAGCAGATCAGCTTTTGGATCCAGGCCACATCTGGTAGAACAAGATGGGAAACGGAGGCAGACGACAGTCTATAAGCAGAAGGAAGGAATAGCTAAGTACTGGAGCTCTCAATACTCAGCTCTAAGCAGTCTCATTTCTTTAGTCCTAAACCTAACACAAATCTTGTGCTTTTTCAGTTCAATTAGACCCCAAGCCATAAATTGTTTTTGTGGTAGCAGTTACTGTGATGGTCAAAGAGTGATTTCAGAATCAGAAATGTATGAAGAGACTTGGAAGAGAAGTGTGGAAGATGTGTTCACACAATCAAGAACTGAGAGTCTTTCACTCAACATTCTTTCTTATTGCCATTCCTATTGATCAGAGTCTTTAGAAGTGTGACCATTTCCAAGTCAGCTGATGTAGATTATATTGGTTTTTTCATGTGTGCTGTTAGTGGCATCACTTAAAACAGTTTTTGGGAAAACCTAGAAAGACATCTCTTCATGCACATATCGTAAGCCAGTGTTGAGGCATTTATTTTTCATGATTCATTTGTGAGAGAAGGTTCATGGTTTGTTACATATGTTGTGCAAACAGCTGTTAGTACAAGCTGACTTTCTTCCCACCTTGCCCTTGTTCTGGAATGAGCCCACGTGTGCACATTGCCACGACAGCAAGCTCTAAGTGCTGGAAGAATTCAGAGCTGTATTTTGCCCTGCATGCCTGGTCCAGCATGTAAGGTTATAATTAAGTTACTCATTACCTTTTCTTCTTGGAAGGAGCCTTTATCCATCTATCTGTAGATAGTGTGAAGAGCAGATTTTTAATTTTGTACTTGACAGCACATTGGAATGATTTTCCTTTAATCTCCTGCTAAGCACTGCTAAAATGCCTAGTCAGTGGAAAATTACCTTATCAATACCATTAAGTGAGAACAGCAGTTGAAGAGGCCTTTATTGTACAGTCCAAACTACTTGCATTGCCAAACACTATCAAATCCTCGTTATGAAGCTTAATCACACCTCCAGAACAGGATGCAGCTACCACATCATCATGACACAAGCTTGCAGTTTACATAAAGCCTGGGAAAGATATCTTTTCAACTTTAAGAACATAATGAACTTTTAAGCAGTTTCCAAATGAACTTAGTATAGAAATTGGCAAGACAATAAAATGCATTGGCAGAAGCGCTAAACATAATGGACAAAAGTTAAAAAAACAATTGGGGGAAGAGCTATCCAGACTGAATTCAGAGGCTGGCAGCTAGTGTGAGCCTAGTCAGTATGAAATGGATGTGGAGGGCAATAATTTCTAGGAAAACCCTCTTCAAGAGCTAATTTCCAAGTTTTTTGGCACAGGTGTTTACTTTGTGAACAGACGTCCAACTCAGAGTGGACGTTTTGATACAAATACTGCTCATTGTGCGAATAATAGGTAAAGTGATTCAAGCAAAGCATTTGCAACTTCAGTAGGGGATAGCTGGAATATTTTTGTACCTTTTGTATGTGAAACACTATCTTGAGAAAGGTTTTGCTGACATACCTTGAATTCCTGCTCAAAGGCTGCTTGCTAAGATGCTGCAGCCTGACCACTTGTTTGTAAATTATAATAGACATGAAACTAGGTGCAGAAGAAAGACAAAAATTTCTCATTATCATACTAACCCTGCTAGTATCCTCTCAGAGTACATTTCTTATCAGTTCCTTTTTGGGATCATCCCTTTTGAGGGTACTACTAATAGCAGATGTAGTCAAGGTCTTGTAAACACGGGATATAGGCCTTGTCACCCAAAGAATCTGAGATTCAATCCAAGGTGAGTAGGCACAGTCTCACTGGCTAGTTTGACTAGATGGAAACTTGAAAGTCGGTAGATGCCACCAGGAAGAAAAACAGAAGGTCTGAAACAAAAACTATAAAAGTATCAATGAAATGCCTATATTGTGGGCGCGAATAGTAACATGCGTCACAACATTCCGTGAAACTCAGGGAATAAACTCTTGGAAGTGCTCTGGAGTTAGTGTAGATTGTATGTGGAAGTGGCTAGGCTGGCAGCAGGGGAGGCTGCAGTGGGAGGGCCAGCCGCATAAGGGACCGAGGAGCCAGTGGGGCCAGGGAGCCCAAGCTTTGTTAAGGCTCTGAGGTCCAGAATAGGATCTCCCCCTAAGATGAATAGGAAGATATCTCCCATTTAGGCCCTGCTATGTATCCCGCTATTGGGATGGTTTGTCTTGCTTAGCTGTCAAGCTCTGTACCCTTATATGGTTTTGTTCCAGAGAATTCTCCCCTACTCGACACCCCACTGGCTTTGTCCCCCTGCTCCTCCCCTCATCTATCCTTATTGGTTGTAAGTGTTGTAGTCCCGCCTTTTCTCCTCCCTCCTACTCTCCTACCCTCTACCCTAAGGGCTAAGGGTGATTAGCCCTCAGAGTTCTCTCCGCCCCCGTTCGGTTCGGTCTATAACCCCTTGTCACCCCATTGTATTCGGCTCTCCTTCCCTGATCCTCCAATAAATACCACGTTTGTGGAACATCATAAGGAGAGTCCACCTCCAACCCTTTGCTCGTGTCCTAAGGCGTTGATTGTGTGACGCCTGCGCGACCATCGGCGCGGGTGGGACTAGCGGGTGTCGTGTGGTGGCTTCACAGCCCTGCCCCGAGGGTTGCCAACCACAGGTGGTAGCCGCCACCCCGGATAGCAAGGCTCGGGGAGCCTTGGAACCTGCGGAGCACTCTTGGGGAAAGCACGATACCATTCCTTTTTCCACCGGCTGTTGCACAACGCGCTGAGGTACATCCGGACCGTGTGAGGCTTCCAGGAAGGTTGCGGGCGCCGCACCATCTAGCCGAGGCGCGCACCCCGACAATTGTACACTGTTTCATTGTATGCATTTGACTGATTTTTTGTTAAAATCCAGGACGGCTAGTGATAAACAGGGAGTGACTTAAGAGACAATTAAATGAAATTTACTGACATATGTTTTGTTGTGGCTGTTCAGTGAACAACAGGATATTATGAGGCTCTACATTCATAAAGTGATATTATACCAATTTTAAAACCCAAGAAAGCAAAAAACCCATCCCTTTTGTAAAGTCTCATTACATGCAACCATGTTTAGCAGAAAGCTCCACGGGGTTCAAACCATAAACCTAGAAGTGTCAAATGAGATGAGTCAATTTTCCCCCTTGTGCAAATTTGCCTGTCAGACTCAGATAGTCTCACCAGGCAAACTGAAAAGCAGGTGCCGGTAAAATCCTTTCAACTGACATTATTCCTCTGCTGTTTATAGAAGCCTACACGCAGGCACTGAGCACAAAAGGAACTGTTTGCTCAGTTTTCTGTCTAAATAGCCAGCTTTTTCTGGTCATTACTGCATGTCACATATGCTTTGTAAATGCAAAATCTCATGCATATTTGGGAATAACACCTCACTAGCTGTTGCAGCTGAACCAGCTGAGCAATAGCCTGCAAAGGCCTGGATAATGCCAAGCTGGAGATTTCTTAAGCATTTGTCAGCTGTCTATGAGGTGGAAACATGGAAATGAAAGTGCGGGTGGAGCAGGAAGCAGAAAGCATGTGTGAAGGTTCATGTGAAAGCAGTTAACAGTATTAACTTCAAACGTGCTTACACAAAGACACATACACAACTGTTTGTCTTTTCTGCAAATGCTAATGGGAGTTACTACTTTTCATATTCTGCTGAGAGGGGGCTTTATAATACTTCCTGCCTAGAGTGCTAGCTGAATCCTTTGCACCAACAGTACTATAAACTTCATAGCTTGACAGGAAACTAATTCAGCAACCCCTCAATCCAACCAGCCTATCCAAATCCACATTACTTTTTTGCATGCTTTCTGCTATCTGTGAAAAATGCACAAGGAAGTAACCCAACTGTGAATATGGAAGAGGGGAGAAATGGAAAGGAGGACTTCTTCCCTTGACAGCAGCCTCAAGATAGAGGAATTCCAAAATATCAGAAAGTCATGCCTATATATGTCAATATATGTTCTTTTCCGTCCTCCCTGCCACCCTGCCTCCCACCAACTATTAGCTATTTGGCATATGTTCATACCAGTGGAGTGGAGAAAAACACTATAGTCTTGCCAGGCCAGGATGTTCACTTTTTTCCAAAGTCCACTTGCTGGACATTGGCAGAAAATATGTAGAAAAGCTAGGTCTTGTCTATGGCTCTTGCCTACAACCACTAGCGTCTTGGGAGTTTCCTCAAAATTAATTTTTCTAAGAAAGATTATCAAGCAGTTGTTTACTTTTTCTCCCTTACAAAAGGCATTCTCATGAACTGAAGGCTGGAATAAGACTCCTCAGGAAAAATAATTGGGTCACCAAGTACGGCTAGAGAAAACACGAGTGATGTGCCCCTCTTGCTTTCTATCTGCAAATGCAAAGCATCTTTGCAGAACCTGGCACTGCTACAGGTGTTGCATGGCTGGCAGACCTCAGCTGTTTTTCTAGCCTCTACGCTGTGAAGGACTACAGGTAGACAAACACAGAAGAAATTTTAAAACTGTCTTTTTAAAGCAGATTTCCATGCAGCCTATGCAGCAAATTATGAATGATCGTTATTGTGTGTGTGCTAAGAATTTTGTGTGCCTTTCTGGCTTCTCTGAAGTCCCACGTCTTTCCCACCTATTTCTGCAAAGTCGCACTTTTGCCAAAAGGCAAACCTCCTCCTCACAGCCGTTGTATGGCACTACCTGACACAGACACTGGGAGGAGAAATCCCCCTACGGCCAGCCTCGCAGGAATCAACTTTTGCTTGCCTATCACTGGTACTTGCTGCTGGTACTTCCCTCCCAAACACGACTGGGGCAAACCCCCTCCTCTCCAGCTGTAAGGTTGAATTGCAGGATTTAAATCACTCCACTCACTTCTAAACTTTGTCCACGTGGGGTCTTGCACGCGCTGTCTGAAATACCTCAATGCTACAAGCTGCCCAACTGCACCCTGCACCTGAACAGTGTGACATCCTTCAGACATCCTCCTCGTCCCTGCAGAACAGGGAGTGGGGGCAGCAGCTGAGGGGCAGAGGTCATGCTGAATTGCGGCAGCGAGCTCACACGACCACCATGTCACAAGCCAGTTCTTTCTCTGGAGCATTGTTCACTTTCCTACATTTGAAGGACACTGTTACACCTTTGTCCAGACCCACCGCCCCTGGCATGCTGCTGCAGCAGGCTAAAGGGCACACATCCACCTCTGACTGCTCATTTCCTCCAGTTATTCTTTTGTTCCCATATGGCTCATGATAAGGGGTTAGCCTGCCTGATTTACTTCAGGCACATAACAAATATTATCTCTCTCCTTGTTCTCCTATAGCAAAGCACAGATTCCATGATGTAACGTAAGTAAAAGGCTAACTCAGTTCAGCTGCTGGATATAACCAAGTTTTCATGTAGTTCCTTTGATAGAAGTGACTCTTGGCATCAATTTTTCAACTACAGAGCTAGAGACTTCTGATACAGAATCAAAGTGAGGGATGAAGAGAAGGTAGAAGATGAGGTGAGAATCCAAAGCATTACATAAGGCACGCAACTGTAGAAGAAAGTAGGGAAAAGAATGGAAAAAGAACTAAAAAAATAACTTGTTTCAATAGTTTTCTTGTGAAACTGAGTTTTGCAATAAAGTCATGATAGCTGAGGAAGCAAAGGCAGAGACTTCAATAGCGAGAACAGTCAAGTCTCACAAATTTCTTACATATCATGTTCAGGTGGAATCTTGAGCCAGACAGGCACGTTAGAGCACACAGGACTCTCTAAGCTGCCTCAGCATTCTGATGCTCACCCAATATCCTCCAAGGACGAAACTTGAGAACTACTAATACGTCCCCAAAACTCTGGGGGCCAAATTTGCTTGTCCTGTTGTCATTGAGGTCTGGGAAGAAGTCACACACAACTGAGTAAGAAGAAGGACTGCAGCAGGATGCAGTTCCTACGCCCTTGTGTTGGGTACTGGGTTTTGCACAAACTTTGTACTGTGAGGTATAAGCCTCCTGAATACCATATTTGACTAAAAGTGATGGATGGAATTGGGTTCATCCAAATTATAGTATTGAGTCACTTGTTTTAAAAAAGTTTATTTAAACAAAGTAGGTACATTTCACAGAAATGGTATAAAATGTGTAGCATATTATAAACAATACTGTTACTTTACAGAGAGTAGTTGTTACTATCCTAAATATTGCTATTTAAAAACTAATGAGCCTGCTTGGTGAATCAGAAAGCTAAAAATCCCCATCTTAGGCACTCTGAGAAAAAACCAGTATGTGATATAACAAAGCAGGTGTCCACTTTTTCATTCACTCTACTGATTGTTTGTATTGCTGCACCATTAATTCACCAGTTCTTATTATGTGGAAGTATCCAGTCCCTGGAGTCACATGCCAAGACTTGATTTCCATTAATTGGAGTACAAATTGCACTTGTTTAGCTCACCAAAACCCCATGCAACTCTAAGGAAAGCTGACTGAGGGTCTTCACACTGATTAACTTAAAGGACAGAGACCATATGAATGGACAAAAAACCGAGCTGTTTTTCCAAGTCGTGCAGGTGTGTCACACTGATATTGCTTTTCGTAAGTAACTTGATTTTAAGTTGGCAAGTCCATGCAGATTTCAAGCTTGACTTCAATGGAACCTGAATGCTCAGCAGAAACAGACTTTACCCTCAGTGGTGATAAAATGTCAAAGAGTGAATTGAGCCTTTTTACAGCACTGGAGAACGGAGTAGACCTCAAACATTCATAACTTTGCACACAAACACAGAGGTGTCTGTTTTCTGATCTTTGGGATGTCAGGGTGCAAAGAAGTAAGTAAAAATGAAGAGCACAGCACCAATCCATAACCACAGCTAAATCAGATACCTGCTCATTCTCACAACACTTCAGCACGTGAGTCATGACTGACATTCTTCACATTTACATTTGTGTGACAACAGGCATAAAGTATATGTTGAGGTAAAAGGATATGCACCAGGTTTGCATTGGTGTAAGCAAATCTAGAAACAAGCAAGCTATAAAATCCATTAATTCACGCACAATAGAGAAAGAAAAATCCCCCTATTTTTAAAACATATAGATACATGTAGATCAAACCATGTATGTTTTCAAAATGTTCAAGAATAAACTGACTTTTCTGCATGATGACATAAGCTTTACAGTAGTTTAAGCTTGGCTTGGACTGAAAATAAAGAAGCTTGAACTCTGGCCAGCAGAGCTCCTTTGGAACTGTTTGTCAAGACAGAAGAATGAGGTCAGAAGTCCAAGAACATTGATGTTTCATTCACCATCTTCAAGTAGTTGTTTTAAGTTGTTCTGTATCTTAGAAAAAGAGAGGGAAAGAGTTGGGAGGCAAGAAGCGTTATACAGCATTTTAAATAAAAAATAAAATCAAGACATACTCTTCAATATACTCTGTGTGCTTGTTAATTCTGTCACACCTTTTCATACCAATGGTATTCCTGTTAAATGTTTCCTGATGTGCTAGCATCAAAGGGAACACCTAGACACAATCAACCAGCAGGACATCTAGCTGTCATATTATTATATCTCTTGAAATTTTCTCCTCTAGATTGTCTCCTTCACTAGTCATAAGAAAATAAGATAGAAATAAAAATTAGAGCTAGAAGCAATGGGACAAGAAACTGAATTATTTTTATATCTTCCTTTAGTTACAATGAGAGCAATGTTAGCCAGTTGCATCCTCGAGAATAATTTGAACAGACAGTATTTTTACATGGCCTATTTATCTACTTTTCATCTCCTTGTCCTTAAAAGCAGAGACGAGGGAATACCGTGGGTCACATCTCCTGACACATACTCTCAATATCTCAGTATCTTAGTAACTTGCAGTCACTGGTTACAGAAGTTTCAGTCACAGCTACTTTCAGGCTTTAACTTGAGGAGCCATTGTACTTCCTGTTCAAGGATACCACTTTTTAGTTCTACTTCATGGTTTCTATCCCAGATGCACACCTTTCTCAAAAGGTGCACTTTGAGGAAAGGGAAAAAGTAAGAAGTACCTAATTTTATGAGAATCACTTAGCACATAAACAGGAATTTCCATTTAACCTGCTTGGTTAGTGTAAAGGCCACATTTTCCCTCCCACAATTTAATGCTCTATCCTTTGATAGACATGGTGCATTTTAAAAACCTGTTAAATATAATTAAATACCAAATTAGCAGAATTTTGCTAAGCCATGGTAGTTCCTTGCCTCCAGGTATGAAGGCAAACTTGTAAAAATCACAAGGTCAAACTGAAAAAGCCATTGCAACATATTCTCACACCATACATTTTTAAACTGCAGAGTAATTTTTAGTTTTTAATCTAGATCTAATCTCAGCGCTCTAATTTACACTGTTGTGGTCACAGAGGAAGGGAAGGGAGAGATGACGAGTTATATTGGAACTTTCATGCTACCTTTGCTGCCGCAGCCCATTACCAGCACCTTTCATTAATGCATATGAAACTGTTAAGCAACTGCAGTAACTTAGCTCAGAGAAAAAAAGCTATTGGATTTCTAACCACTGCACATCTAGATTAGAACAGGATGTGGCAATAAGCAGCTACAGGCAATACTGATTTAGCTTGTATGCAGAGCACTTCATTGCCTTGAATATTTGGCAAATAAGGGTAAGTCTTTAAGGGTCCAAACCTGTAGACAGTAAATGAAAAAAAAAGACACTAAACAAAAAAAGCACACCACTTAAGACTCTAATGCAGGACAGAGGGTCATTTCTCTGGGAACAGCTGAATGATCTGACCATACAGCTGTCTATTACTGTCTCCAAGCAGACACTATATAAGGGAGTGGGAAAGTGCCTTCCTGCAAAGGGCTGGCTGGCTTCCCACTGAAATGAGGTCTCCCATGAACCATCTTGCCAGCCTGTCCCAGACAGCAAGAAAGCAATAACCTCTTAAATGACCTAATTTGGCTGAAGATTGTATCTGATAACCATCTGGTAAGCATTTTCCCCTCGTATTCACACTGTTATTATTCAGAGAATAGAGAGGGGTTAAGCCAACATTTCCATAGCCAAGGGGGTGAAGATATGGGGGAAGAAACCCCTTTTTGGCAGTATTTTTAAAATCTATGCCACACATGTAAACAGTGGTATTATATAATCTTAGCTTTATGCTATTTGAGAAACTTGGTTGGGAGAAAAAAGGTATTGAAAGACAGTTTTAGAAACAGAGGCAAAAATATCCCATGTGACTTAAGCACACAGGAATTCCAGCAACTTTTGGATTTGTTCCACTAGTGCTTTTGTCATGCTTGGCCCGTGTATGTGTTCCCAACACACAACATTTCACCCACCAGTACTGGATGCATTTGTCAAGGTTTGGGGGCAGATGGGGCAAGGTCTGCAGGGGCTGCAGCCGTGGGCGAGGACCAGGGGCTGCCCTGTGCTGGTCACAGCCATTACAGCAGCATCCAGGGGACTCACCATGGCACTGCTGAGCCCCAGCCATGAGAGTGGTCGAGCCTCTGGTGAAGTATTGTAGAAAGAGGAAAACCACCAAATAAGGAAATAAGGTCTGCACACCCACTCATTTTGCATAGGTTTCCAACTTAAGTCACCAAATACATTTAGTTTTGCAATTAGAAAATGGCAAAAAGCAAGGATCAGGTATAGGGAATTACACAACCAGTGCAGCAGCATTTGTGTTACTGAAGTAAAACAGGCAGATGCCAGCCACTTTGTGTGGACAAGCTGACTATGTATGAAAGCAAGCATCACTTTTCTTAGTTAAAAAACAAAAAGCCCCAAACAGAAAAGTTCATCAATTAGCAATAAAGGTTAAGTTCAAAATCCCTAGCCCCGATGGATTAAAAAAAAGAACTGAGATCATTACATGCAATAATCACTGCTGAAGTGTCTACTTCAGGGACACTTTTTCTGGTTATAAGCCTCAGTTCACGGCAACACTTTTACACATACCAATGCTTATACCTGCATTAATTTACAGTGCAAAAACTAGTCCTTTGTCTAGGAAAACATGCCAGCTTTTGGTATTGAAGCTGGGGGTAACTCGACACTTTCCAAAGTAACAGATCACAGAAACACAGCAAGAGCCTGATTGGGCTATCAGCATTTGCATTAAAACATAGGATGTTACCTTTTCCAATTTTATAAGATTAGCAGTTAACTCATCACAAAGGGCATCAGCATTAATTTGCAGATGAGATCCCAAATCTTGATGCACTTGATGTCTGTCAAACAGAATGAAAAAGGAAGTGTGACAGATTCAAAAAAAGAGGAAAACAGAACTGGATACACATGTAGATGGCAACAGAGTGGCAAAATTGTGAAGGGTAGTTGTTTACAGAAACAAAGCCCTAAGTCACTTCTTGACTACATTCTTTACGTGGTCTCATTCTCCAGAAGCTTGGATGGAAAACTTTACAGCTATTTCCACTAAAAATTTTTTTAAGTTCCACATTCTGTGACTTGGAGGAAATCAAAAAGCCCAAGTCCTTGACGTTACAGAAGTGGACATTAGATTTTCTTTCCTGTATCTTGTACTGTTTGGGATCAGAGCAACAGAAACAGGACTTTCTTGTGTTAGTGTTTCTGAAGATGGACACAGCATCCTCCTAATAAAAATATGCCAGAAGTGAGAAAAATGCTTTTGACATTCTCTACTCTGTGAGGCAGGTTTACCCCACTTCTTGCATTTTTGGTGAAATATAAATGCAAGGCTGTTTAAGATAGAGCACCATTTCCTTCCTCTCCCTTTTTTATGAAGAACCTAACTCTGTCTTCTGACACAAGCATACAAGTCCTACTGCTTTCCACAGATGACAGCTGAGACCAGTTGGATCACAAGCAGCAAGTGACCTGTTTTGTCATGGATGGGTAATCAAAGAAAGTGGAATTCAAAAGCACACTTATGTAAGAGCTTGCTAAATTTGAACCACTTTGCAGACAGTTCCACCACGCCTGAGTCAGATCTGTCTTGAATTTTACTCTTCCCCTCTTTTTTTCATGTGGTACTTCTCCAGCTGTCAGCATTTCCACTCATGTTGCATGTGGCTGCAGGTTTTGCACTGAGTTTACAAATGACTTTTGAAGCCATATTTTTCAGAGCAGCTCAGGAAAATAAATCTGTTATAAGAAGGGGAGAAGAGTTAATGCAAAATCTAATGCTCAATAAACTGATTAGCATTCTCAGCAGTATCCAGTTTAACTGCCTTCTGTCCTAAGACAAGTGCAGGGAGCCGATACAACATAGTGGCAAACTGCTGTGGAAAACATACATACCTCTGCACTACCTCTCCATTTTAATGTTTGTGTATTTTCTGTCTGTGCAACATGGAGACAAAACAACAATATCCAAAGAAACAAAAAAGCTAACTGCAGGGGCAGATAACAGTCATGACTCTAGCTACAGAAAGGAATTATTTATGTAACTACGGTCCCTTTCCCCATTTCCTCTTCAAATACACAGACTACTGTCCCTTGGTGTGTTTGGATTTTGGTTTGGTTTGGTTCTGTGGCGTGGGGTTTTTTATTTTAGAAAGGCAGGATATCAGTTTCTAAATGGAATACAGGCAACACAAAGCTTCAGAAAATGGTATACAAACAAGACAGATGTATTAGCCCAAAGATTATGAAGTATGTTTTGTTACTTTAGGCTAATCAAATTACACTAAGACTGAAGACAGAAGTTATACCTTTTTCATGGAGTCATTGCTCTGGAAAGGAACTACTCACTTCAGCAGTTTACAGTGAAGTTATTCACAGCTATCTGAAACATTCTCCAGGCAGTAGTACACCACAGTATACCACACTTGTACTAATAGTCTTAGACAGCAAGATGAGATCAGCCTCGTACAGACAAAAGAACTACAGAACACTAAAGAGTCACAAGGGCACTATAGTATCATAGTGGTTCTGAAGAAAATAGATGGGCATGAGAGATACTGGAAAAAGATTTTAAACCCCCAACATTTTACAGAGTTTATCTTACTCCTTAATATGTGAATCAAAGGCTGTGATGGACATAAGGTGTTCCTCCAAGACACTGATTTTATATCTCATGTAGAAGGTAGAAAGTATTAATACACAAACACTGTAAGAGAGAAAAATAAAGTATATCAGTTAAGGACACTTTAGCAGTGCCTGACAAATGTATTGTTAAAAGCCATTTAAATTGTTACTTGTACATGTTCAATAATAAAGGTATCATCCTTAGAAACACTTCAGGAATACCATCAGTGGCATTCAGGCAGTTATGAAAATCTCAAACTTGACTATGGGTTTGCTAAGTGACATGCAAAAGGAACCTGCAAGTGCTTAAACACTTTTAACACTTCCTGAATCAAAAGACCCTTTGCTTTCAAAAGTAAATGGGCAGTTAAGTGAGCCTGTCCCAGCAGACTCACGTACATATATATACACATACATACACACACACACACACACACACACACACACACACACTCTTCTGGAAAGTAAAAGCCACAATTCCCAATAATTTCCTTTTTTTTCAAGTGAACCTTATCATGTAAACATAAAAAAAACCCTAGAATTTTGACAATCTTGTTATTGCTAACTTACAGAACTGCATAAAATACAAGTATATGGTTCAGAGATAAGAGCTTCTGAGACTTCAGTTTGTGGAGGAACCTGAAGGCTTCAGAATGGCCTGCAAGGGAAAGAACCAAGTGTTACTTTGATCAGAGCAGACCACAGCATACAAACAGTGTTTTGAAGTATGCAACAGATAATGCAAACAGATAACAGGGATAAACGAGAAAAATATTCCAAATTATGTGAACTGACATAATTACACAAATTTATCTCACGTAACTCCAGCTGAAGATTTGCCCTTGATTTCTTACCATTTTGAGGTCTGTTCCGGGCTTTTCCATCAGGCCCACGTTTACTATGTGCATCTGAACGAACAGACTTGGCCTCAGTCTTGGAAACTTTCAAGTGAGTCTCTGTTTCGACAACGTGATAATCTGTCAAAAGAAAGACTTTTAATGAACTTGAAGACTGAAGTGAAAGGAAATCGTTGATAGCTTAAGTTGGTCAAGAAACAGGGGAGGAGAAGGATTTTAAAAGGTACATTTCTGTACTTGGATAAAAAGAGGCAGTTGGTTACTATCCTTGAAACAGTTTACATACTAATTCCACATCAGCACAAAATAAAAAGAAGCACCTGCATTGAAAGAACATGATATATTTATATTTCCAGATATTTTGAAAGATGGCAACCCAAAAAAATGTTGAAGGCTACTACTGAATTTCCAGGCAGAAGATTATACAGTCACAAAACCCACCTCTCAAAAGGCCTGAATATACCACAGTAAAGATTCCAAGTTACTTTAATAGCAAAATCAAATGGACAGTGCATTGTTACTTTAAAAAGGACATTACAACTCCCTTCCCTGACTGTCTTTGAAAATGCTGATGATGTCCTTAAAGAAATGGGACAGAAAAATCTAATTTGTGGAAAAAAGGAAATAGAATGGCTTGAAGTAGTTATTAGCCAGAAGAAAGCAAGACAGCACATTAAATCATTATTCTGAAGCACTTCTGTGGCGTATGATGACACCACAATTCAGTTACTGCTTCACAAAAAACAGCACACAGTTAAAAACAGACACACAGTAATCAAACATCAATGAAAACCAATAGCCCCAAATCATTCTGCTGAACGAAAGACACAGAGCAAAAAGGAGAGTTAATCAAAAATCACATGACAAAAAACTGCTACAAAAAATGCCAGTTTCTTTTAATAGAGTTTCTTATACAAATTATAGTCAAGATGGAACCCAAAGTATTGACAACATACCAACACAGTAATATCTTAATATATATTAATTGTACAACAGAATACTCTAGGTATTCATACTAACATTCAGCATGGGCTACATAAAACAATTACTGCTGTACTCATGAACATATATGTAGTGAGTTCCAACTACAATGGCTGCTAATTAGGTGAAGAACTTGAGACAATAGGAGATTACAAACAGCAGTGTTAAGGAAGAACAACCTCAGACAGTATCTGCAAGTGTCTTAATAGCTGCAAAGAATCAAATGAGTGTTTAGAAAACAAACCCACAAAAACACATGTCAAAACCAATGCTCTTGATGCCTGAAAGCCAGCATGGTACAGAATGTTATCTGTATAGATCTGAAGTTACACTGACTTGTACTACTTTACAATGGGTTTTGATTGTTTGTTTTTCTTTTGTGTTTTAAAGCAGGAACAGTTCCTACGTTCTACCTCTGGTAGCATGGCTAAGCAACTGGAACCAGTAGTGACAATTCAGATCTGCTGATGACCAAGTCACTGCCTGAGTCTGGACTGTAAGAGGATATAGTAACAGAAATGCAGGTACTGGGGCCTTGAGGAAGACCTCAAAACCCACGTAATTTTCCAGGACTGTGGAGAATGTAGATTCCCCATCAGAAGGAGATACAAAACTGAAAGCTAGAAAGAAACAAAACTGAGAGCTAGTCCATTGTCCTTTTCTTGGGGCTCCATGATCCCACTCACCTTGGAAGCATTCCAGCTCTGGTGTCTGTGAGCCTGTGCTGCTGGACTCTTCCATCTCTTGTCTTCGCTGCTGCACTATTCCATCCAGATCAGAATAATCTTCATTGAAATCCTGATGGGGAGAAAGAATCACAAAAGGCTCAGCCCTGTTCTAAACACTAATTTCCTCTGGCCTTCCTCTAGTCTGAAACAAAGCGCAAAGCTTTAAAACTGTTTAACCAGGAACAATCTCCGACATCAAGATGTTGAGATCAAATTAAAAAAATAAGCTCCATAAGATCACCAGAATTCAAGCCTCATCCCCTGCCTTGTCTAAAAGAAAGACTGTTGAATTAGACAGTGAAGTCCCAGACAAGCATTAATAGACTCAGACACTGGTCATCACACGTGGCTACTCAGCTCTTTCAGACATGTGACCTGGCTTATAGAAGAAGGTTTGCTACGCAAAACACTTCAAAAACTGTTCACGGCAGAGGATGAAGCAACTTCAAGTCAGTAGAGTGAAAGCTGACTGCTAGAACATGAAGACACATGTCTTCTTCATGAATGCTAGAGACATGAAGAACACACAGACCTTGAATAAATCCACAGCATATGCAAGTATATAAACTGCATCTGACCAGACAATTATGCTAATTATTCCCACTGTGTTCCAGCGTTAAAAACTCATGGAAGTTTTAGAAGAGATGTCATGATTTCCTTCAGTTTCCTTTCTTCAGACATTATAAATAGTACTTGCAATGAAAGATGCCATGCAACAAAAGAACAAACTTCTAAACCATTTACCAGGGACAGAGTTGTAGGGCGATCAGCCCTGAAGCTGTTTTCTGCAGAAGAGGGATTTGGACTGTTGCCCACGCTTGTATCCTGAAAAAAAAGCAGGAGTGTTAACAAGGAACACACTCAGAAACTACCTAGTATTTCACAGCAGAAAAGCAGTAATGACGAACACAAAGCTACATACCATCTTCACTGCCACTAGTACTTACCTCAAGATGTCTACAGATAGATTTTAACAGCTTGTAGGTGGTATCTCTGGAGAGTAACGAGACAAACATGTACTGAAAAGCAAAAGTTCCACAACTGTTTGAGCAAAGGCATACAGTACAAGCTTCCTCTGATGTAAATAAAACTGATAGGTGATTTTGCTGATCAAGTAACTGTTTTCAAGAACTTTAGTACTGCAAGAAAAGCCTGCAGTCCTTCTAAGCCTACAACTTGATTACAAAACACAGAAAAGGCACATTAAAGTTACCTTGTTCTGCTGCAGGAACCAGAGCATAATCCACATCTGTTCTTTCTTTTAAAAAGATTTTCATGCTATGTTTTACCTACCCCTTAGAAAAAACCCCAAAACAAACAAAACCCCAAACTTGCTTTCATGTATAGTCTCCTGCAAGCATAAAATACTTAAGCAATGAAAATGGGTTGTTTCTAAAGCTGCTCTTAGGATAATCACATTTTCTGCTGATTGACGCAATTACTATTCCTGAATATCACTGTAAGCAACAGTTTTTTGTGTATCTAGGGTATCAGTGGTTAGGTAAGAGATGTAAGTAAATGGAAGAATACTGTCAGAGCTGCCAATAAAGAAGGTAACGCTCTGTGCATGCACCTCCTGACCCCAGCTTTTTCAGTTCTCAGGTGCTATGGAATCTTGGAAAACAGGGAATGAAAGATTACAGAGAGCAGGTGACAAACAGAGATTCTGGTTTTTATTTTCTCACCAAGTTTCTACGTAGCTTTTTACTGCAGATTCAAAGAAAAAAAAGACAGGGAGTTAGTAAGAGGAAAAAAATTTTGTCCTTGTCTGTCAAGAGAGGAGGCAGAATAAGCTAGAATCATCTCCCAAGAAACCAGACCCCCTCAGGGTTCTGAGTCTAAATACCCACATGCAACCAATTCCTATAGCTGTTTAAGTGGCCACTTGGCACTTTCAAGTATTCTTCTTATTACTACCAATAAGCAGGGAGAAAGAAGAAGTAGAAAAAAAATGAAAAAGAAAGCAGGCAGAGTGAAATACCATTGTCCTCTAGCAGTACTTACCCTATCTGTCACTGTTGCTATGATCAGAGCATTTGGCACCAGAAGGGCAGTTTTGGTTTTCTTCAGAAGTGTCACTGACAGCACAGGTATACTAATCTGAAACAAGATCAGTGCAGTGTTGGAATCCCAGCACACACATACCAATCTGCATCACGCTCTCCCCCGAGGGGCCAACCCACCTACTAGGGTAAGCCAGACCTTCAACACTCGCCATTTAAAGATTTCTCCACTACCTTCCTGATTACTATTATTTCATGTGGGTTAGGTATAGTTTCAGATAAATACTATTTCTTAACTACTTTTACTTCTGGTTTTATAAAACGCTAATTCAGGCTTTTGTTTGTGTCTTCCTTTCCTGATCCCTTCCGGCTCTCACAAGACTAAAGGCTTAGTTCACTGTAGATCAGCAAAACAGACCAGTCTTAAAGCTATGCTTCTTTGTTTAGAAAGCGAATATTTCAGAACACATCAGACAAGAGAAACTTCTTGAAGAATGAACATAAAAGTCTTCTTACTACTTACAGATCTGTAACAAGCCGGTGAGTAAACAGCTCATCCTTCAGCGATGCTGAAAGACCCCATACCCACACACCTGCTGACTTAAACTGACTCCTGTGTGTGCCAACCAGGCTGTCTACATTTACATCAAAAAAGTTCTCAGTCTTCCTTCCTGCTTTGTGTTTACATCCAACCCCATTAGCTTAATGTCTGCTAAATTTCAGAGTATTTCACTTCAAATATTCTGCATGGGTTCTTCCTGTAAATACCATGCTACAAAGAAACAAAAACCTGGTTTCACAGCTAGATGAAAAGCCTAGAGGTTTAGCGAGTCAGGCAAATATAATAATCCTGCATATACATGATTAAGATACAGATTCTGTTAAAAATACCTTTGGCATCGGCTGTCACAACTACCTGGGAAATTTGAAAGCAAGGTTAAAAGTGTCCATAAATTGTTCACTTAGCAATCACAGCACTGAATTAAAAACATGTCATCGGAGGAGAATGAAGTTACTCTGTGCAGTTTCTTGCTAACTTTTAGTTAGCAAGAAAATTATGAAATGAAAAACTGTTCCATGTGGAAAAAAATTTACTTATGTATAACAGTGTGTTTGCAAATACTGTTTGAACAGAAATCCTGCTAATAGCTACAAAAAAGCAGCTTACCGTTTTTCTAGTTGGTTCAGTTCACGGTTCATCTCAAAGAACTTTAAATCAGAGATGTTAACGGCATTCTACCGTGTGCAATTTTGATGGGTAACAGTACTGTAATCAAGACTAAAGTGTACTTCAGTGGGATTAAGCACTTGCTTATTGCACTGTTCCCACAGCATTAAATTGAAATGGTAAAATCACTACTTGATCACAACTATGTCTATCTGGAATAATAATTATTTCAGAATAAAAGGTTTACCTGCAGGCAACTTAGAAAATAATTTAAAAGGGTAAGATAATGTCTAAATCCAAGAAAGACTCAAGGCCAACATATACAGCCAAATTAGAGCTACGTGGAAAGAAAGTGATGTCTTTCAAAGCCTATTCAATCCTGCAGAAGCAATCTTTTATTTTTGAATATGCAGAGTGTCTTTACTGCATACTCAAAACTGCTGATTTGCAAGGCTGTTCCCTGCACCAAAGCTTTCAATAACAAAAATTCTACAGGTAGAATTCATGCCAGAAATTTACTAAAATATGTAGATCTGCTGCTTCTCACAGTGAAACACTTTATCACGAAACTTCAATTGTACTAAAAGTTCTAAGCAATAGAGGCTTTGCATCTTGGAAACTCTGTCAGTGTATCCAACTGCTAAAGATGTTCCTCTTCCTGTTCAGCTTGATTTCTTCCTTCCCCTTCCACTATATCATTTTTCACTGTATCTCTGATTTTCATGCTTTTTTCTTGATGGTATTCCTAAAAGCTGAACAAAGCTGTAAGTAAATGATAAGGACTATCCCCTTCACTCTTGATTTTCCCCACTATGTTTTCAGAAAACAAGATCCAGAACTGAAAAATTTGCAATATCGCTATAATCACATTTACAAATACTGTCTGCTCTACCATATCTTGCAAAATGTTTTCACTTTTCATCATATACATAGTATATATACGTATATACTATTTGTATATATATAGTATATACTATATACACATTCATGTATATTCATCATATACATTGTATATATTCCTGAATTTAAAACCCTGTTGACAAAGATAATTTCCTAGTACTACATCATTATCATTCTGCATCTTTTTTTTCAGGGTTTTCTAGTCAGTACAGTTCTACTATATTCTTGTATACATTTAGCTTAGCTTGAATTTAGAAAGCTGTTCCACAGTTTGAAGTAGTCATATTTGCTCATGGTGGACAGAAGATTGGTAGTACAGCAGCTTCAATTTTAATGAAATAGCCAAGATAGCTATTACTAATAAACAGAATGACAGTATTCAACCAGTTGTTAATTTTCTTTGTGTCACATAGCTTTCACCAACATATACACCATCCACATTAATGTACTGTCTACGACTAACAGAATCCAGAAGTCAACAACAGTCTTGGGCCAAGTGGTGAAACACAATAACCCATAAGGTCACTATGGACAATGTGCTGCTAATAATTTTAAGCATTCTTTAAATCTATTACAGCTTATAAAAAGCCCTTTAAAGACAGGTGGTATTCCATCAAAATAGTTGGCAGCAGAGAAATGACCTAATCTCAACCTCTAAACTGATTTCAGCATTCAATTCACTGGATCTAACCAGGAACTTTGTCCAAGGATGTACCTGAAAGAAAGAAGCCAAAGAAATCCTTGAAGCAAATCGAGCTGTTTCCCCAAAAAAGGTCAAAAACAAAGCAGAGTTTATGTCAACAAAGTGCACTCCAAAAGCTCCAAATCAACAGAGCTAGATCTTTTTGCAAAGTCTTTGCTTTTATCTGTATGCATATCATTCACCACAGGGGGACTAAGTCTTAGGTAGGTCACCAGACCCAATTAAAGACTAAATTAGGACCTTCCCAACAGTTCACATCTCATTTCTGTTCTGCATACCAGGCTCACAAGTAAAAACCTTGCAAACTCATTTTTCTTTTCCTGTTCTCTGTTTATGCAAAACAGGAGTGCTACAAGAATCCTTTAAAGAGCTTTGCTACTCAAGTGAGAAGCCAGTGTTAGTTCTTCCTCTTTAACTGCCTTAATATGCTTGATCCTTCCCTCCAGTTCCCCAGCTATAGTCCTGGGAGTCCTTAACACTTTTCAGCCTTCATTCTTCCTCCTCCTCCTCTTTTAAGTACTTACCTCAAGAGAGACATTTTTGCAGTTTGCGCTACATGGGTTTGGCAATCCCCTCACTGCTGCTTGTCAGATCCTTTCCTTTCGACACAAAGTCCTTAAACACGAGACTCAGTCTCTAATAGCTATAATAGTTCTCCAGCTCCAGAGTGAATTTAGGGCATCACTTATGAATAGTGATTGCATTTGACATAACTTAAAAGTATTAGTATTCTAGTCTTGCATAATAATTTGAACTTCTGGTGATGAACAAATTGTTAAGAATAGCATCACTGTTCCTTACATTAAGATTTTACTAACCTTAGTGTCTTTACCAAAAACCTTGGAATGGAAGCAAATCCAGTTTTCAGAAAGGAATAATTTTCCTTGGTACAGAATTTCTTTCTGCAGAGCACAGGTAAAGCCTGAAACAAATAGATACTCTGTAATCTTTAAGGCAATCACAACCGAAGCCAAGCCAATTTGGCTTTAGTTTTGTTCTTTTTCCAAAGCCGTAATATGGTTTATACCTTTTGATAAACATTGTCAAATCTCGATATTTTCAATAAGTTTAACTAATACTGAAAAGCTCAAAAGATGTTACAGGCCTAACTTTAGGCTTAAAATATTTGAAGGACACTGACTGAAATGAATAAAATGAATAGTAACATCTAATTGGCCTCCAAAAGTCAAAAATCTTTTTTGGGAGAGTATGATCTAGCTTCCTATAAATTCTTTGCTACCTTCTAGGTAACTGTATTACCTAAACTTAAAGAGTTTAATGAACGCTTTTATCTTTAAACTTCTAGCTTTATGGCAGTTGTCTAAATTAGACGTCCAGTAGAGGTACAACACATTTAAACTAATACTTCACGGATATTGAGCATACCATTTCTCACTCATGAACCAGCTTCCCTGTATTCCTTTCAAGAAACTTTTGCTATACATGTCTGTGTAGAATTCCCTTGTTATAAGTACCACAGTATTAAAACATTTTATGTCACTTTCCTATTAGTGTTTTTAAATATTAAAGCATCATCAACAGCAAAAACTCAAGCTAATCACTTGACTAATGCTGTCTCAAGTAGTGCCTTTAGTAAGGAAGATTCAGTAGCAAAAAACATTGCACTAAGGTACTCTGCTAAGAATGGCAAACTGGACTACAATTTCCAAATACACCAAACATGCAGAGATATAAGTTTTCCAAGATTATAACAAAATGCTCATTGCATGTGGATCAAGGCCCCGTAGCTCTAAGCAACTGGAGCAAAAGATTTTAAAATTTAGGTAGTTCCTCTTTTACATCACCACAAATTGTTGGGTAACAACATTATCTAGGATCTGCAGCCAACAACAACACAGGGATGAATACTTACTTTGTTTCAGTGGTTCATCAATGGGAACATCTAGAAACAGCTTATGAAAGTGTGCATTTGCCTTCAGCTAAAAAACAAAAAGCCCCACACCCAAAAGACACATACTTTATTAAACAGTCTGACAACGTAGTGACCTGCTACACTTCCTGTCCTCCCCACACCTTCTCATTTTGCCCACCTTTTTTACAATAAATCCTCATTTTTTCCTATATAGCTATTAACTCTATATTCTGCTTTACCCAGACTTGAACACACTGATGAAAAAGTAACCTATGTCCTTATAAACCATGAATTATAACATTGTGGAACAAAAGGCCTCTCATGTAGTTACATGTTTACTCTTACTATACATAAGCATAAGAGTCTCTGCCTCACCTGATTTGA
The DNA here is from genome assembly GCA_013397565.1 of Ptilonorhynchus violaceus. Taxonomy (NCBI): domain Eukaryota; kingdom Metazoa; phylum Chordata; class Aves; order Passeriformes; family Ptilonorhynchidae; genus Ptilonorhynchus; species Ptilonorhynchus violaceus. The sequence goes on from VZRJ01001782.1 coordinate 57,718, forward strand.
GGCACGTTTTTTCCTTTCAATCTTGGAGTCACTCTTGATGGTCAGGACTGGACTATCTGTGCTGCTCTTGTTCCTGAAGATTTAAAGCATTTGAAGTAAGCCTGCCCTCAGTTCATTAGTCTTGGTAATCTGTCCTGAAGCCTGTCCTTGGTAATTGAGTCCTGGAGTCTCAGTTCATTAGTTACAGACAGGATGTGCTTTTCCATGGAACATATGAATCCTCTAGATAACTTCTATCTAATTCATCAAGAACTATGCAGAGATAGAGAGCAGTATATCTTAAACTATGTTGATGCCTACAAAAATCGAAAAACAAAACAACACACTTCCAAGACAATATTAATATAGGAAGTAATATAAAAGCAGGTCTTTAATGGAGGCCCCCCAGGTGCAAGTATGGCAAAATGCACACCTGATACAGGACTTCTCTAATTTTTTAAGTTTAGCAAATTAGAATATTTAACAAAAATCATCCAATTAGAGGAACAGTTAGTTAAGTAATCCCCC